>VZRF01007995.1:415813-560840 GCA_013396875.1 Vireo altiloquus
CTGCCTGCCCGGGGAGCAGCCTGGCCGGGATCGAACCCTCGAACCCTGAGCCCCGGCAATTTGCTATGCCGTGTGCTTAACCACTACACCACCAGGGCTCCCTATAAATATATATAGTTTTTATATAATATACTATATATATTTCATATATGTATTTTTAAAAACCTTCCAATGTAAATATCAATGTGAAAACTGATGAAAAGGAAACACAAAGTCACAAAAAAAGTCACTATGGCTTGGGCCTGTCACCCACATAATGTAGTCAATCAATTACAGAATTGCTTTCTATTTCTGTTCTGAAGTTCTTTCACCTGCACTGTGGCTGAGTAACTCAAAATTGTGTGAGTAAATCTGACAGTGTGATATATAGTCCACAACAGAGCATCCACACCAGGATGAGCCATACTAGGGGCCCAGTCCAAAACACAGTGCAATCAGCAGAGGGATCCCTGAAAGTTTTGAATTGCACTCTTGCGAAGTATTCGGTCCGTAATATGTGATGTCATGTTTTGGTGACAGAGGAGAAATTAGTTTTTCATTTGAACTTTTCTTCTTTCACTGTAGGTGGTACCACAAAGCATTTTTCATTTGGGACAGGGATTGACTTCAGCAGTTTTCTTTTTATAGTATACACAATTTTCCACAGAACGCCTGTATCTTTACAGTTGAAGAAGATGACGCAACTGCTTAGAGATATGCAAAACTCAACACTTTCTATCCAGACAACGGGGTCAAATCTTTTATCTAGTTAAATAAACAATCACAAGATTTTCTTAGTATTTTAACTTCCTGGTTTAATGTAAATAAATAATAGATAAGTATGTATATAAAACCCAAATCCAAACAAACAAAGATCTATGAATTTCCCATGGTTTTCTTACACAAACCACACATATAAAATTTCCTAAACTGAAAATGAGTTCTTCAGGTATATTGCTAGATAAATCTAGCCCACATTTGATATTAGTTTTACTGCTGGGTTTGTTCTACAGCTGACTGTAGAACACTCCTGCTTTGGCATTTCTGTATCTAATTTTCCAAAATCAAGAAACTTTACAGGCATTACTAGTAGTACACTAGATCAAACGAAGAATGTTCACTAGTGCAAGATAAAAAACTGTGTTCACCAAGTGCTAACCTAGGAAATTTAACGCTTGTCAAATTCGTGACATGAAAAAAAGCAATATACTTCTAATCGTATTTGATAAAAAAAAATTATATTTCCTGCTGATTCTTCTTGATACTTTCTGATTTCTTTTTTTTTTTTTCTTTTTAAGAATATGGAATGCAAATGTTTTAATATCAGTTTTCTTGGAAGATCTCTTACACTTTTTTTTCCCCCAAATCTCTACTTCGCGCCTGCCAAATGGATATCACCACCAAACATTTCAAAAAACTGTTTTAGTGTCACTACTGTGTGTCTTGATCCATTTAATTTTTCCATTAACTGCAATAATAATGGATTAAGTGTAGTATTTTATGCTTTTTATGTTCCAAAGCAAACTTGTTTTCTGCACATGTTTTGGCAGGAGTAGAGACATTAGATGTGGCATCTGCCAAGGAGTTAATAAGATTTGAACTCAATTTTTCTATGGTTCTAATGATTTGATGCCTCTATACTTATAGGGGTGTCTTGTACAATGAAAATGTTTGCTAATTTACTTTGAAGCCTCATTAGATTTACTGATTCACTGCCATGATCTGGAGGAATTTATTCAGGTGTTAATTTCATTTTGGCTCATGTCTTTTTTCGGTTGCATAGTCAAAGTACGTTTTAGAGATGCACTTTCTGATGGAACAAAAACCCCCCAAAATTAGATAGAAATCAACACAAGTAGCAAGACTAGTAAGAATTTTTGTTCACATAAGCATGGTTCAGCATTTCAATGGTATTTCAAATTAAAATGTGTGAAAATGAAAAAAAGAAAAAGAGATAAATATTAACAAGATAAAGTCATTACAATAATAAATTCATAAAAGTATTATTTTCTGAGGAGAAAAAAAAGTTTTACCTGAACAGTTACTCAAAAATAAACTGTAGAGAAGTTGATTTGAAGCTTAAAAGGAGGGAATAATTCTAAAAAAGAGAGCAGTGTCTCCTTCCTAAAGCCAGATTCACTGAGGTGCTTAATCCCTTGCATCATTTTCAACTCATGATTAGTTCTGCTGTAGTTTAATGATTGCAGAATTATATGACTGAAGTTTAAACACAGAATTATGTGTATTTTTGGTGAATATAAATCCATCTTTCTAGGGTTTATTTTAAAGTAATATCCAAGTAAGACTTTAGTACTAAAGACTTTAATCTTACTCTTCTTTTACGTCAAAATATGAAGTTTTTAATAAGGTTTTTCCCTAGAATTTCAGCCAGGAAATTTAGGACACCCTAAAATATATTCTATTTTCTCATGAACTACCAAATCCATCTGTCTTCCTGGCACTGTGATATATCATTTTGTTCTCTAACATAAAGTTAATAAGTAAATTGAGTATGGAAACACTCAAAATAATTCATAGGACTGGTAAAGAACTACTTTTCACAAACGGAAGTGTATTTCAAATGAATTTTTTTAAACCATACTAAATAAATAACTAAAAGAAACATGACAGCTAGGAAATCTTTTTCACAAAATATTCCATAGTAAGAAGAAAAATATATCATCTTTCACCATATTTTCTATATCTATAGTTTTTTTTTGCAGACATCTTGATATAGGGCTTACTACATAATCTTTCTTATTTTTAAACAGGTAGCTATAAAGTGAATAGTGAAATTTCTTAAAACATTTCTTTAAGAGTACAACTTAGACAATAAATCCATTTTTTTTTTTTAAACAGAAACCCTGATTCTTCATGCTCTAATTATTTTAATGAAAATTTTCTCTTTACTACCTGGCTTGCATTTTTCTATTTCATTTTCAATCACTTTATCTCGCAACAGAGATTTCTTATCTGTTGTTGCACTTATACAAACTAATAAAGTTGTTCATTCATAGCCTTTAGATTGTTTTTTCCCTCTGTTGATTTTTTATAAAGGAAAAACTATACAGATATGAGTTAGACAGATGCAGCTGAAAGTTTCTGAGCCTTGGCTGTTTGTATTTTCTAAGCAAAGCCACAAAATTTGCACAGCAAAAAGAACAAAGATAAGAAACTTCCTTTAAAATTTACACACCACACCAAAAAAGTCACAGTGGCTTTATTTTTAAAAGGTATGAAATGATAAAAACTGGGACAAATCAAGAGTCCTATTTCCATCATAGTTTATAAATTTCCCATCAATCAAAAGATAGAAGTCATCAGGAAAGTAGATCTTCACTTCCTTAATAGAAGTTAAACTTGAAAACAGGAAAGCTTTGAAGCTTCTCAGGCTGAAAACAGGCTAGATTTTGTACTTCCAGCTTCCTGAGGGTGTTCAAAACCTCTGAACTATTATGTAAAATGTAGATGCCATAAATATTGACAGAATGGTTCTTTGAGCAGCCATATTTTGAAACAGCTAAAAAACCTACCTCAAGCTATGTTCCATTCCTTGAAATCCTAAATTGAAAAAATTGTGTCTGTGCAATCCTGATTTAAGCATCTAAATCTAAGAGAGTTTCCTGTTAACTATCTGCCTGCTTTCTTCAGTGGTTTTGAGACTGTTCTTTGCACACTAGGTACTGTGAAGCCATGAATGTAGCTTCAGGTTTTGCATTACTCTTCATGGATTGAGCAAGTAGTTATACACCTGCAAGTGCCTAAATCTTTTATTGTCTCTAATTGCTGAGGGCCTTTTGAAGATGTCATTTTGTAGCAAAAAAAAAAATGTTTGATTTTGTCCCTTGGACACAAGGAAATTTTCTCCAAAATTCCAGTCTCTTTCAGGCTTGCATGGAAATATTTTTCTATCAGATAAAAGACTTGAGTTACTGAGATGCTGTTGCTTCATTACCATCCCCTTAACCCACCCCACCCCAGTATCATATGTCACTTATTAAAGTAAAATCTTCCTGAGGTTAAAATCTAGAACCATAGTAATCACTAGTACTATTCCTTTCAATCAAATAATTTTCCCCCTCCTTGAAAACAATATACAAACCCGAACATCCCTTAATGTCATTTTCTTCTGGAAGCATCTCGGGCAGCATATCCTTGAAAAATGTCCTGTAAGCAGCTTCTCTGTGCCAGTAAGGGCCGAGCAAGAGCACTGCCAAGAGATGCCATTAAGCATTCTCCAGAATCCATAAGTATTCAGACCCCCTTTAATGAGACTGCTAAACATGAACACAAAGCCCAAGCTAATGTTTTTGTTTGTTATTCCAAACTGGAGAATTTTTAATGACAAAATCACTGTGATGCCTGGTGCTTGGATTAATGAAATGCTGATGATTAAGAGTCTAAATAACTGTAGTGCTTTCTGTTCTATCTGCTAATGTTACTCTTCTGTTGTTACAAGGTTAGTTCACCCTTTTTGCTGTACAACTATGCATTAAGTTTCAAACTTACGTTGGAAAACATTCCTTTTTTAAAAATTACAGTAGTAGGAAGTGGGAGTAGAATCACAAATCAAAAATACTTATTATTAATTTATTTAGTGTACGTGTTTTCTTCAAAAGATGTTGAATTTATTATAAAAGTAAAAAAATCCATTTCTCCAGGTAAGGTATGCCTACACAAATGTTACAACATAGCTGATGGGAGGCAAACCTGGACAAGTTCAAATCCTGCTAGCAGCAAGATTAGGAGAATGTGTAGTATGGACTAGCAAGTTAAACAGCGCTTAATGAGTTCTCTGTTATGCCCATAGTGCTACAAAGCACTTTAGCCAACTAGCTGAATGATAAACTGTTTTCGTCTATACAGCTCCATTGCCACAGCAAGGGAAAAATTTGATTTATTCTGTAGGGATGTTTCCATTTTGAGACCTATGAAGCTGTCAAAATTGAAACATCCCCACAGAATAAATCAGCTTTAATGTTCACGTGCTAATTAACTGCCTACTAATAACTTCTGTGACTTCTAATTCATGCTTTCTAATAGGCGCTATTATTCCACTACTATAGAAATCTAGATGAACATTATAAAATGAAATAAAATTTTTAAAAAGGCACTAATCAGATTCTCATTTTAGACTGCTTTTTGGGTCTAATGTGACTTAATTGGGCTCATTCTCAAGGAATGTTTCTACAAGTGGTTCAAGGTGGTCTTAAAAGAAGAAAAAAATTTCAAAAGTAGGATACTGGCTAAATGTGAGACCCTAGCAGTGTAAGCTGCTCTGTGCAAGCAGTTTCTAGTTTCCAGAATAGCTGCAGTGAACGATCAAGGTTTTATAACATTCAGATTCTTTTGTAGAGTTAAGATTTACAGAGGGATCTTATCATTCCTGATAATTCCAGTCATGGAGATTTTGAAAGATGCACTAATCCAAACCGAAACATTCCATGTAACCTCTAAGTCCAGCTGGAAACATAAAAGAGAAATAATAGCAAACACAAAATATGGTAGGTAACCATTCTTTGAAAGCACTGTATCAGAGAAAACTGCATAGGAGTTGATAGCCAATGGACATATACCTTCCTAGGTGCAGGAAATAAAGTGTGAAATAAAGTGTAAAATGTATCACTTTAAAAGAAAAATGCAGTATGTTTGCTAACTTCACTGCTCTAAGCAAGTAGTCCAAGCTGATTTCTGAACATTTTAGTGCAAGTAGAATTTCATTAGATGTTGAATGTTAAGCTACTTAATATAGAAATAGACATTTATTACATGCATATTCAGTGCCTAGTGGAATGTGACCATCTGTAAAAGTGTCTCGGCCAAAGTCAGTAGATTTTATCAGTGATTCTTTGGGCTTGAGAGGCTACAAGCATAAGAGAAATTAAAGGATAAAAAAACCCCAAGAAGTACTAGATTTGAAAACAAAAACAATGCAAGTGATATTGAAATGCAAATAAAAATTTTAAAATAGATGTTACTATTATTTTAAGCAATTGTTATTTGTCAATAATATTATTTATAATAATAATATTTTATTATTATTATTGTCACTTATAGGGGTACTTCACTTTATTTCTAACAGTTAAAAATATTTTGATTCTCAGACTGAGTTTTTAAAAGGACCTCTGATAGGTATCTAATTCACCCCAATTCACGAAAGTTTGATGAATTCATTTCAAGTGATGTAGGTTACCCTGGTAATCCATGGTCTGTGCAATACAGGCTAAAATAACCTCCTGCTGTCTCCTGATGTTCCAGTCCAGCTGGGCATAATGGGAATAAAACACCGTTTTCTCAAACCTCACTTCTGTCATTTTCATGCACAATATCTGTGACAGACACATCATGCTATGAAGTAAACACTCTTAAGCCATAATCCAAGCACTATTTTTTCTTCTTCAAGAACAGTGCAAACAGAAGAGCAACAAAAAGATGTACAAAGAATGAATTCCGATTTTTTTGGTGTGCCTTCTTCAACTTGTGTTCTTGTTGGTGTAATGGACTTACAAGCCCCTGTTGGAATCTGATTGTATTATTAAGTGGTTTTTGAAAAACAGGCCAAGAAAGTTTAGGTACTTCTTTGTTCATAGGCATTCCCCAGCACTGATTTCCAAAAACCACTGCACACAACACCTGGCAGGTGTATTTTAGTATTTTTATAGAGAATAATGAAGATTTGTTTCACTTGCAGGAAACAGATTGCTGGCTGGCCTTTTGAGAAGGGATACAAATTTAAACTAAACTGTTTTGTGCAAGATTGAAACAGAATGACAAAATGTTCTCAGGTTTATTTACTTTTATATTTACTTTCTTTTTCCTGTTAGACAGTTATTCACTCTATTAAATATTCTGCATTTTCCTCTCTGTTCTTTTTTCATGCTGTGAGTTTTGCTCAAGGTGTTTAGGGTTTTTTTTGTGTGGTGTTTTTTTTTTTTTTCTTTTTGAGGTTTTGTGTGGGTGTTTTTTCTCTTTATCTTCTTTAACTCACACATGTCTCAATTTATGTCCCAGCAAACATTTTTTTTGGCTAACATTGTTCATTTCTAACTAATCTTACTACTCCTACTGGATAGCTCTTTCCCCTCTTCCTTCTTATAGATTGTCTAGTATTTGAAGTCTTGTTGCAATTTTCCCTCGAATCATTTTACTCTCTTTTTCTTGACTATTTCTAGTCTTTTAAGATGCTTTCTCCAATGTTTTCTTCTTGACATATTTTTATTCAAGGTAATATTAAAATGTATTTGTTGTACCTGTGTGGTTGGGACAAACTTGAACTTTTCTACTAATTGATGTATCTTAGTATTCAGAAAACTAAGAAAATCAAGAAGACACAGATATGATGGGAGGAGGTAGGAAATTGACTTACTGCAAAATTTGTTTTATGTAAGGATTAATCATCTCTCTGTATCAAATGCTGTAGGAATAGACTTGCAGTAACTAATTTTTAATTGTGTATTGAATTTTCTTATTTTCCCTCACACTCCTGTTTTTTAATTTATGAAAGTGATAGTATTTTTTTCAACAAGTTTCCCTATGAAAGTTATTACTTTCTAAAATTTTTAGAACAGTTTTCTCCTTAGAAGGTATTTGACAAGCCATATTCTTTAAAGTTACTCCTAGATTCCGACTATGTCCGCACGTTGTATATTGTGCTGGTTTTTTTCACCTGAGAATTTTGAAGACTGAACCTTTTGGACATGGCATGATCTAAGGGATACTTTGTGTTTAATTACAGGTGTTGCAACAAAGGAAAACCTTCCTAAATTATGAGAGGTTTATATTGCACTGACAGAAGGTAATTAAACCTAACATAGCTACCACTTACTAATTCATTAACTCTTTTCTCAAATTTTCACCTGGGAAGGACTTAACTTTCAACTTGCTGGGTTTGCGG
Organism: Vireo altiloquus; assembly: GCA_013396875.1. Lineage (NCBI taxonomy): Eukaryota > Metazoa > Chordata > Aves > Passeriformes > Vireonidae > Vireo > Vireo altiloquus. The sequence continues at coordinate 423,687 of VZRF01007995.1, forward strand.
AATTAAAAATCTGAGCTCCACCACTCTCTTCTTTGGAAACTTTATAAAGAATCCCATCAGCTACAGCCAAACAGTAGTCTTCCTCAGGAAGTGAGATCCATAGCGTTACAGCTGTATATCTGTTCTGTACAGAATACCATTCTTTGCACCAAATGCTCAGATTTTTACTAGAAGAATAATGATTACTTATTTTGCTTTCATTGGGAACAAAAATTAGGGTCAAGGGTCCATATTTTGGTCCTTTGGCTTAGCTTTGTAATGTGCAAGATGTCTACTAATTAATTTAGTTATGACTCAGGAGCAAATTACTTCCAGGATTTATTTGGGAATTAATTTTCCAAGATAACCATTTCTGAAAATCTGAGGAGGTGATTATATTAATATTTTGGCATCTAAATATATTTGCAAGGGCAGTGTTCAGACACATGTTTAGAAATTATGCTCAAATTTATTTATGTCTTTGGTGATTAATGTGTATTTTAATGCTTTGCTGAATATTGATTTTAGCATGTACAAAACTGCTTGGTTGAACTGAGGTCAACTTGAAGGGTTTTAGCTACATGCTAAATTGAGTGGGCTTATTAGTTTAGCTTCTGCACTTTAAAAGGTGAAAAATTGGAGCTGCTACCTATATGTAGGTGCAGAGAAATTTCATTTGTATTGTTAATGGTGTTGGTAAATAAATTTTTAAAAAACGGTATTTTTATACTTAGAGTTTTTTACCCTGATTTCCCCATGAACACACTTACAAACAAAGTATCCAAACTCACAAGACTATTTAGGAGAAACATTGGAAAATACTGTGCTGGAAGTAAAACATTCTCATCTCAGTGAAACTTCCATTTGTCAGACTATAAAACATGTGAATGAAAAATTATTCAAGTGGTCTGTCTGCATTGACATGTATTGATATGAGTTTTTATGTAAGTATCTACTGTTTATCATTCTTGGTTGTTTTGGAGGTTTTATTCAGTTCATCAATTTCTTTTCTTGGCATAGCCCATGCTATGCATTTTTTGTATACTTATTGAATAACCTTTTTGAACTTATTAACTGGTTGTAAGTTTTTTGAAATTACCTTTACTATGAAAGATGTCTTTATTATTCAGCATTAACATTGTGAGAAGCAGAAAGTTGGCAATATTGTGTGTCTCTTGAGTCCCAGAATCATAATTATGGTGTAATGTAGAAAGCTGCCATTTAGGTGGTCAGACAATAAAGGTACTTTTGTCTGTAATACAAAAGCTTAATTCTGGTTGTATTAAAAAGAAAAATTATTCAGAAGTTTTGTGTTCTTGCTGGCTTTTCTGAATAGACGTTAATCATACTGTTATTTAAGGCAACTAATTGTTTCCTCGAAAAGGTAGTATCTGTGGTTTTTTTTTTATTGACAATAAATAACAGATAATAAACACATTGTCTGGTATCTTTTCAGAGCTAGATATACATGCAACTGAAGTATGTAATAAACAATGGAATAAACAACAAGGGCTCAAACATCCCAAACAAAGCATAAGAGTAGTAATAATGCTGTTCGTCATGTGGCATTTCTTCCTAAAGATTTCCAAACCACTGTGTGAACTTTCCCTATAACGTTGGAACACGGACTCGAACAATCACATCCGGTTTGCTGGAATCTAAGTGTCCAAGTGGATGTCATCCTTAATGTTAATTTACTCTTTATGTAGCACAACAACAATGGGTTAGGTGATCTTTTTTCTGTGGAAGGATATAAGAAACATCTCCAGTTTGGGTTTTTTCCTTTTTTTTTTTCAGAGTTCAAATGCTATTTCTTGTCACTTAGAAAGCTTCTAACATTTCTAACTACTAGGAACTCTAACCTGAAGTCAGAACTGGTAAGTTTATCTTCGAGATATGGTGAAGCTTATTTAAAGTGCTATATAAATTTGGTCTACATTCACATTATAAATAAACTGTGAAATCCGTCCATGTGTGTTACAGAAACCCAAGTCAGCACTTCATAAGATTTAGGCAAAATACTGTGTGTTTCTGAACATCTCTAGCACACCTCCACACTTCTGCTCTGCTGCTGGCCTCTTCACTTCTGCACAGCTTCTAGAATTTGCAAATGTTCATGTTGCTTCCTTCTTTCCCAAAGCCCTGAACTAATGACATTAAGTAGAAACAGCTAGCTTAAAACTTCTGTCTGAACTGAGGACACGGAGAGCTTTTTCAAATGACCCAGCTCTGGTGTGTTTCCTGGACATATCACAAACTTAAGGTAAAGTAGAGGAAAACGTCAGAATTCCCCTACTTCTCATTTTCCATGGGTTCCTCGAGGAGTAAATTCAAGTGTTCATGTCAGCAGGTGGTATCATTTCCATCCAACTGAAGTCTGTTGCATCACTGGGTCTGGGAAAACAAACTTAATCTCTGATTTTCAGTAAGTAGAAAGACTGAAAAATTATCACTTTCTGAAATTCTGATTCCAAAGCATCATCCTCTAGTATGTAACTTCAGTACCCATTAGCAACATCTCCATGTGATTTATTTGAACATAACAGGTATTTAATTGGTATTTTTATATCAATGTTAAACTAAGACCTTTGTCTCCACTTCCTTTCCTTTTGAAGCAGGAGTGTTTGTTTTTAAGTGAAAGATTCCTGTTTTGCTAGGATTAACTCATCTTTGAGTTTTTATGAATTTTCATGAAAATATGGTGTTTACATAAAACCACCGAGAAAATTCAAAAATACTGACATTTCAGAGGTGGGATTAACCTCTTTTCAAAATTATATTGCCCTGCAAAGGATGGTCTTGCATCCTATCTCCCTGATCTCCACATCTCTTCCTTTCTCTCCTGATCATGAATGTTGCTGCTTGGTCAGAGATGCAATCTGGCTGCTGACTGCTTTTGGGTTCAAAGGTCTGCTGCATCTGTCTTAAGCAGAAAGGATCAGCCTTCCAGGTCCTTCAACAAGTGGAATTCCTTGCTGGTGGTACCAGTGTGCTCTTATTCTCATACTTTTTGCACCAAAGGCTATTTTATTTTCATTAATTTACAATTGAATTTTGAGAGCTCCACTGCAGCCTTTACTTGCCCCCTTTCACAGAACCAACTACTGTCTGAGTTTCCTAAATCTTAACCATGTGTGACATCCGCAGAATAAAGCTGAAAAAGTTTAGGCAGTAGTGTCTTAACCTTTAGATGATTGTTATTGCAGCTAACACCAATTCATGGAGGAACAAATGAAGATGAGTCTCAATATGCTGCACTGACAGGTTAAAATAAGGCCAGCGGAATTTTAGTAGTAATAGTAGTAGTAGTAGTAAAAGTTCTTATTTATTTCAGATACAGAGTTGATGTTGAAATCACGCTTTAAATCTAAGATAATATTAGAGATACCCTGAGGGGAAAGTAAAATTTATTCTGAAATGCATGCATTTGCAGAGCATAACTGATAATAATTAATTAGAACAAATAGAGCAGTTCATCCTGTCACAGCTAACTGATAATATTGCTTTAAATGCAATTAATTCATTAAAAAATACCCATTTTAAAAGCACAACATAATAAATAATAATAAATAATAAAAACACAAAATAAAAAAAAAGTGGATAACCTGGTAGAAAACACACTAAATAGAACTAATAAGCAATTTAAGAAAGAAGTATTTTGTAGACACTGGAGAAGTTACTAAAAGTGAGAGAAAAAATTGTATCCTTTTTCTGTAGTTTCTAGCAAAGTTATTTCTTTTTATTTTAATCAAGAAAAGTCCTTGCAATCTTTATAGAAACTTATGTCAGCCTCTGCACCTAGTCTCACAGAAATGCAGGTAGATTCTGCTCATAAATTTTTGCAGGACTTATGACTCATCTTTAACCAAGGAGCCAGTAGCTTGTTTATGATCAAAGAATTTTGTGTATATGTACCTAAAACTACTATGTCAAAAAACCAAGGGAACTCTTTTCTTCTCATACACAAGTAACTTTTGAGGTCATCAGCATCCACGAGTTTCATTGTGAGGCTGGTGCTGTACCAGACAGAATTGCGTGCTGCTACATTTTATAATTCCCTCCAGCAATTGTAGTGAAGAAAATGGTCTGAATTAGGTGAGCATTGGGAGAATCGAATAAAAGTGTACAGGACTGAAATTACTAAGCCTTATAGTTGTCACTGTCTTTGTTTATTAGAGTGCATTGCCATAATATTTATTATTTGCTTGTATGTAGGATTTATGCGCTAGTCTCACTTACAGTGGTAGACAAAAAAAACAAATATCTGCAGAGTTTCACTGTTTACCTGATGGCTTTTTAAGAGTATTGATCTTCAGGCTGATTGCTAAAGTCATTGGTGGTTATCTATTTATCTAGCTAGAGAAACATGTGCACTAAGTATTCTGGCAAATGTCCTGATGAGATAAACCAAAAATCGAATACTCTACAAGGAAGTTTTATATCTGAAAAATGCCCTATTTTGCTTTATCCAAACTTTTCAATTACTAGTACGTAGGATTAAATAAGAATTGGATGTGTGATAGGGGGATCAGGAGAAAAGTTTAGCACAAACATTTCATTTGCAGCCACTTCTAAAAGACTTTTTGTCATGACTCTTTTCGACTTTTCTGCCTTTATAAAATATACTCATTTAGAATCTATCTCTGCTGAATATGATCTCTACAGACAAAGATTTATGGCATTTAATATATTTTGAAGCTATCCCATAAAAAGCAATCCATCTTTCTAAAAACATGTTTATGTAAAAATTAAAGCTAGAGAAATAATTTCCCGCATGTGCAAGAGAGAGTCATCTCTGCCCCATTTTACAAAAGCAATTTATTTCTATGGACCAGAACAAACAACTCTAAGGTATTCTCCCAACTCTATTTCTAATGAAATTATTAGGAAAAGAGAAAAATTATTCAGACAGTAATCATAGTACCACTACATTCTTGTCAACAGAGTATTGATGAAATGTAACCTTTGCTTATGTAGGACCTTTAAAATCTACTAGATATTTTTAAAAGGCATGTGGATATTTATGAGGCATAAGCTTCTCATTAGCTTGTCACCAGCATTTCTCTGACACAGAAATGCAAATAATTTTTGTAGGCTTTAAATGCTCGCTTTAAGAAAGGAAGAATGGGATCTCTGCCTAGTTCCTAATAAAGTTAACACTGCCAGAGAGGCATCATAACATGTAATGGGATGTCCTAAGTGTTGAGCAACCAGGGAGAGATAATCCCTTTCACATATCCTGCATCTGTAGCCTCTGAGCAGAATACACACTCCAGAAACTCATTCAAGCAGCAATTTGACTTCTTCTACCATCATATTCAATATTTGGCCACGTAGCTCATAACGACTTGGGTGTTAATTCCTGTAATTTGTGATCCTCTTTGAGACTAGAAGCTAAATTTGTCCCTATGTTCCTTGGAAATTAGCCACCCTTCCATAAATTAGAAAGCCATTCCAAGTGCTGGGCAGCAGGAGGCAACAGACGCCTCCAGAGCCGGAGCAGGTCTGTGCTGCCAAACTGGATGACTCAGAAGAGCTTTCCCTGAGGCCCCTCTTTAAACTCAGCACAGTTTTGACTATGCAATGGTGCAATACCACTTTTGCAGCTCTTTCCATTTGGCAATAGTGAGGGAACATAGAAATAGGAAGGTAGGTATTTCCAGGTGTAAAATGCTCTTTCCATCACGCAAAAGTTGTCTTCCAAAATCTCTTGTTCCTTTGTAGAAGCAGTGTTGGCTTCCTTAGGAAAAGTCTTTAAAATCTGTCCTGTCAAAGCCCTTGAGAAAGGGCAGTCATATTTTAGACAAGCCCACATATCACAAATATAGATGCTTCCACCAGCTTTGAAGGGCTCTCAGATTTTATTTGTCCCTTTTTTTCTATCTTGTGGAACACCGCATTTTTCCTCTTCTTCATGAATCTATGCTCCATCCTTTCTTCTCCATCTCGAAGAGGACAGTGCAGAAGAAGAAGCTGGAAGCAATTGCCTATTAATTGCTGTTTAAAGTTCCCTGTCACAGCGGATTGTCCACATGCTTTCCCTTCATTATCAGAAGCTGCAGTGGGAGAGGGGAGAAATCTGATGGACTTTGAGTTATCTGTGTAGCAGTGGAACAAGACCAAACCTCTTCACATCACATGAATAAGCTTCTAATCATTTTGGCATCAAATTTATTGGTGAAGGTTAAACTAAAATAGCGCGGTTAAGGGGCACATGCAAGACAAATTTTTTCAGTCTCTATTAGGCTAATCCTGTTCTTAGCCTCTAGGTAAAATAAGCTAATGAGATATAGTATAAAGTAAATCACTATGACTATTTGCAACAGTTTAAAACCTTTCTTCAACCTGTTTTACCTCTTGGAAATTCTTTCTAGATGATGTGGCTACAAAAACATCACTTTTTCTCCACGGAATAAATAAAAAACACCCAGTAAGTACCGGCCTACCAATGCACTGGTAAAAAAACTGAGTTCCAATCTTGATTTCTTAGCTGACAAGGTCATTGATTACCTGTTATCTCTGTTCCTGAGATTTTTCCAGGCTTAGAAAAGGCTTTAAATTAAGGGTTCTAACTGAAAACATGTGCTGCTAATTAGCTCTGTGTCTGGCACACCTGCACTGTTCTCCTGGTTTTGGCCTTTGCTCAGTCCAGCCTCCTAGATATCATTATATTTGCTGTTACTGCAGTGGCTAGAGGATTTATCTACTGTTATTGGCATTTCTATCCTATATTTCAAGGAGGATAGAGAAGTCTGACTTGATGAACAGAAGGAAAAGGATTTTAACCAAAAATATGGGGAAAATGAATTGTATGTGATTAGATTAATGCTCAAAAACAGCTGTTTTTTTAAATGGGCATTTCCTTCTAAAGATTTGTGAAAATTTAACTAAGAACCATACATTTTGTTCTGAAATTGGCTGGATTGAAGAGGGGTTTTTTTTTTGTAGTGCTAAATATGCCAGCATTTTTTAGCGAGGCTTTTTCGCCTTGAAATAGATGCTAATATTTTACACTTGCCTATGGTCTGATTGCTTATGCTTTGAAAGTAAGCTGACATAGTCATCTTTTCTGTCTTCAGAGCTTGAAGCATGAAGCCTAGCTGTAAAGGCTGTGTAGTTAGTGAATATGTAGTTCTAGATGTTGACCTGTCCTGTCATGAATAAGGTGTTTGAGTCTGACAGCTCTTGATTGCATATGAATAATTGAGGTGAGATACCTTATTTACAGACAATGAGGTCTATGAATTCGATGTAAGGTGTCTACATAGTTACTGCAACTGAAGAACTAAAATTAGCTGTAAAATGAAGGGAGCTGATGAAAGAATCTAGCACGTGCCATCTCTGACTTGTGTCTGTTCACTGAGGCAGCAAAAGGCTCAATGTAAGTTTGTTTCAAACACGCTTTGTTTAGGAGTAAGCAAGGATATCTTACTATAAAAGTAAGCAATATGTTACTATAAAACTGCCTTAGGCTATTCCTATTTGGGAATAAAAGGAATCTTTTATTGAGATTAATAAATGGTGTGTTTCTGCCTGCCATCCAGCAGTAATGCCTAGTTGCTTCTGAATTCTTGTTTGTGCTATACTTAGCATATACTTATCTTTTATGGACAGTTTCTTCAAAGGGCTGAGAGAGGAGGGTGAATACCTCAAACTAATAAAGTTAGTTGCTTTTTCTTCCAAGGTACTTTTTAAATTTTGAAAATTGTGTTTGCTAGAACATCCAGGAAAAACTTGCCATCAGGATGGATCTTTCAGTGCTTACAGGGTCTTTGGAGGTAGGTAACTGGTACAGTTTAGGGCAAGAATCATAAACCAGTGCTTCTAGTGAGAGGTTATACCATAAGGTCAGATATTCTTTAATCACTTGAGACCTTACCGAGGAAATAACCATAAGAATCAGACATGATTATTTCGCTGTACAGAAAGTCTTTTGGAATAATAAAGCCAATATTCATGTAGTGACAGCTTTGTTGCTGAAGCCCTTCAAAGTGACTGTATGGAGAAGCAAAGTGCAGTGAATATGTGCAAATGAAGATATGCACACCTGCATGAATTCGGTTACTCTGAAATCCCACACATCTTACTTTTGCTTCCTCAGTTCCAGTAAAATGGGACAGATATTTTTTTATCTCAAGAGATTTTGTAGCCATTACTCTTTGTTTGTTTTTTTTTAAGTACTTGGATGCCAGAATAATGAGGGCTATAGAAAAATCTATTAAGAGAATTAATAATTCTGTCTTCATGCTGGAGCCTGAACAGCAGGTAGTAAATAAAAATTGAGGTCACAAAATGGCTGGTGAACAGGAAGGAAAATATTGACTAGTCAACCAGGAAGCATTTATTGTCCTTTCTGAGTTTCTGATTTAAGCAGGGGTCTTGTGGAAAATAAGTGGTTTGTAATTAAAAATTGAATCATAACATAGATGTTGAAGGGAAAGGAGGATTAAAAGGTGTCTCATGTTATGGAAGTTCTGAACATTTCTCTTTGTGATTCTCTGTCCTTTATGGAGAGTGTGTGGGATTAGTAATAATAATTTACTTCTGCATTAAGTGATGTTCTGCAGCAGGAAAATAAAATTAAAAGTCAAATCCTCTGCAAAGAGGAAGACAGATACCACGTGTGGCTTGAAGAACAGATCTGTTTGCATCAAGAGAGCAATTTTTGCAAAGAATATCCTCATTGTTGCAGTTCTGCATTGCCCTGCTGCATGGCTCTTGGATCTGAAAGCAGTCAGGAAAGCATAGTTTGACAGAGTGGAACAATGCTGTGACAACAACAAGACCAGGTGCCTTTGTTCAAACTCATGGAAAGTGACTGACTGATTGGTAACATGAGTAATCTGCTGCTAGGAGTTCACTCATGTCTGTCAGTGGCAGCAAAAGCACAGCTGTTCAGCTCCAGATAGGTGCCTTGGCAAGGTTTCTTTTACAGTCTTGTAACAGCCTTTGAAATACTTGAGGTAGATTTGGATACGTGTGCCTTGCAACGTGGACTTAATGGTCTATTTCTCTTGTCAAATGCTCCCATAAATAAACACACTGAGTCATTTACTTAGTTGCTATAATTGACCTTATCATAGGAAAAGCATGGAGATGAAATCTAACTTGCAGATATTACAGATATATGCATACTGCTAGAGGCTCTCTAAAATCCAGGCTCTGTCCTGCACCCTGGCATCCAAAATGTTCCTGGCCTTGGTTCCCAGTGATGATTTTCAAATATGATTTCAGATCAAATGTGTAATCCTTCTGGAGTAACTACACACTTGAAAATATTACTGAGCTCATAGAATAAAATAGGAGAGAATAGAGAAATAGGGAAATACAGGGAAAAAAGAGACCTATTTTACATGAAGTAATTATTTAATTGGGTATTTGTCTAGATATGTGGTGTATCAGGGAAACTAGAATCATTTAAGTACTTAAGTGTTAGTTTGCATTTATTCTTTGGGCAGAGAAATTAATTTGGCCAGCTAAATTGTTGCTAAATCTCTTGCCTCTGCTTCCTGAAGTACTAGTCAGTTATCATCTTCCCTTTCAAAAATACATCTGATGCTCACTTTAACCATTATTCTATCCCCTGCTGCTCTCTGAGATGAAAAAACATATTTTCTGGTTAATCTTCATGTAAGCCACCCACAAAGGTGAAGGTACATGACATCTGAGAAATATCTCTAGATTTATAATGAGTCTTTCTGGGTCTTCCACTGCTCCAACTTTCTGCATTCTAAACTTCCAAAACTGTGTTGGCATTAATGCTGTCACAAAGACTTTGAAGGCTATTTTTCGCAGGCAAGCTCTTTCAAAATAACAGACTAATTTCAAGGCTTAGCCTGAGACATCTTAAGACATCCTATTTTCATAGGAGACTTCTTGTGTACACAGTGAAAATTCACACATTTTCAGCTAAAGCCTTCAAATTGCCAGCTTGGTTTTCAATTACTTCAGTAAAATTATGAAAAAAAAAAAAATAATAGATCTTACAAATGTAAGATCTGCAAATTATAATCTTCCAGTTTCAGAAATTGGTTGTATATATATAGTATAAAGTGACTAGAGAGTGATTTTCAGTCTAATAAACTGTATGGAAGCTGAAAACTATGGAGGATTATGGATTTTTGTGTTTGTTTGTTTTAAGGAATGGAGATTAAGAGGAAGAAAATTGTGTACTTTGCTGAGGAGGAAAATATTGGTGTAGGACTCCTGTGAGTGCACTCATTCTGCATGTTTACACTTCTATGGAGAGAAATGGGACTTTGAGTATATGTCTGTAAATAAATTACTTACTCTGAGATTAACCCGGTTAATTTTCTTCCACAGTTTCAAGTCCAAATCAAACTAACCCAAAAGCCTATCATTTTTGTATAAGGGGTAATTACTAGAAAAAAAAAACCAATATGCTAAAAGCAGTAAAGTTACTAAGTCAAGCAGTAAAAGACCAGAAAACTCCAAAAAAGAGCTATTGTTGTGCTATGCAAATAATAATAATTTTCTCTTATGTGTATATATTATGATGAAATCTATGATAATATCAGACCTAGTTTTTTTGGGCTCTCTATTCTTCTGTTGGACAGATTTTTACATTCTGCACAGATGTGCGGAGATGCTAAAGACTACAAGCTGCACCACTTCAACAGACTTGTTTTTAACTGAGAAAAATAATGGCATCCATGTCATTGTTAGACACGACTGACTGATTTTTGACTTAAGCTTCCAGAAATACCTTACCTGAAGAATATTGCCAATATGGAAAATTTCACCAGAAATTTTACCAGAAAAAACCCTGAAAATGGGATACCAATATTGTGCAATGAACCTCATTAAGAAGACAGAGCATGCTAGCTCTGTTTATTGGAAACAGAAATGCAGATATAGTCACTGTAATGAAACTAACTGTAGAAGCCAAAGGTAGTGCAATAACTAGTTTCTATCTGGATTAAACCAACCAGGATAATGAGCAGATTGTTTCAGTGAAGATTTTTTACTGATTCTACCTATGCGTTGTCACTGGGTCATTACTACATACAAAATAAAACTGCACCCTAGGATGGGTATATAGAAAATTTTTGGTTCCTTTTTTAGAAGCTGCACTCCTTCCTGTTTATTCTGTGAAGTTTTCTAAACATGAATTCAAATAAAGAGCAACTTTAGTTCAACTATCCTTCCTGGACATCTTAACAAGAGACTAGCAAAGAAATTTGTATTGTGTGAAGAGAACCAAGCAACTGAAATGCAGAATTGAAACAGGGAGCTGCCGGAAAACCCTATATTAAAGAAATAACCTATCATTATAGGCTGACTAATAGTCAATCACTTGGTTCCATACCACCCACAATATTATATATGCTCATAGTCAAGGAAGAAAAGAATCTTAATCTGAATCCAGATGCACAGTTTTATTTAAAATAGCACATAACCCATCATTGTTTGTACTTGTGTGCATGAAAGAAAGAGGAGAGCTTAGAAGAAATTATGTCAGCTGTTCTTTGCTGGATAGCAAAGCAGGTTATTTGGTACATGTTGTCTCAGTTTTTTCCAGCCAAGACCCATCTCTTTCCTGGAGCTGAGAAGATATCCTCATTTCGTGTGAAAATCCACTCCCTTGCCAGCAATTTGAATATTGCCAGTGTCAATGTTACTATAAATTTTTGAGCCAGTGTCTACTAATTTTGAATAGTTCTTAAGTCTGATATTTTTTTTTTCTTATTATGCACCCTAGAATAGAAGGTTTCTATTTCTAAGAGAACAGTTACTCTTGTGGTTTTTTCTACTACTGTTAATCCAAAGGCAAAATGACCAACTATTCCGTGTGTTAAGATGATAATTCTTAGGTGAAGTTTCTTTTTTTTTTTTTTGTCTTTCTTTCTCTGCAATATAAAGTCTCAGCTCTGAACACCAATCTCATACTCCGAAATGGATACTCGTTACATCAGATTTCAAAGAAAAGCCACAGGAGATTTCAGCTATCCAGGAGTCATTGAGGAAGCTGATTGAGTCAGCTGAAGTGCACTCACATTCCTCTGTCTAAAACTTTTTTTCTTCAGGTTTTTTTAAGAGATTTAACAACCTGAGTCCAGGTCAAAGACTGTGTTTGAAGGATGAAACTTAAAATAATCAGAACCATGTTTATGGAAGTTACTTTGGTAGAAGGATGTTACCTAGGTTTCAGCAACAGAAGAGATTGGGCATGACTAACTTTTTGGATGTGCTATATAGCTTGGACTGTTATTTTAAGTTTGCTGATGCCTTTTTTTTTTTTTTTGCCCTTTTTTCCCTTCTTTTCCTTTTCCTTTTCCTTTTCCTTTTCCTTTTCCTTTTCCTTTTCCTTTTCCTTTTCCTTTTCCTTTTTCTTTTTCTTTTCCTTTTCCTTTTTCTTCTTCTTCTTCTTCTGCTTCTTCTTCTGCTTCTTCTACTTCTTTTTCTTTTTGTTTTTTTTGTCTGCAGTCCCAGCACATTATGGTGTCAAGGATTTAGGCAGGCTGCCACTGGCTACCACTTCAGTGGAGATAGAGCTGACTCACAGGAATACCCTCTCTTGCTGCTTTATTTTCCTATTGGTTAGCTATTATTAAAGTTAACTAGGCAAGAATAGAAACACCATAGGACAGCCCAGATAGAAGCTGATTTTTCTTTGTCAGCTCAAATTCCTCTGGTTAGAGATTCAGGAAGCAATTGCATATCCCATACCTGCTGCTATTTTTCGTCTGCTTTCTAATGAATCCCTGCAAAGAGGCAGTAGCAAATTAATTGATTTCCTCTATGTGTCCCAGCTTTGCTATTGAGTTTAAAAGGAAACTGTATAAAAAGGAGTAGAGAGGAGGTTGGCTTATTGCTTTTTTGATTGCTGTTTCATGTTTTTTGCTAATGTTTGATTTGTTAAAGTTTTAATGACTCCCATTAGGTATTTTAGCTATAAAAAGGCACATAGCAGTTTACGAAACTCAAGAGAACAGGATGAATTGAAGGAGGGTTGATGTTATTTAATTATTACAAAATATTCAGGGATGGGTCAATTGATAGCCAATAATGAAATTTTAATCACAGCAGTACTTAAGATAAAATAATGAGCAGTAACATGAGATGCATTGAGGCTTTTTACATAATTATATCTTTGTAAGAATTTAATTAGGATATTGCATTCTCTTGAAAAAAACATGCCGTGTTGGGTTAGATTTGTTTGCAGACATGATCAAAATGGGAGCAATACTGTCTTTTGCTATTTTATATCAATAGATTACGGCTTTGGGCATTGGTAGGCATTATGACTTAATGAACATGTGGTGTCTGCTGGCCAAAAAGGAAACAAGGAACCTTGAAATGGGAGATTTTTTGGCTTCTAGCTGTGTCACAGATACAAGTTCAGCACTGCTGCCTTAAAAAAAAAAAAAAAATCAACAAAACTAATGGGAAAAAAACCCAAACAAACAAACCAGCAAACAAAAAAATAAAAAAACTCCAGCAAAAAAAGCTGGCTCTAGCCACTAGTGAGTCATACTACTCAATTTCTTTACCCCATAACAAATGGTCTAGTCTGCTCTGTGGTGCTGAGTCCTTGGTGGATCGTAGAGAGATCACAGCAAAAAGCTGGAGAAAGCAATTCCTTTTTTAACTTGTCTTCAATTGTAACAGTTAACTTCATTTCTAAGGGGAACTTCTGTAGCTTCCCAGGAGAAATCCTTGAAAGAATGTAAATATTAAAAGATGTTTTAGTAAGGTGTTTCCCTTGACCAATGAAATAGATTTGTCTTTGTTTGTTTCCATATTTTGTGAAACTGTGCTAGAAAGACAGAGATATAGTTGGACAGACAGACAATCTCCAGCTAACAGGCTGGAGAGAGCAAAGATTTGCTCTCTGTTCTTGATGATATCTTGATATAAATAAAAAGCCTTCTGGAAAATCTATGAACATAGAGTTGTTTGTGGACAAGCCCTAGAAACAGGGCATCATCTTCCCGCACTGCTTCCCTCTTCCCAGTCCAGATAGAGCATTTAGTTTTAGGAAGAGCTTTGAATTAGTTATCCTCCAAAAGGGAATCTAATAGGAGCCTGTTTATCACTGGCAAATCCCATAAGTTTTAGTGGCATCCTCTTCCTGTCTAGAGGAAACTGCATTCCTAGTGTCTCTGTTGCAGAAAGCAACAAGCTTGAAGTCTGAAGGTAAAATATTGAAGGCTTGGAGCAGCTATTGTTTTGTTCTCTTTCAAAATTGTTTAAACTCTCACCTGTTTTGGAAACATCCCGAAGGAGAAACTGCAACATGTTCTGATCTTATTTCTTTTTCAAACCTTGAAAAATATTTTAATATTAGAGGCAATATATTTATAGGAATGCTTGAAGTAAACAAAATCCTAATTCTTTAGAATAGAAAATATCTGTGATATTTCTTCATACTCCTTATGAAAAGACAAAACCCCCAGAAGTCTGCTAATTATCCTGTAACTGAAAGAATTCATAAGGAACCAGAGGAATATGTGAACTTATATCAGAGATGTTGCCAATAGCAGAGCATTTTCAATAACTATGCCAACATTTTCCTGTTTCTACTTATGAAACTTAAATGAGGTAAAAGATGGCATCTCTGGTTGCTGTTTGATATCTTTAATACACACATTATAACAACTTCTGTTCTGTTTGACACTGCAGCTTTTCTTTTCCAGTGGAAAAAGTGTGGGAGACAGCAGCTAGCCTAGAACAGAAAGGCATAGCAGAGAAATAGACACAGGGAGAGGTATAATAGGAACTGCAGCAAGTTGCAACAGCTTTTCATGGAGAAGAAAAGTTAATAAGGATGAACTGGAGGAAAGATAAAAAGGTGGGTGTACTGTAATTTCTGGATCCTGGCAACCAAGAACATCCAGTAAATGAATTGGTAGTTTTCTGAGGTGAGCAGTGCTCGGAAAAGCAAACTACAGTGGATGGGGCAAGAACTAGGACTGTGATACTGTGGAAGAAGAGAGGAGGCTTTCACTTTATGTTCTATTGCCTCCCTGGCTTGGTTAATAGCCTACATGTAGGAATGAACATTGAGAAGGAGTACCGAATAGAGAGATGGTAATGAGAAATGAATCAGAAACTTGAAAAAAAAAAGATCCGGTTGCTTGAATGCATTTGTTACTTGTTTAGAAGACTGCTGGTTTAACATCTGCTGTAGAGCTCAATTAGTCCTATGAAGCTGTCTTTCTCGGACTCTTGATTGCAAGTGCTGTATAGGTTATTCCTGATATCCTGCGCTTAATTGTCTCAGAGTTACATCAAATCTTGATTTTGCATCTGCAACATGATCTAGTTATTAAAGAAAAACTTTATGTCTGTTCTTTTAAAATAGGAATACACAGGATCTAGTCAGATCTCTTAGGGCAAAACAGAAGAGGGAGTATGTGACCAGTTGTTAAGTTCATTTTTACTTTAGCAGAAGTTGTAGAGCACTCAGGCTGTTCAAAAATTATAGCCTATGTACATCTGCTCATGACAGATAGACATCATGAAACTGATCCACAAAAGAGAGGATGCTTACAAGTCTCTGTGTAATACTTGGCTATTTAAAATTACTGCGTATGTATTGGCCCCTTTTTATTGATTCTACTACAGATAAGCTTCTCGTTTTCTGGTAAGTAGTGATGTAACTGCAATGACTAGCACTTTTTTGCTTTTTTGTTAAAATATAGTTCTTTTCAAAGATGCTGCTCTCAAAAATTTTTTTGTATTTAAAGATTTTAGATGGGTTGATAAAAGAACTATAAATCTGTTTGGCTGGATAAAAAACGTCTTACTGCTGAAGATGGGCTTTTGGAGGAGAATTATTTTAAAAAAATTAGTCCAGACAATATTAGTAAAAACTTGGTGGTTTTTCTTTTCTTTTTTAAAGTAACCAAAGCAATCAAATAAAATGGAGAGTAAAAGAACAGAGTGAAAAGTAGATTTGTTTCAAGTTAATGAACTGACTTTGAAATCTTAATTATTTCCCTTCCTCTCCCTGCCATACTTCTTTTTATCCAACTCCTTCACAAACTCTGTGGAGAATCAAAGAAAGGTTTGATTTGGAGAAGACCCTAAAGATCACATAGTTCCAATCCCTCTGCCATGACCACTGACCAGGGACACTTTTCACTAGACCAGGTTGCTCAGAGCCCCATCCAGCCTGGCCTAGAAAGTTTCCAGGGGTGGGCCAGCAGCCTAAACTTCTCTAGTCAACCTGTTCCAGTGCCTCTCCACATTTACAGTAAAGATTTCTTTCCTAATATGTGATCTAAACTTATTCCATTTCAGTTTGAATCCATTCTCCTTTGTCCTGTCACTACATGCTTTGTAAAAGTTCTTTTCCCTCTTTCTTGTTGGCCTCCTTCAGGTACTGGAAGGCCACAACTGGGTCACCCCAGAGCCTTGTCTTCTCCCTGCTTAACAATCTCAATTCTCTCAGCCTTTTCTCATAGGAGAGGTGCTCCATCTCTGTAATCATCTTTGTGTCCCTCCTCTGGGCTTACTCCAACAGGTCAATGTCCTTCCTATGCTGGGAACCCCAGAGCTGGATACAGCACTCCAGGTGGGAGTGGAGTAGAATCAGGACACAGACTTCATATGTGCCCCACACTTTATACAACTGAAGCATTCTACCTGAAGCTACCTTTGGGAAATAACAGGATAACCTAATCAGTGGAATTATGGAAGTTAAAATCTATATGCCTTTTTCTCTGAAGAAAGCTAGAGGGACTTGCTTGTACTAATTACTGAATTTTTTATGTGCGTGTCTGTATGGTTAGATCACTGCCTAGCTGTATTGCTAAGCCAGCAAGCCTAGGCTGTATTAACTTCCATTTTTTGGAAACATTAAAACACGACAAATCTGTCCCACCTAATGTGCTTGATGTCTAATTCAGCATGGTGTGCCATGTAAAACATTGCACTGTGAGGCAGAAATGGATTTCTGAGTGCCATAAGAAACATTTGAGCAAAAGTACCGTCTTGGATAGTCTCTCTGCTGCTCCTTTTCCATAAAAACTGCTGTTACAGATGCTTTCAGTGAATTGTAAGTAAACGGCTGCTGGAGTAGACAAGTGCTCACCCAGTCAGATACAACTAATGGATGACTGAACAAGCTGTTTCTTATTGCTGCTGTGTTGTCATTTGCCGTCTCCAGCTGAGGTTACTGTTCACAGACTCTTGATAATTTGCACACTAGAGCAGCGTGTAGGAATGCTTACGTGTTAAAGTTCTGGATAAGACATTGGATAAAGGTGTTGGAGGCACATTCCTTGTGATCTGATTACTAACGTAGCTAGAACTGCTTCAGTAACCTGCTGTGTGTATGTATGTATCTAGGTTGATACGAGCTAATAACCAGGGCTCTTGAGTTGACTTACTTGTACCTGTAAATAGAGAAAATATTCTGTAAATACAGAAAATCAATGTGAACATCATGAGATATAGGATACTGTGGCTGTCTTGGTCAGCAGTATTCTTATAAATATTCAATAGAGGGCTCAGGTTACCGCTTAACTCTTAATGTGAAACTTGTTATGTTGAGATACCCAGCTAAGGTTAGTTAAAGGCCATAAAGTCAGTCTCCCAAGATGTAAGGGAGAGAACAGTCTGCAGGTTTTTTAGCATCTATCCTTGTTGCAGTGCAGGAAGAAATGCAGTTGATGACTTCCTTGAACCTTGCTTTCTTTTCATGCTCTTGCATCTCTCTCACGTCTTGGTGGTTATCTTAGGGAGAAAACAATAATCAACTCATAGAAACAGAAAGAGAAATTTGAAAGTACTAGTCCACAAATATTTTTAAAAAATTAAAAAAAAATTAGAAATGTAGCAGGATACCCCCAGTAGAGCAGGGCTTACCCAAATTGTTCCAAAGTGCAGCATATCTGATGACTGATCTAAGGAGCAAATTTTGTATTTGCCAACACAATGAAGGATCCACCAGTGCCAGGTGAACAGGCACGTGCTCTTAAGTTTGGGTCTGCTGATTTAAGTAGATTAGGGAAACAATTTTTTTTCATGTGGCTGACAGGAAAACTTCATGATAGCCTTACCTCTGTTACTGCAGCCCCAGCCTACAGGAGAGGACCAAGTTTTAAAGACGGAGAGCACTACTAACAAGAAGGTTTTTGAATGAGATTCACTTTCCAGCTGAGGGCAGTCTCCTCTTGTACTGAAAGTACAGCAGAGGGGTGGTCACAAGTAGGAGTAAGCAGACAGTAGTAATTGGAAATTCAGTGATACATAGAAACATGGGCTTCTCTTGACATACAGTAGGACTTCAACTGGAACTTTTACACCAGGCACAAAAGCAATGAACATGAGGAGATGTCTATTCAGGAATGCAGATGTCTTCGTTGGAACCAGCAACAAAGTAATCACAAAGATGTAGAAAAGGTGTTCAGGAGAATAATCAGAGTCCAGGACCTCCATAGGTTCATCCATGTTTTTTATCTTGAGTGCTAAGCAGATATTTGAAGGCTAAATGTGTGGATGAGATATAAAAGATAATGATAAATTATAATGGTATAAAGATGAGCAGATGATGTAAAGACGAGATTTAACTATATTTGGAACTGAGGAAACTCTATTGGAAGGATGAGCTGCATCTTTATCATACTGGAGGCAGGCTGATAATACTGCATTAGCAAGGTTACAGGGGAATACTGAAGCTTAGAAATTGGGAGAAAGCTTAGAACCACAGAAGATCACCTTCACAGATTTGAAGAGTATTTAGTGCAGTCCTGAACAGTCTGAAAGAAATAGATGGCACGCAAAAATTAAATTAGGTAAATTTGTTCACCTGTGATGCCAATTGATTCATATTTGCAGCATTAAGTGATGGAGTGAATGTAAAAGTTTTGAAGAATTTTTACACCAGCCTAAATTCTGGAAAAAAAAAAAAATAGAAGAATTAAAATACATGACATTAAGTGGTACTTGCAAGCAGCCATTTCAAAAGGAGGAAATTCAATGGGACATAATTTTACCAGGCTACCAACTTCACAGGAATCAAATTAGTTTCACTGATGGGTGGGTGAAAGGCATGACAGGACAGGTTTTAAAGGAAAAGGAAAGTACTATGGAACCCTTGTGGCCAGAATTCCCAGATTCTAATAGTAAGATTTTATTGTTAATACTGTTTATACCATAGTTAGGAAAAATCATGTACAGACTGTTAAACAAAATCAGTCAAATTGCAAATTTATGGCAGGTAGAAGAGTGGGAAATTAAAGCTACTGTGTACAGATCAATGCCATTTCTAGATGCAATAATTGGCTGCTTCTGAGACAAACTATGGGTACCAACAGGAAAATATGCCTTTCTGGTTTACACTGAGAGCTGATCAACACTATACAGCTGCTCTGTAGCAGTTACCATAGTACAATTAGGTTTAATGTTGTAGTAGGAGCCAACAGGCAAAACAAATCCAGTGCATGCATATTCAATTTTAAGAGTTGGAAGTGTAGGAAAATGAGAGAATTTGTCAAAACCAAACACCTCCTTAGAGCAGCAGTGCAAGAAAATGCAAGCAGTCTGGAGGCAGTTAAAAATCCATTTTACCAGAAGACCAAATAAGTTGAGATTCAAACAGAAAACAAACAAGACTGAAATGTCAGCACTTAAAGAAAATAAGAAAAAAGTTGAAAAGTTGGTGGGAAAGAAGAACAGGAAAGCACACAAAATATGGCAGGTGCCGTGCTTGAGCTCATATGAAGAAGCTCTTTAAATAGTTCAAAACTGAGAAATCACGTAGGTAGCTGATGCTTTTGCTTGGTGACAAAAGAGCCAGAGAAGCACCAGGGAAATAAAGTGAGTTCTTAGCGCTGGCCTTGGGTGATGTAGATATTGGAGAAATTCCCAGTGACCCATGCTTTTTAGGAGACAGAGCAGAAACATTAGCTCAGTTTTAAGTAAATATATGGGGTATATCAGATCTGATAGACAAGGATTGCTGCTGCAATCCTACCTGCAAAAGGGCTCTGGAGGACATCCTGTCAACCATGGAGCAATGAAGCTGGTGGATACCTCTGCTAATACAGCAGAAACTTTAATAACAAATATAAACACATGGATTAAAGCTCTTTGGGAGCCAGCGTGATTTCTGTAGAGGGAGGACCTGTGTAACACTTCTGTGAATGGGGTATCATGTGCATAAAGTAAATCCAGTGGAGATGAAGGAAGTAAATTACCTTGTTGTGACTGACTAAAACTCCAGGGGTGTAATATAACTCAGTGAATGAACCCCTGTGATGGAAGAAGAATAATCAGCAAGGGTGATGTGCTCATGAAGCTGACTTCTTCCTTCACTCGAAAGAGACCAGAGACTGGGTTTTATTTTAAATGGACAACATTTGAGTGGCTTAACTAGAGGTGTAAATGTCTCCCTGAGTTAGTCAGAACGGGGGGAGTGAATTCGTGGCTCAGTCCAACATAGAGTATAAAATACTGGCAAAAGTATTTTGAAGAGAGAAACCATGCTGAGCTGCTTTCAACTCGCACATTCCTTCCTGGTAAGGTGGGATGCCCAGTGTTGTGGCAGTCAACAGGTTTTAGAGACAGGACTGGTAATTGGATTGAACTGTATATTGCAATTAATATATTTTGTAAAGTGAAATTAACTTCTGTATTGTGTTTTCTATAAATTATGTGTCACTTTGCTAAATCAGAAGCCCTGTGGGACACCAAACATCTCCAAGTAAGTAAACTTCATATTAGACATTATCGATTCCGTACACTGAGTGTCTAAAAGGACCTGGTCAGAGTATGTTGACCACTGACATGTGGTTTTAGGGAAAGGCTCTTATTGTATTGAAAGACAGTTAGAGTAGAGGAAGAGTAGAGCTTAGCAATCAGTTTTCAGGGTAAAGTAGGAGGGATGGGACATCAGTCCTGTAGGATTGATGATGATATTGACTTTATTTAACTTCAGTAGTATCCTAGAAAATACAATGAAGAGTGAAACTTCCAAGCTTGCAGATGATAGACATTTACTCTTGAAGTAAGCTAAGTGTGCTTCCTTACCTCAGTGGTAAAGCAGTCTAAAACAACATAATAAAACTGAGAAAAAATGCTGCATATGAAATTTCACATAGACTATCAATATATGCAACTTAACTCCTGAGAGACCAAACTAAACCAAACTAAATTATGGCAAATGCAAAACCAGAAGCTATGACACAGCAAGGAATTTGGATTGACAGTTCTGTGAAATATTTGGTTCAATGTGCTGTTTGCCATTCCTATAGCAATTCTCAACACCAGGGTGGTTTGAGGGAATAGACAGGATGACAGGAAGTGTCTAGGCCTGAGTGGTATTCCCAAATAGTATATCTGTTTGTTTATATGTTTTGAAGACAGAAGCTGAGCTAGGTGCTTGCTGGGATGTGCTTGTGCATACCATGTTTTTATTGCATTCAGATAGTGAGCAGTAACTGGAGCACAAGCTGCTGGCAGTGTCTCTGTGCAGTGCCAGAAGTCCAGAGAGTGCCATGGTGTTCCTTCATGTCTTTGATGAGGTAATGGAACATGGTTGCTACAGCAGAACTAAAAGCCGTGCAGATAATATGACATTTTTCAGGTTTAGAAACACCAGCACAAATTGTGGGCGATTGGCACTTGTTTTATCACAGTGTAAAATGAGTTCCCATTTGTTATCTGAAGCATAATGATTTGCCAAATGTTTCCGGTCAATTCTGAATGTACTAATTTAAATCTAAATAAAAGATAATTTGTACACCTCCTTGGGCAAAGAGCATGCGTATTTTCCAGTTATTGCAGTTGACTTAATAAGTGGCTACTCGGTTGTGTACTAAGCCCTCAGTACCAAGCTGCTTCTCTGGATTAATAATCTTTGTGATATTTCATTAATATTCATTGTTAATTAACACTTATGGAACAGGGAAGGAAATGTGCAATATAGCATGGATTTTTTTTTATCATTTCAACTTCATTAATTCAACATCATGTTTTTTCATCTATTTTTCATAATATACTCTGCCTAAGAAGAACAATACTTGGTAGAATTAATCTTATAGTTGATAAACACCCTGATAAAAACGAAAGTTTTTCAAAGCATCCTAAACAAGTATTCATATCCTGTCCATTGTGACAAATATTCAAGGGTTTCTGTGTCTGCTATTCTGCTAAGTTGTTGCACAGTAACACGTTTTTTCTTGCATTTATGTCATTAACGTTGCTGTTTTTTCCAAGGTCTAGGATGTATTGTGGAAAAGTTTGAAGGGAAGGATTTTATCTTCTGTTGGACTTGTTAACAAAAAAAAAAAAAAAAAAAGCAAGCTTTCATGTATACGAGTTTTATCTGCCATTAGAATTCATATTATATTTACAACACTTTTCCCCCAAAATTTTTATCTCTACATATGTGAAATAGTCGATGAAAGAATAGAGAAAACGAGCAAAAAACCCACACCCTACCCATTCAAATCCACAAGATTATCAGTTCTAAATATTTTGTTCCCTCAAAACAATTTCCACCTCATATAAATACAACTTTCATTAAAAAAAAAAAAAAAAAAAAAAGGAGCATTTATAGGAGTTGATGAAGGATGAATTATAAAGTTTTCTGGAAAGAAAGACAGTATAGAGGAATGAATATTGAAAAAAAATACCTAAATTACAATACAGTATCTTCATATCTATGACAAAGACAAATCCAGACAAATCCTCCATTAATTTCAGTGATAAAGAGAAAACATCAGAGTTAAACCTTTTATAAAATCAGTCTTTGGATTTTTTTTTTATTCTTAAAATACTGAAGAAAATACACCCTTCTGTGAAAAGGCAAAATTAGCATAAGTTTTGTTTGTAATTTGAAATCTGGATCAAAATGTTGCAAGGCTTATACACAGCATTTCTATTGCACAAAAGGTCAGCTGTTGTTTTGGCTGACATTCTTAATATAGTAATATTTCACAGCTGGTAATTTGCAGCCAGTAATAGCCAGATGGTGCTTTTTCTAAGGTGAATTTAGAGCATTTTGAGCAGTTGTAAATGTGAGACTCATAACAGCAAAGCAACACAGAGTATTCCAGAGCTCTCTCTTTCTGGATTCAATAGCATGCTTAATCACAGCCAAGACCAGACAGGCTCTACATGGTAGACTGCAATAAAAGACCTATGATAATCAGGAGTAACAAAATTGCTTTATTTTTGACCTGTGTCAGACTTAAATTTCAACTCACAGAGCTCAGTGCTCTCCTGAGAATGCTTATTTTGAGATTTTCTGCAATTTTTGTATCTGTTTTGGCAAACTTTATTTTAAATCACTGCCTTATTATGCCAGGTGTCCCTGGTGCCTGTGTAAAACATTTTATGTTACCAGAAAGTAATGTTATGAGGTTTTGGAGAACTGGAACAGGAGATAAAGGTGAGCATCTGAAAACATTCATTTTACTAAAAAATAAGTTTAAAAAAAAACAATAGTGAAGGAATAAATAATGTGTTTTCCATATTCACACAGCATGACTATGTAATCCTTATTCTTAAGGAAACCTGCTCAGTGAAATTTTGTTACCGTGTCCAGTTCCAAGTCTTAAGTGTTTATAATGGGCAAGGGAATGGTAAACTATGAGCTTCACAGATTTCTTGCCAGTTGATAATATTTTCTGGAAGTTATTTAAGGTAACGGCCTGACATGATAATCTGCCTTTTGACTATATCTGAGTTAGACCCATTGTTGAGTAGAGGACACCAGAAACCAAGAAATTCCTCATGTTACTATCCCTTAGGAACCTTTCCAAGACATATATATATAAATTTTTAAGACATGGTGTTGAAAAGAGTCTCGTGAAATAATGTTGATACTCTTGTATTTCAAGACAAAAACCCTTCTCCTGGTCATATATACAAGCCTTCAGGGTTTTTGTTTTGCCCAGTGAGCAACATATTTACCAATACTCATTTGTAAGCTTTCCTTGCAGTTGAGCTAATGATATGTGCAGTAACAAGAAGACAGAACATTGGACTACAGGGATCCAGATGGTTATAGAGTCCAATCTCTCCCAGCTGCAGGCAACGAGCCGCATGTGTGCTCTCACTTAGTGGGGGAATACAAATCCAAAGGAGAGAAAGTACTGCCATTTCATCTCAAACAGGGCAGAAGCGAAAAGATCCTAAGTAAAGGATTATGAAAATAATTTTTTTGAGAAGTTAGAACTGAACCAGAATCAATATTTAATGAGGCCTGGTAGGAATTAGGTTTACTTATATCTAAAACAGTATGGTACTGTTCTAGTTTAACTAAAAGACAGGTTTTATATCTGAACAAAGAGGTTTTCACCTCCTTTAAATTGTTTTGTGTAAATCCATATCTGCGTATATGTACCTTATTTTTTTAAAGATGGAAGAACTCTGGAATTGTATTTTTGGCCAAAGGACTGAAGGCTCTCAGCCAGTGAGGGATATTATCTTCTTGAGGAGACCACAACTCCTTTCCATTGTCATCCCAAAGACCTGAGGTTAACATACTTGATGTGTCCTCTTACATCAGCAGGGAGCACAGCTCCTTAAAGCGGTGAAAGTGCTGCATCTTAGCAAACATTTCTATGCAACTTTCGCTATATAGTGAAAAGCAAATGCTCAGATTGTAAAGGTTCAGTGCTTCATGAAGGTTTTGAGTTTGTGGTTCCTGCATCCTTCCTTGGGAAAGAGGTGAGCATAAGTAGCACAAGTCATGCAGCTGGCTTTCATCTGCATTGTTTTCAGGGGGAGAGATAAGTGTGGGGGGCAGTGAATATTTGGAAATGTCTAACAAGAAGGTTTTATGAGTACCATAAAACTCCTGAATTTTTCTTTTTTTTTTTTTTTTTGTATTTGCTTTTAAGCAACGTAGTGTTTCTCTCCTTTCTGATTTTAAATTCTTAAGTAGTTATATCCAGAAACTCTGTCTTGCTTTTCATAGTAACAAAAGTCTTCTGTTTGGAGACATAGTGCTCAATGATTCAGGCAAATATTTCAAATCTCTATTAATAAATTTCTGCATTTACATAGAGCCACAAAGGGAGGTCATTGTGTGATCAGGATATACAAGGTTTCTTTTTTCTTGCAAAGAACTAAAAAAAACTAGAGGTGCTTTTAGAGTGTACCTGAGTGAGTCATGATATATTCCAGCATTCTGAGCTTCTTTTGAGAGCTTAAGTGGCTGGTGTTTGGTAATGCATAAGGGTATCTTAGCCGCATAAAATAATTTTCCAATGCGTTACCAAGTGATGAATAAATATTTTATTTTTTATTTCCTCATACAGAATATCAGGGTGAGATATTATATTTCCTTGTTTTTTATATCTGATTAAATTATTCTGTGTAATTTTTTGGTTGACGAGAAGCTCAACATGAGTCAGTAATGTGCACTTCCATCACAGAAAGCCAAGTGCATCCTGGGCTGCATCAAAGGAAGTGTAGTAAGCAGGGTGAGGGAGAGAATTCTCCTCTGCTTCCCTGAGACCCCCCCCTCGGATTGCTGTGTCCAGCTCTGGGGTATCCAGCATAAGAAGGACATGGACCTGTTGAAGAGAGTCCACAGGAGGGCCAGGAAGAGACTAGAGGGCTGGAGCACCTCTGTTTTACAGAAAGGATGAGAGAGATGTGGCTGTTCAGCCTGGAGAAGAGAAGGTCCTGGGGAGATCTTATACCACCTTCCAGTGCATAAAGGGGTTTTACAAGAAATCTGGAGAGGGACTTTTAACAACAGTGTGTAGTGACAGAACATGAGGGAATGGCTTTAAACTGAAAGAGCATAGATAAATTAAATGTTAGGAAGAAAATCTTTACTGTCAATGTGGTGAGACATAAGCACAGGTTGCCCCGGGAATTTGTGGATATCCCACCCCTGGAAGTGTTCAAGACCAAGGTGGACGGGGCTCTGAGCAAACTGCTCTTATGGTGTCCCTCAAATGGTTGGGGCACTGTAACTGATGCCTTGTTGGGGCTACCTAAAAACAGAGGCCAGACAAAATGAAGAGAATAAAAGTGGGTATTTTTCGAAGTGCCTTCAGGTACACTTTGGGCAGTCAAAGCCCCAGGGGCCACAGCCAAAATGGAACCCAGAGTCACGAGTTTTCATACATTTATAAGTTTGGTCCATTTGCATATTGGGGTTAATCCTCCAGTTACAACTTCAGGTAATGAAGTCATTACCCCAAGTTTGTTCCCCCTCAACTCACTTTTGTTTAAATATCTCAGGGCCTGAGACCGTAAGGTGTCCTTGAAGTTCAGGCCCAGAGAGAATTTATTTTTTCTGACCAAATAGCAATGAACATTTTTTCTGAACAATAGCAAACAGGCTATATGGAATTTAGAGTTATACACTAAAGAATTACAGGTTGTGAAAAATATAAAATCTAAAATCCTAAGGCATCATAACTAGTTGATATTTAAGATTTTTTTCCAAACCATTCTATGAATCGATGAATTTTACAACTGATTTCTTGAGAAAGATGCCAATAAACCAGGTTATGTCATCCCAGCCACTCTTGGATACTGTAAGAGAGGAGGAGAGATAGCACAGTTAACAAAAGATGTGATGTTTCCCAGGGGAATATAGAATGACATTGTTTTATGTGACCCTTGTAATTTTTTTTTCCATTTTGTTTAGACAGTGCTGAATGACTGCTTTCTGCAATACAGAGGTGGGAGGAAGAGATGCATGTCTGGAGGACAAAGATTTAAAAGACAAAAACTGCAGGGAACTTAGTGGTGCTGTAAGTAAATGTCTAGCCCAGTGACACCCCAGCGAGGGTCAGACCTTTGAGGTGAAGTAGCCATCAGAATGAAGTGAGTTGTTCTACGGGATATGTAGGACAGAGAGAGATTACCAGCAGGAAAGGAATTAAATCTATTTGTGCCTCCAGGACACTTTGTTATAAATTTGATCCATTTATGCTTCTAAAAGGTTGTTTAAAACCCTAATTAGCAACAGGAAACCTGAAGGACTTGAACCACAATCCATTGTTTTGTTTAATGTGGAATGTGGGGAATCTTGCCCAAAGCACCAGAGACAGGAATAGGAAAGCTGCTTGTTCTGTGTATAACAAAGTGCAGTGTGCATTGCCCTTAACCTTAGCTTTCCCCCCAAGTCTTTAACTTAAAGAACTAATTTGTACAAGACAGAATTCATTAATTTTGCCTAACTATAGCCTAGGAGGAAGTTGGGCAAAATTGCTAATAACTGTGTCTCTAAATGTGGAGTTGCTATTTGTACAAAGACTGACTGAGAGGAACTACTCTTAAAACTGCACCCTGCGTGACTTACATTTCTTAACTCGAGAGGAAAAAATTCAGTGAGTGAATGGCACAAGTTAACATAAGCTTTCATCTTAAACAAAGGTAATAGTGCTACATGGATGTAAAAATTAGCTGTGACTAATCAGCAGGCATCAGAGGATTTTCATATACTGATTTTTCACAAAGGCTTATTTAACAAGGGAGGGAGGAAGGAGCAAAGTACAAGTTGTTGACACAGAATATGTAAAATCTTATTACTGCTCTACTGAGTGGACCAACTATTGAATCTCTTCGAAAATCTTTTTGTTTGATGAATAGGCACCTAATCATTGTGCGAGAATGCAAGAAATAGGAAGGTGGATCTTCTTTTTTAGAAATAGATTTGAAATTTTAAATGGTGTCATAAGTTAAATTTATTTTAACCTTTGCAAATCTTGTGTATGCTATTTTCTTTATTTATATATTTCTTTTGTCCCCTACAATTGCTTTATGTTGCCATGATCTCAGCTACAGCAGTACTGCAATGTGAGAAATGATACAAAAGTATCTATTTTTCCTTGGCAAAGTCCACATGTTAAATTTCATTGTCCAGCCTTCTTAGGAATTCAAAATGAAAATGGCTGGTTGAGAGATTATTCATATGCTTTCTAAAAGGAGAAGATTTTTTAAAAGTTATATTTAAACAGGAAGGAGTAATGCTTTTAAACATTAACTAAAGATACTGGACTATATACTAAGCTGACTTCAAGTCAGGCATTCAGCCTTTTACATCATGTAATATCTCTGGTGAAGATCTGAATGCTGGCGCTAATAAGGTTCTTATATCTGGTTTTAGTGCTGTTTCTGTAAAAAAAATCATCTAATTTTATACAAATGCTGACATTAGAGGTAACAGGAAGACAGGATTACTTTGGGTTTTCCTAGAATTCATTTGGAGTTATTTCTGCTGAAATGATTGTCTTAGCTTGATTTAATTTTATTTTTTCTTCTTCTCCTCACTGCAGCTTCCTGCTTGTTTTTGATACACTGGCAGTCACAGGATCATGCCTCTACCAGAGAAAACATGTCTGTTTCCTCAAAGCTGTCTGTCATCTCTGACTTATTTGCCAATGAACCTCTGATCCATCAGCATATGCTTGCAAAACAATGTTAATATTTTCAGCTGTCCAAAGCAAAGTGTTGCTGTAATTGCACGGAATCAGCTTTTTCACCTCTAGATTGCCTTTCCACTTCAAAGTCTACTTAGCCTTTAAAGCTAAACTATGCACGTATATTGGTAATCAGAATGGCCTGGAAATTAATGGAAAACTGAAAAATGACAAATTCATTCATTTGGGAATAGGTCAAAACAAACTGAACATTCAGAAATGCTACAGGTGGCATATCAAGATGTGCTGGAGGAAAAAATCAGAACTCAATAAGGTGTCTTGATTTTTCAAAAGCTAGGAATAATGCTGAGGGTTTTTTCCTCAACAATCCCCACTACTGCCACCCCATACCACGTATGTAATTCCAACTGCTCAAAATTTCAAAATTAAGATATGGACAATAAAATAGTGCATAATATTCCTTGAACCAAATGCATTCTCTGTGCACTTGTCCTGTGGAATCCATCAGTTTGTGATGAACTAAAGGAAATATTTCTTTGCTAATAAGTATTTTGCCTCATGTATCTGACAAGTCCTTACTCGAGGAAATATGAAAGGCTAAATGCATAAATATATTTATTTTATTTTATTTTATTTTTATTTTTATTTTTATTTTATTTTATTTTACTTTATTTTATTTTATTTTATTTTATTTTATTTTATTTTATTTTATTTTATAGTTTGAAGACATCACAGCATAGTTTGCTAGCAATATTTTTGAGGTATTTTCTGACAGTTCATGCGGCAAAATAATTTTTCTTCCTCAAGCACACTTTTTTCACATTGCAGTTGGATTAGTTTAAACCAACGGCATTATATATTTGACAGTAAATAGTTAAGTGTCCTGCTCATTTGCATATTACCTGTTGAAGAAACTGAAGTTGTGGGGTTTGTCCTTTAAAAATTCAGTAATTTTCTATCATAGCTTCAGATGACACCTTGAGATGCCTTAGTATATACAGACAACTAAATGCTTGAGTCGCTTATCCATCAACACCACTTTTCAGGTAATAATGGGGTAACTGATACTTCCTACTGATATTTATTTCCAAATTATAAAATAGAGATGACTAAGAACTTTATTATAGTATTGGATAGATTCTGTACCTTCTTCTTTGGTATTCCAGGTTTTAAAGAGGAAATTTCCCTGAGTATATCAGTGCCTAAAACAACTCTAGAAGAGAAAAGTTTAACAAATGTCTACAGAAAAGATTCTCTGTAAAATAATGTTAAATAAAGTGTTGACTAAAAAGAAGCTTTTGGAGTGCCTATTCAATAACAGGGGATTTGAGAACGTACAGGGAGCTAGAAGACCTGATCCAATCTGTTAAAGGAGATAGACTTTCAAATTATCCACTCCTTATTCGCCCTCTTTATCTTTATATGCTGATCAATGGAGGCTGCTTCTTAAATTTGTTCTTTTCTTTGTATTTCTGTTTTATAGCTGTTGACATTTATTTTCCTGCTTTAAAAAGTATGACATAAGATTTTAAATAGGAAAACACATTTTCATCAATGAAAACTTTCTAGTTCCATATATCCTTTTGTACATTGCTGTGTCCAGAAATAAAAATAGAGAGATTAATTTGTATAATCCAAACACCGAGACACTGAACAGTTAGTAATGTTTTTTGTAAACTATCAGGCTTTGTAAATTTCTTCAACACAGAAATAATCAGACCATGGTCTTTGTAGATGGGCAGAATTTATAACAATGGCCTTCATTAATGTGGGAAGGCATCAGTACCATTTTTAAGACCACTGATTTTGACACAGATCTTTTGAAAATTCAACAGGCAAGTTTGCTAGCCTTGATTTCTAATGTGCACATGAGTGCACCATAACTCTCTTATACTTCAGAGCCTCTAATTCTGAGGTATTGGGAACCCATGTATAACTTTCAACTTCAGGATTTTTCAATGCTATACAGATGCTGCAGTTTCTGGAATTCATTGGCTCATCCATGCCTTTAAATCGTGTCATGTCCTGCTTACAGGACAAAATGAAAGACATCATTAACTTGGAAAATACTTGGCTGTGTTGCAAAATATGCTTAATAAAGTGAAAGATTAGAGCAGTGATAATCTTCCAATATTTCCTGTATGGAGTAGCATTTTTAAAGTTGATTTTTTCCAGAGAAAAGCATTGCAAAGGGTAGTTTTTAAGTGCTGTCAAAAAACTTTGACACATGCCATCTGAGGTAGTAAACCTTTGATGTCTAAACCTGAACCAAATTTCAAGAAAGTAATTTTTAATAATAAACAAGAAATATTGAAGGCTGCTTTGAAAAGGAGAGCCTTAAACACAGAAAGGACTAAGTGAACAAATGGTACTTAAATTGTTGGGTTGTTTTTATGTAAGAAATGAGGTTGCACTTGAATGGCATGTTTTTGCAACAATCACCAAACCCTGTTCCTAGATGTAAATGTATAATTGACAGCAGCCCTTGATGTAAGCCCTTTCATGTATCTTTTGAAAGCGAAGAATTAAGTAGGAAACATAAGAACTGCAGGGAGAGCAAGGGAAGAATGGTAGTGGTGCTGGGGAGAGGGGAGAAGTTAGACTGAAAATGAGTGATGAAATTTAAGAAGAGGGATTGGTGCTGTTTAAGGCAGATAACCAAGAAGTCTGCAATGCCTGAATGCATTGGCATTTCACAGACAAGAGTGAGGAAGGGGAACAACCCTATCAAGGTTAAGGTCTGAGAATGACTGGGAAGAAACATATTTCCTCCTAGTCCTGGCCAGGGCAGAGAGTGAGCAAACGGCTGAGATGCTGCTGGGCAGCCAGCCAAGGTCAGAACCCCACGTACGAAATTAAGGATGGAGCAATCATTCAAGCCTGAACCCTACACGGACCCCTCACGGTGTGAAGGAGGTGCAGGGCAGGTGAGCTCACCTGGACAAGCCATGGTGTAGTGCTTGAATTCGCATACGCAACAGGAACAGTGAAAAGGAAGCTGGCAGGCAGCCTGGTTGTTTTGCAAAAATATTTCAGTGGCATTTTGCTACGCTGTTGCAACGCCACACTCAGCTTTAATGCTATTCCCTTGCTAAGTAGTGGGAAAAAATAAATAGACAAGAGGTAAAATTTACATCCTTATGATAGTTGATGAGGCATAGCTAGGTCCAGTGCAAATTGCCCAGGGGCCCACAGTATCTACTAGAGTATACTATACAATCCAAGTATAAAATCCAGATGCACTGGGAGGCTTAGATAATATTATTTCATGCATAATTTCCTATTTCCTGCTGTTTTATTTTCCCACTTTCCTAAGACTAGCTATTAAGTTTATTATGAATTATTGGTTTAATATCTACTGTGTACTTAATAGAAAAGTGAAAAAAAAGTCTGCTACTTTCACTTTTTTTTATCTTTGCTATAGCTGTGATAGAATTTTATGGAAATTCTTTTTTATCATGATATTGCAGTATTTGCAGTTGTTTATTTATTTTTTCCCTTAATTTTTATTTGTAAATAAGTTCCTTGGTCAGGACCGGAATAATATTCTTATTGTCATAAACTTTAATTTTCAAATTTTTGCTGAAATTTCTGAAGGAAAATTCAATTTTCTCTGTGGTTCTGTATAAGGAATTATTCCCCTTCTGACTTTACACAGAGTGTTATTATCATATTACTTAAGAAAAAAAGGAAGCATAGAAGGGTTACTTGAATATATCTAATCTGATATACACTGTAAACTGCTGTTAAAAATAAAAACCTCTTTAGAGTAGTTTAGCCAGATTCCTCTCAGGAAGGTTTTCCTCCCATAAGTGTTGAGATCCTACACACACCTTTAAAAGGGTAGAAAAGGGCAATCCTTGTTACTTTTCTTGCCTAAAGTTAAGGTATTTCAGCAAGATACCTGAATTCAAACATGTGGTTAAGGAACCATTAGCACGATGAAAGGCTCTGAAGCGTATAGCTGAACAAGTCTCTTGCATGGTTTCTTCCCTTCGAAACCACTTTTAATAGTTTTCTTGTTTGTGCATTTAGAAACACTGATACTGCTCCCTGGCTTTCAAAAAACTTATTGGGTAAAAGCAGAGCATCTCCAAAACGAAGGAATGGAGATACACTTTGTAGTGTATCTTTGAAATGAGACAAAGCACTGTATCTTCAGAAAAGTATTTTTTCAGACTTCAGTAGTTAAATGGGACCGGCTTTTTCTAAGTCACCTTTTCACTCCTGTGATGTCCCACCTTCACTATTGTCCTGTTGCTACTATTCTCACTTTTTAAGGCACGCAATTAATAGAATTATTTTTATTAAAAAATGATCTCTGCTTTGACGCACACATTTTTAAAGCTTTTTTGTTATACCTAATGAAGATAGTTTTAATTGAGAAGAGACTATGGCATCTTTGAAAGACCATTGCATGTGTTCAACTTCTGTTACTTTAGCCTGTTACACTGCCTTCTTCCTCTTGTGATTTTGGGTTGGGCTTCATGATGTTGCCCCCAGTTGACTCATTCTCGCTATTCGACGCCTCACATACTCTACCTGTTGACTTTCCCGAATTTATCACAGGATTAAAGACCCATTAAAAAAGCTTGTTTCTTTGCTCTTTTGTCTTTCATTGCACTCAGCTGTAGATTGTGGCTCTCCTTTAAATCCCCGAGATAAATGCAATTCATGGAGCTGCACCCCTTATCAGTTCCACTGTTGTTATTTTTCTTTTATTTTAATATCTCATCTCCTACCATGAGGTTTCTTTGAGGAGGGACCCTCTTATTAGTTTGAAATGTACTATAGCCTATAGTTCTGGCACTGCTGCAAATGAATGGTGAAATATTTGTACTCTTAAGAAGGCTATTTTCAAGTGTTAGGATCCAATGAAGCTCAGAATAAGGAAGGGCTGATTATGTTCAAGTGTCCTAACTGTGCAGAAATGTAAGCAGTGAAAACTCAGGCAGCTTGTGTAGCATAAACAATTTGCATTGTTGACAACACAGAAACTAAATGTGAAAGGTTATACTGACCTTGTTCAGAAATTAAATTACAGATGGGACATTTCTCTTAATGTAGAGTCATAAGCTACAATTACTTTTTGCTTGTAATAAAGAGTAAGGTTAAGACAGATTGGTAACAATAAATGTTATAACAAGTAATAGAATTTTCTGATGCAATTCTAACAAAGTAATTTGAGACCAATAGAATCACACCTAGTATGGTCATACATATGCTTAAGAGATGCTTTGCAATCAATATGTGCAAGTGATAAAATAAATCACAAAGAATTGTTAAAAAAGGGACTTTCCTGAGTTACATTCCTGGATGCCATGTAATCCTTCTTCTGACATCCATAACTCAAATGAACTCTTGTTTTAGTCTGGACAAAGAATGAATGCTAGGCCCATTTTGTAAAGGAAGCTTATACAGAAGAACAGCAAACAATGAAAATATTATTTCATACATTGAATTGGTTTTGCTGGAGACTAGAAACGTATTTATTGGTTAATCTGTTTATTTTATCAAAGGAACATTACACTCATTAAATTATTTTGGTATTATTTTATATTACATTGTTTTTCTATTACATCATGTCTTCTTTGTGTATCTAATATCTCTACAGTGCTGGTTTTAATTTGGGTTCAGTATTTTGTTATAACTGATTGGGAACCTGACCAATATATTTAATCTTTTTGTAGCTATCAATAAAGATTGATGAAAATCCTAATCTAGTCAGAGACCAGAATAAAATTCAATATTACATATAAATAAAAATTTTCTGTCCTGTCTATATTTATGTTTGGCTGTTCTACTAAGAACAGCTTTGTGGAATACCTAAACCTTATTCTGTTCAGTCCCTCTCTTTCCAGAGTCACTCAGGGATTTTTTCTGTTTCCGCAATCTTTTGTTTCTTTTGGTAATAAAATCAGTACCAATACCATTCACAGGAGAAAAGGCATATTGGCTGAAATTTTTGTTGAACTGTGTAACTGTCTTGAAACCAACTTTTGTCTGAAATAGACAAAGCAAATAAAAAAAAATCTTAATTTTTTCCAATAATAAGTGGGGTTTTCTCTTTCTTATAAAAGCTAGTCTTACACCAAAATAAAGTTGATGTATGTAGTGCAAATATTTTTAATATAATGAATACTGGTTGACAAGGGTTTCTGGATTTGAAATTGTAACAACTTCAAAGGTTACTAAATGAAGTTTCCATCACATCAAGAATTGCTTTTCACTTCTGTAGCACCTTCCATAACAGAATCTTCAGTTTTTTTCAAGGGTTTGAGTGCTACTCAAGCAATGCAAAGGGAAGATTTGATGTCTGCTTATTTTTGCACACCTTGTTAAAATATGCTCGTACCTCAAAGGTGGAAAAGAACGCCTAACAAACCCTAATAGAGAGGCCACGGTGACAGCATGGGTAGTACCAAAAGTAATTTTATGGTTATGTCTTCATCTCTTGCATACTATTAATGAGATTCCTGAGATATAAGTGCTGATATTTTTTCCAGAGTACCCTGTAAAAATTGAGAGTCATGAAATGAAGTGCTTACAGAGAACATAAACCCGTTCAGCAGATTGGCAGTGTATAAACTTCATAAACTCCAAAAATCTGCCTGTATTCCAAGTTATATTGATGTTTCATCTGTAAATTGTGATATCTATTGCCATGAATTAGCTTTGTGGTTTTTAGTATGTCAGCTTCCTCAGAGAAATCAGTGAACATAATCATAGATCTTACTGTTTGCTTGTAAGAATCTGTGCATGCAGACTTCATAAGATTTCCATTTTCAGTCTAATCAACACATAAAAGATGGGTGAACAAAACCTTCTCAGGATCTGTCATCCACACAGAGATACCTTGATATTTACAGGTAAACTGCTAAAGTACTTTCAACACATCCGGTCTTTTCTTTCTGTATGTTTATGTTTAAATTTGTAACAGATGTTGGGTTTTTAAACTGAGTTTTAGATGCTTTCGTTTTATTTAAGTCCAGAATTTGAATGTTCAAAATTGTGCCAAATACCGAAAACCTGTGAGCCTTCTTACATCCATAGTCACATTTATAACTGAAGTTTTTATCTCTGCAGCATCTTAATCCTGAGGCTCTCACCCACAAACCCAAGATTTTGGGCAAAATCTATTTGTTCACTTACTCTCAACCCTCCTGTGGCTTTATATGGAAAGGGAGAAAGTAATTCTCTGCTGTGCAGAAAGACAGGCCCTAGGAAAAACAGCAAGTTCAGCACTGATGCTTTTGCATGGTGAGGTTTCTTTAGGTGTTACAGAACATGGAGACAGAGCCTAGAAAGGATGTCCCTCAAGGGCTCTCACTTTCCTGAGCGCTTCCTACTGAGGAAAATTAGGTTAATACTGGCCACCTACCAGCATTGATGCTATTCTGACTTACTTATTTAAAAGCATAATTCTTACCTGGGGGGGTCCCACTTTGGTCCCCAATACCTTAAAGTCCAATATTCCAGATTACTGTAACAGTAAGTTTATATTATAGCTTCGGCCCTCGTTCTAATGCTAATTGCAGAGTTCACCATTTGAGGTTTGAGTAGTCAAAAGTTAACCAAGATTTTTGGGCAGGATGAAGTCAGGGGGCAATAGAGGGACATCCATATTCAGGAATGTAATCTACCTGTAGTGATCCACTGGCACAGTTCTTATAAAATTTTTTAGATTTTGGTATTTTCCTTTTTCTTTTTATTGAGAGCCTTGCAAAAGACATTATATCGAAGATCTAAGCCTCAGACACTGAGGTGCAGTGACAGAGAAAGATGGGTGAACAACAAATAGCTTAAAAAAATAACCTTTTTAATAATATAGGGCTAATTTATTTTCTTTTTCTTAGTCTACCCTCTCAAGAAGATTGTTGGAATAAATCTGCTGTCCCTTCAAATGCTGGTAACCTCCTATTCATGCATCATCAGAGAAACCACGGATTGATATCCTTTGTAGGCTGCAGAGATCCTGTCCAAGGAGAGAGGTTCCTCCCTTCTGGTCCTTTGAGCTACATATATAAATTTCTTACAAGCAAACAGAGGAGGGCACCTAGGCTGGTGAGGGACTTGGCACGCGAGCCCTGTGAGGAATGACTGAGGGAGCTGGGGTTGTTCAGCCTGGAGAAAAGGAGACTCAGGGGTGACCTTATCACTCTCTGCAACTCCCTGAGAGGTGGCTGTAGTCAGGAGGGGATCAGTCTCTTTCTCCAAGCAACAACTGACGGAATGAGAGGACACCATCTTAAGCTGCGCCAAGGGACATTTAGGTTATATATTAGGAAAAAGTTTTTACTGAAAGAGTGATAAAGTACTGGAATGATTTGCCCGGGGAGGTGGTGGAGTCACCATTCCTGGAGGTGTTTACAAAAAGACTGGATGTGGCGCTTGGTGGCATGGTTAATTGAGGTGTCAGGGCATGGGTTGGACTCGATGATGTTGAGGATTTCTTCCAACCTGGTGATTCAGTGATTCTGTGATTCTATGATTCTGTGAACATTTCTATTCATCAGGGATGTTCTCATGAAGGCTTCTTTTGCACTTGTAGTTAAAGGTGAGGCCATACAGGTGGTGTAATTGCAGCACCAAGAGGGAGCTGCCTGCAGGCTCCTCTGTCACGATGAGCTGGCTGAGTTTGTCCTGCAGCCAAGGTGTTTGCAACACCACACATCCCGAAGCCACACTGGACAGGTGGCCCAGCACAGCACAGGTCTCAGGTCAGCTGTGATGTGGATCACCAACTCCTTGAGGTACAGCAGGCTCCCAGTCAGAAGCGCTTCACTGCACCCCTTGATCTGCATAGACCCTTCTGTTCCCAAGCATATGAAAATTCACAGGCTATATTGGGAAACTGCTCAGCTATCAGTTTCCTGACAGGCTGGGATGTTCCCTCTGCCCTACCACCTACTGTTGCAGCACAGGCTGGCGTTGGGCACGCCAGCAGGTTCCCCTGCAGTGGCTACTCATTCTGCATACAACCTGCTCCAGCCCAGAGCACCAGCAGAGGAGACACGATTCTTAAGGGTCAGCAGCTCCTCAGTACAGTGTCTTCCGCAAGGCTCCCAATAAAAACAGCAAGGATTTATTAAAATCTATCAAAAAAATCTTTCTTTTGTTTTCCATTTTTATGAAGCTAGTTGTTAATCTAGCAAACACCTTCAAGGATCTGCAGGTTTCTTAGGTGGACAAAAGCAGAGACAATACATACAAAAAATACACAGATCCACATTTTTATAAGGCAGCTAAATTATGATCATAAAATAGCAAAACTCAATCCATGTCACCTTTTGCTGTTCCAAAATCCAAAATATTTTAGGATTTAGATTTCTATCTTTTCAAGTTTACTTTTATTTTCTTCCCCAAATCCATGAAATTATCTAATTGGGAGTTAGGTGAAAGTTTTATTGATCTTTCTATTTCTGTTGCATTGCTAGTATGGCACATCAGACGAGATATTAGAAGTGTCAAATTCCAAGGACAATTTTACGATGCTTAATAGTTTTTCCGGTGGTTAACCACAGCACCCTTTCATTAACAAACAAGCAATCATCATTTTCAATTTTTTTTTTCTTCAGTCATTAAGTAGATAAATGAAATAAATAGCTTGTTAATGCTGGATTGTAGGAGCTTCTTGAGACCTAGCGTGCTGAAAAGAACAGATTAATACTCTTACTGCTGCCTTTGTATGTAGCTCACAAATGATATACTTGAATCTGATTTGCTGCAAAGCAGTGCAGATTCCTGTAAAATAAGCCATACAGATAAGAAACAAGCACTAAAAATAAAAATGCATTTGCAAAAAAGGCTTCGTATAGCCTGTAAAAAGGCAAGAGAATCTACATTACCCCATGCATTCTAGCTTTTAAAAGAGTTGACTCCATGCTCAGCCCATCAGTAGAATCATTGAAAAGGCAAGAACAATTTATCTGGGGAATGTATTTGACAATAAAATCCTAGAGTTGTAATTACAATTGGCAGATTCAAGGCTTCTATTGATGGCAGCAGTCTTACTAAGGGGAAAAAGATACATAATTTTTGTAATGTTCTATTGTGCACAAGGCTGTGTTAATCTTGGACATGGTATGCTTCACTGGAAATGGAAGGGAACTGCATAAAATTTCTGTTGTAATTTGCTTAAATAATCAAATTCTTGATTTGTTTTAACGGGAATAAAAAGATCCTGCAATCAAAAGAAGCAGGGAAAGAGTGTTATTTATTTATATTGTGGAAACAACTTCAAGCAGGCACTGGAAATTTTTCAAGCTTTGTGTGGTGGTTTGTATTTTCATTTCCCAAAGTGGAGGTAAAGCATACTGCTTTAAATTCCCTAGGAGCGGTACATGTAAGCACTCAATAGGCAAGATGTTACTGCTAATGGTCTGCCTTTCTTTTGTGAATCCTTTGTCCTCTTTCTTCCTCTAAGCCTGAATTCAGGAGGCCCCTGACCTCCTCTGCATACTGTCCTCTAGATGCTGCATGTTTCTCTCTACCCTTCTCAGAATGTGTCCTGTACTCAAAATTGTTAATTCTGAATTTATTTATTTAATTCTAACTTTTTAATGAAGACCGTGCTCATGTGACACCATCAGCATACAGAATAAACCAGCAATACTGGAAGAGTTTAGTCTGTGTGCTTGAGGCAGCATAAATAGGGAATGAATTCATCCGGGAATCAATCTTTGCTCAAGACTATATATAAAGAGAGCCCTGAAGAGGGCCTAATGTCTCTGGCTCTGGTCCAGCCCAGCGCTTCATCAGCTGCAAATGAAATACAAGCTGAAGCGAGTGTCCAGCCCTGGAGGAGCTGTTAGCACTCCTTATACTTCTGGTCTTGAACAAGGTTTGGGCAGCTCTGCCCCAGATCTGTCATTTAAGTCACCCAGACTTGTCAGAAGGGTTGGACCAGCTGATCTCCAGAAGTCCCTTCCGACCCTAACCATTCTGTCACTCTGGGATTCTTTGATCTGTAGATGTGTAGTCCTCATTTCCATATTTTTATTTAAAGATTTACTTTAATTTTGAAATTTTAATTCAGAGGCCCAAGTAGTTATAATCTCAGAAGTCAACTTTACCTGACTAGAGCAAAATAAACCACTTTATTTCATCTTGAAAGAAAAAGTTACTGACAATCTGCTTGGATGCCTGTATCTGTTTTCCTTTTCTCCATTCTTTTGTCTGCTTTTTCCAGAAGTATCATATGCCTGGTCAAGCTGTGCACATTTGCTGAGTCCACAAGTCACGTTGCAATTTGGGGCAATATTACAGAAGATTGTGTGGTGTCTCTTGAGGGCTTTTTGAAAAGACAAGAAAATTCACTTTCATGCTATTGATGTTATTCAGACATTATCCATAATTCAAATGCTGTCTTTATGCACTGTCTTGGCACTAAACTGAATTGGAAAGAATTTTTTTTTTTTGTTAGTCTTGATCCTTATTGAGAGGGGACATACTTGTTACTCTTTTGGCAAAATTGTTTTTCCTTACTGCTTTCCTCTCTTCATCTCTCCTCCTGTTCTAATCTTTCAAATTATATTTTTCCCAAAGGGAAAGTGAAGAGTCTTGCATTTGAGCTCAGTTAATTCCCTTCCTCCCACTCTGGTCTCAATTTCAGCCTGTGTACATCACAAAGTGCATTAGTCCTGTTGCTTTTATTAACTTATGTTTCAGTAGCTCTTGAATCTCATTCTGAGTCTGCTCTGATCATGTCTAAGGCTTGTGGTTTGTTTGTTGCCTTTTGGGGTTTTTTATCCCTGTTCAGCTGTTTTTGCCTGGCTTCCTATTTATCAGAAAACTATTTGGCACTTTCAAGCTCATGATGAAAAGCAAGCTGCGTAGGCAAACATCATTAAACTTGTGACCTTTAGGGCTTTATTCATTGCAATTTGAAATTCTGGCAAACATTCTTCTTCACAGTATAATAAATAATCCTTAGTTACAGATCTTGAAATTCGTGATGAAACAGCTTAATGATTTCAGAACGTAGATGGTTGTGATCTTTTCTGGATTGTGGTTAATCTCTCCTTATATAAGGGAGTTCTGGAGGGGAAAACACCCCCCCACATACTCCCCAAATAAATGAGAACAATCCTGAAATAAAGTGATCCTCTCAGTTTTGAAATCAAAACTTAAAATTATAGTGAGAAGGACATTGCTACTCTGATCTAGAGGGATGCACATAAACAGCCTTCATGTGGCATGAAAAATGTTTCGTAATCTTAAGAAATTCAAGGGCTTGGATTCAGAACTTTTCAGGTTACCTAAGCTTCAGTATTTGTGCTGGATTGATCTTCAGAAGGAAATGCTCAACAGTTTCAACACAAAAAATGTCCAGTAAATATCAGTGTACACAAAATCCGTAGTCCAGTTGTGTCCTTGGAGATAGACTAAGAATTTCTTGCTAGGAAAACATGTATAAAAGTGCACTTAATTTTTGCCTTACTTTGAAATATATGACTAAAGAACATATAGGATTTTAGTTCCTAAATTATTGAAAATATTAAAATGTACAGGAAATCATGAGTCGTATATCTTTATTAGATATTTCCTATTATCAGAGTAGATGTTGGATTTTTCAGAAAAAGTAGGGATGGAATTAAAGTCTAATTTTTTTTTCAATACATTTATAGTTTCCAGTTATAAAGAATCTGTCTTCCAAGGCTCTTGTAGCTGATAGATATGAAAGTGGTGGTTTTAACAGGTTTGAGGGTGTATCCATTGTAGAGTTGTGCTTGAGCTATTACTGGGAATGTGGTAATTGTTGAATAGCAGAGATATTCTTTTGTTTGTACCAAATGCTTCTCTAGGGGCTACAGGCCCTTTCCTTTTCTTGTTAGTTTTATTGTTGTTTTTTTTTTGTTTTTATGTTGGTTTGGTTTTTTGTGTGTGTGTGTGTGTATAAGGGGACAGTTTTTTTATTATTTTTCTCCATTTTCTGTGCTTTCTCTGCTCTTCTTATTGCCACATTTAAAAAAAAAGTACACCTATTTTCTTACAACACAGTGGGTAGGTTGGTTCTGGTTGAACTGCACAGTGCTTCTACAAAACATTATTTTTTATGAGTGTGACAAATGGTATGAATGATGAATGTCAGCTTCTCTGGGACTAAATTCTATCTTTTTAGTTCAATACATTTAATATATCAGTTTAAGAAAGATATTTAGACCCAAATTTTAAGCAAATGTAAAAAAGATGCAAGAAGGTTTTTGATATTTTTTTTTAAATCAGAGCCACACCATGATATATATGCTCACTCAGGGCTATTTCCCTGTTATCCAGTAAAGTGTTTAATGCCTTTATTTAATTTCTCAAGGGGCAAGTTATATATAAGACTATCTGAGATTTGTAGCTGGGCCTGTTTTCTGTGAGTCATTCTGATCTTATCGCATAAATAATTGCTATATTAGTAATTCTCCTTTTTCAGCATAAGGTCATCCATTGCCCCACAAAACCATTTCAAGCTCAGAAAAAAATAGTGTCCTGCACCAAGCAGTTCTACATTAACAGTTTCTGATCTGAGAATTAGGCTGATGGACACTGGAATCTTCTAGGCAGGTCATGAAAATGTCTGTCAAAAATGTTTTTTCCTCTCAACTCCTATGAGATTCAAGTGACCAGTGAAAATCCTTGAATTAAATTTTCACCAGGGACACAGAAAAGCAGAGATAGATTTCTGAACCTACAAACTTCGCTGATACTATTTATTCTATTCCTTATTTAGATAGAGCAAGGTGTATTTTTGCCATTTCCTAAAGGTTTTTCTTGCTTAGGTTTTTTTGGGGTTTTTGGGTATTTTTTTTGTTTTGTTTTGTTTTGGTTGTTTGATTGTTGTGTTTTTTAGTTTTTTTAAAAAGTTCCTTATATTCTTACTTTTTTCACTTTCCAACAGCTTTCCAGAATAGCACTGGCCAACAGTTTCACAACTTGCTTTGGGCATTAGTGTTAAATGGATAATGAACCTGAATGATTGGCTATTGTCTAGGAACAAAAGACCTATGTTTCTATTTTCTTCAGATCAATTCCTGAACTACCTCCAAGCACTTTGAGTTTTCCAGTGATTGGCACATCTCAGGTGCAATCATTCTTATTGAGACAAATTCGCTTTCCCAGGAAAATTACTTTTCCAGGAAATTGCTTTCTTCTTCCCAGGAAAGTAATTTGGGATGTTTTATGGGGGTGTGCATGTACTTTTGTATGCGTACATGTAAAAGTTTGAGTCAGTAAATATGTATTTACATGACTACATTCTAATTTTAAAAATATTCTATAAAGCACATAGGAAAGGCTGAAAATTGTCACAGTTTTAAAATACAGTTTCATGCATTTTATGCTGACACAGCTCTGTAGAATTATAGATCCTTGGGAGGGTCACAAGCAAGAGGTGGAAATAGCATAATTTTTCAGAGGTCACACGGTCAATTACTGTGTGTCTTCATCTGTATAAGAAATTTGCAGATGAGCATACTTTTCTATTATCAGAATCTCAGTAGGGAGAATTAAAATGATTTAGATATTGTGCTGATCTGTCATGACTTGGGTAAAGTAGGATTTAATGAGATCACTGGCATTGCCTTGCCCCTGTTCTGTAGCTCACTATTCATGAAAATGTGAGAATTTCAGGAGTCACAATATATACAGAAATCTTGCTAGAGAAGGAGGAGATGATTGTCAGTGATTTCATTTTCTGTTTTTTCTTGTGTATCCCCCATGTTATAAAGAGTAGTTGATGCCTCACACTACATTATTTGATCAAGGTAATACTGTAAATTATGTGAAGGAACAGATCCTTGGTTTCTGCCTTGCTGTGATTGGGCAATTCAGGTTTCTGTCTTGAATCTCAGGTTGTCTTAATGGTCTGGAATTAAAAATATCAAGCAAAAAATGCTTGATATCTTCAAATTATTTGTTCTTCTATTGTTCATTTGAATTTCATAAAAATATGAGCATTGATTAATCAATCTTCTCTTTTAACTTTGAAACTACAGTATTCTATATGAATAGGTTACATTACTTAAACTTATTTATGAATGTACCCTTCATTTCATTAAATGGAATTAATTACATCCTTTACTGGTATCTGCTCTACTAGATGGTTCAAAAATTCTTTACAAATTGTTGGAGAGGGGTAAAAAAAATCAGGGGGAAACTTCCTTACACATAGTTTTGACTGGTTGCTCTGTTTCCTACATCACCTACTACCTTGTTTGGTCTCCATGTCCAGGCCATTTCCCTGAGCTTTTTCCATATATTTCAGTTTAGTTTTCAGCTTGACTCCTACCACACCTCAATGTGGTGCTGCACTGCACAGAATGAGAATGCGGCCTTGCAATCCCATCTGTTTTGCACTCC
This sequence comes from Vireo altiloquus, assembly GCA_013396875.1. Classification (NCBI taxonomy): domain Eukaryota; kingdom Metazoa; phylum Chordata; class Aves; order Passeriformes; family Vireonidae; genus Vireo; species Vireo altiloquus. The sequence goes on from VZRF01007995.1 coordinate 467,345, forward strand.
TGTATTAAATAAATATTTTTTGATACTGGAAAAATTAGTATCTGCTCCAGAGAATTTTATGTTGGTGTAAGGAATAGCTTGGAGCAAATAAGCTGTAATAGTATAATAGCTGAAGGTAGATCATTAAGAGTTACTAACTGCTCATTTCCCATCTCCCTCTCTCTCGCTCTTCTGTTTGTCACATTATGATTAATGAAAGTAAAATTCCTATCTTCACCTTACATTTGCTTTCTTTTTTGTAATATCAGAAATGATACTACCAATCTAATCAAATGTTTTCTTCCATTTGCATACAGAGTATACCAGCATTCCAAGTAAGGCCTGCCAAGGATGTGGTGGGATTTCGGACTGGCTATTTGTTTCCACAGTGCCAATCCATCAAAACTGTAACTCACAATTTTTGATGAAGTTTTTCTATTCAACTCTTTCCAAACAAAGCAATGACCAAACCTTTCAGATAATCAAAATTACATATTTCATGGTACTCAATCAATTCCTTTACCACTTCAAAAGTACTTCTAATTATAAATTTTTAGAAAGATTTTATATAAAAAGTTGCACATCTTCATTATATATCAGTTAAATGCTTGCAAAGCATTTAACTTTCAAAATAAAAAGTTCTATATTAGGAAAGGTCATGTTTCTGAAAAACTGACATGATTTTGAATTGTGTGGATGTTATTTCCAATGTTTTTCAGATTATGGCTTCATGACCTAGTGATCTCTATCTCAAAGTTTCAATGGATGCTAAAGAATGATGGTATGAAAGGAGCTTTCTGATTAGTTTTGCTCTGAACACTGTGTTAAAAGCAATTATTGCCAAACGAAAACAAAGCAAGTCCCATTACTTATCATTTATCTCTTCAGGTCTTTAACTGGAAGGCACTCAAATGCTTAAATGATGAATACAACAAAGGAAGACAGAAGACAAATATTTCACATCACTCTTGCCTCAAGTGCTATTTTTGTTCATAAATATTCATTCAAAATTTACCTGATGCATATATGCGGGCTGGGACATATATTCTCTGTATTAACAAGTATATGTATTGTTCAGTAATATATTTAGATTCTGCCCTAATAACCACATTTTCCATCAAGAAATTGCCTTTTCTTTGAGCAATTCCCAGTGACTCGCAGCAGAAGAAAAGTATATTTTACTCATATTGTTCCTCCACCACACTACTTGTCATATTCATATGCCAAATCTGTGTTGACTTAGAATTAGGAAACTAATCCTGTTTATCCTGTTCATAGGAAACAAGGTTCCCAATTATTAGTTTTCAGCAGAAAAAAATAAAAAAAGTGGTGGTGTTTTGAGGGTTGTTTTGTTTACAAATATCAATGCACTTAATTGGATTCTTAGATGGATTCAGATTTTTCTGTCCATGGATTTTTTTGTCTCTCTCATTTTTTTTTTTTTTGGTAATAAGCTTACCACTGGAAAATCAGAGATTAAATCAGCTTTATTTATCTGTGTAAACTTGCAATACATTTAGCATTATCATCTAGTATGAGTGGCACTGTCATCAGACAGACTGTCTTTTTTCAGGTCATAAGGTACTTTGGGTTTTTTTTAAGTGGTTCATGTTTTTGTGTCAACAGTTCAGGTTTTTTTTGATGGGACTGCATACAAAAGTTTACAAATAGACTTTTCATGAAAGAAGGCTAATTTCCAATTAATGGTTTTCTTTTGCTCTCTTTTCTGATTCTGTAGTCTTTATGAGTGTATTTCAACTGTGGAATATTATTTTACATCTGTATTTTTGTTGTGTTTTCCTTAAGTATCTGGTAATGTTTTGCTTCAGAGGTTCTAGACTGGACAGAATGACTGCTAGTATGTATGGTAATTCAAAAATAGTTGCATTATTAAGTTCTAATTTGGAAGTTAATTGTTTGACAGGATTGTGGTTATGGAAGTGAATGAGGTGAGGAATTATGTTACTCCTCTTCAGATGAATTCTTTAATAAAAAAAATAATGAACTAGGCAATAAGGTATGGTGATAATAGAAATATGGATGTAAATTTAACCATGGAGTAATCCCTGGCATCTCAAGAATTTTCTGTATTTCTAAATAAACTTGCTTCTTCTGCTTTATAATAAGGAAGAAAGTGATTCAGTTCAAGATGTTTAATCCCAAACTCCAGCAACACTAAAAAGTTGTATAAGAGTTAGACCAAGGTTTCTACTCAGATTAAATCAACCTAAACCAGTTTCACTTTGGTGGAAAAATGCCATTGCATGTTGCTTCCCCAAAAGCATGATTGCTGACATACTGATTTCAGTTTCAGTCATCCTAAAACTGTTCTAGTGTCCAAAAAAAACCACCAACCAAAAATTTTTCCTTACCAGAACGGATTGGTTTATTTCAATGGAAGTCAATTTGGAATCTAACAATTCATTTCCCCCCCCAAAAATACTAGGTAAAAATGTCATATTTTCTTTTATTCTGTACCAGAAAACTTTTTTTTTTCTTTTTTTTTCCTTAGCATGCAGCTTGTATTTACTTTATTTTTCACAGTGCTAGATGTGACACTATACCATGAGAGACAGATATCAAAGGAAACCGTTCACTTAGATCTTTCTTTTGAGCTGAGAAACATATTTCCGAGACATTTAAAGTGCAAGCTCCTTATTTTCATTTTTTATGTGAAAAATTTAGAGAGAGGAGTACTGAAATGAGTGGTAAAAGAGTTGTAATGCTATAAGCACAGGCAAAATATAAGAAGAAAATAATGATGATTTTTTTCTGCTTCCCAAACATGGAGGATATCTCCTTAATTCTATGGTCTTCACATTTAAGTATAGTTTAACTCAGAATTGTACCATTTTGTGCTCTAAATGTTTATCTTTCAAAGGGATTAATATTCCTGTTTCACTTGTACAGTAATAATGTATAGAAGATGGAAGCAGAACTCTAAAATTTAGTGCTTGCAACTGCATAATTTCAATTATAATAATATAATTTAATAATAATTCTAATAATGATTTAGTTAATTGACAGTAGAAATTTATTTGACTATGAACTCTATGAAATTATATTGACTGCTTAGGGAAATTGGAATCTTTTTTAGGTTAAAGTATTATTTTTAAAATAATTATTGATATTTCCTATATAAATATTCTGAAAGTGAATTAGGGTATCTGAGGAAGATCTCTTCATTTAACTCAGCTGAGTATTTAGTATCTATTATCAAAAGCAATCTTAAGTCATTAATTTAGTGCCAATAATGTCCTTCTTTTATTTTATTTGGTTTTGGTGGGGAGTGAAGAATGAGTTTGGAAGTGAAATTTGAACTGGGGGGAAGCTCACAATAAACCAAAAAATATTGCTTCTTTACCCCAGAACTTGTTTCTCTCTTGAGCTACCTGTATATCTGTTTGTGTCAGCATGGTCAGATGTGAAAGTGTTGGCCTTAGAGACAAAAGCTTTTCCTCCTTAAAGGCCTTAAACAGAGAAATAGAGGAAGGAATAATCATCTTTCCTTCTCATCTTCTTCTAGAAGTGCCACTGGGGCAATTTTCTCTCTTCATGTTTGGGTTAATGGCACTATTTTCTTTCCATTTTACTGCAGTCTTTTCCCTTATTGTAATTTAAATTTCTGTATTCTTCATTTATGCTAAAGTGTGAGGTTTTTAAAATAGGTCTTTAAAATAAGTATCAGTAACTCACAGAAGTGGCTCAATGGCTTCACTTGGAGCTGGTTAGTAAAGTTAACACTTTGTACAAATGACATTGGTCCTGGTAGCTAAAAAAAAGTCCATTCTTTAACTGCCAGATAATGGCATCCCCAGCAAATTCCCTTTCTGAAGATCTCTGATACAGAGGCAAAATTAGCGGGCAGCTGCATGACTCAAAGTGGCCGAGTTCCCGAGTTTGCCCATAGATCAGCATGGAAAGAGCAGAGTTCCCGGACTGCAGCTTCCCTGGGAATGGAAGCCCTTGAACTGGAAGAAGAGCAGGCCTGCTGGGGACCTTAAAATCCAGCCAGGAGAGGTTTGATTACCACTGCTCTAGATCTTCCTCCACAGAGCTTTTATTCATAACCCTTACCTCCTTTGCTGTGTGAAAGGAAAAGAACACTTTGTCTATCAGCACAGACAGCACACACCCTCTTACTCCCACATGGCGTTTACCCCTTTTGGTATCCTTGTATTTTGTAAGGAAGGTGTCAGACACCTCCTGCAGTGCCACCTCTGCCCTAGGTTGTGTTTGCTGGATGCTGCCCCAGTACTGTCACCTGTGCTGTTGGGCTGCTGATCTTGTGATGTGAGCTGCTCTTGCTCTGCACTAGAGGTTGCAAAAACCTTTTAGAGGTTTTGCTTGCCCGTTCTGGCTCTATATGTCTTTTGACAATGCTGTGGATCACTATGGGGCCTGAAAAGGCTGTGGAAGCCTTGGTCCATTTACTTATGCCATTCCTAGCAACAATATGTACAGTATGCAGGCTTCCCATATATTATTACCAGATTTTTTCAAGCACTATACATTTCTCTTGCATTGAGGAGAGAAAAATTAGCATGTTTTAAAAAAATCTGTTTTTACTTTTTAAAATTGCCTCCAAAACTCTTAAATACCAAACCGTGGGGCTGCAATCTATTTCTTTTTCTTTGGGTGATTGTTTACCTTGGGCTCACTCCTGTTGCTTTTTACATCAACACAGCCTTTTCCAGGATCCCACAACCTTACTTCGTCTCACCTTGTGATACATTTTCTAAATATTATAAAACTCTTAGAAGCAATTTGTCATGGTTTTGATTTCCCATAATGCCATTAGTTATAGCTGCTCCTTTCTACAAGTGCTTTCCCACAGAGACTTCTGGGCGCCGACGCACCCAAGTTGCTACATCCTCTGGGGTTTGGCCACAAGCCTCATGCTTAAACAGTGGCTCTGCACAGTCTTATTTTAGTCACTCCTGTTTAGACAGGTAGTGCCTGTAATCACTCCATGGGAATGACTGTAAGGAAACGATGGGAAGCAAGCCTGTGGTGAGTTGGGGGGTCTTTGCTCACTATGGCCCTCTCAGCACACACTCCCAACCAAATTCCCCCTTAAAAGTGGGGCTAAGATGGAGATGTAAGTAGTGTACCTCTAAGAATGGTGCCTAAACATTCCCTATTTAGAAAGCATCAGAAGGTTTTTACAGAGAAAAAAATTCACTACAGGTAACATATTTTTTTTCCTTTAGTTTTCTGAAAGAGAGTGAGAGAGAAAAGGAGGTCATGATGAAACAAGGAGACCAGTACTTGCAAAAAACCTCTGCCTTTCATAATGGCATTTTATGAAATATTTACAATTGTAAGTTTCACATTTCTTTCCATTCCATCTTTACTGAGCTTGGTTTTCTCAATGAAGACGGAGAGTTGGCCTGGCTCTGCTTTCTTTGACATTCATTAAATGACTTTAATCTTTCCATATGGCTCTCCACCAAGTCGGTCTATAATGCCCCTTCTAATTAGTTTAAATTCTAAATTACTTTTTACCTACCTCTGGAGATATTCCCAAATCCACCTGCAGTCCTCCAAGCTTCTGCAGTATTTCACTTTGTGATGGAGTGTATAGAATGGATAAAAATAATATCAGGGGAAGTGTAATTAATATTTCTTCAACAAAATATTTCCCATTATTTTCAGTCCATCTCTTCACCCACTTTACCATTTTAATGTTATTTCTATTATTGCTATTTCAGCACTATTAATGTTTTTCGTGTGCTAACTTGCAGTGGCAATGTCAAGATTTTGCCTGACTAGACAGAGGGAATTTAAAACTGAACAATGTATACGACTCATGCAAATTTTCACAGCGTGACTTGACTTCCATAATTCTAATCTGCATTGTGCTGACAAATTGCATAATATTTTTTGGTTCATCTGGACTTCACTAATTGAAAAGAACTATCTCAGTATCAAATGCTGTGATATTACTGTATATCCTATAGTAAAGAGTGTAAACAAATAGATTTAATTGTGGGTTGAAAACAATGACATTTTTCTGTTATGACATTTGACATCTTCTTCCATTTATTTCCATTTATCTTAGAATATTTTAACACAGATAGTGTTTCAGGAATGTTAACTCACTGCCTATCTATCACCATATTCTCACCTCATGCACCTGGGGAGGCTAATGTTATCTCTGTTTTGCATGTAAGGAAACTAAGACAGACAAGCCAGAATAAATGAGACATCTCACAGTGGGATTTTGCATGAAAAGGAAGTATCAATTCTTTACCTTTAATTTGTTGCAGTTTTCCTTACCATTTTTAAGCTAGTTTTTTTGGGAATATGTTCTCAGTAGAGATCTTGTAATATGAGAGACATTCCATGAGAAAGCCCACAGTGACCTTCATGATAGCCCTTGCTATAATTTGGACTCGAGTTGCAGTTGTACATCTTTTATTTATAAGCAGCTCAGAATTACATACAAAGCCCATGAAGCTTCCTGTCCTGTATAGCTTTTAAAGTTAAGACATAAATAAGCACATAAAATAATTCTGCTATTCACAGCTTTTCATGTTGTTTTCCTGTTTGCTCTTTTACTCGTGTAGAAACTGTAAAGAAAAAAGTCTCTCTTTAGGATTAGTTCTAAGGATTTTGTGCAGAAGGTGCAATATACCCAAGTATCTGGTTCTTTTGTATTTTAACACATTTGTTTACACTCTGGACAGGAGGATATGCAGCAATGTGGCAAATTTCATTAATGACTTATCCTGAGAAATCTACATATGCTGGAAAGGCACATAAAGCTGGGGAGGAGGTGGAAGAAGGAGGAGATGGGGGATGTTTGGAGTGATGATATTTGTCTTCTCAAGTTTTCCCAAGTCACTTTTGTATATGATGAGGTCCTGCTCTCCTGAAGATGGCTGAGCACCTGCATGCCCTTGGGAAACAGTGAATAATTTCCTTGTTTTCCTTTGGTTGTGTGCATTACTTTTTCCATCTTTATCTCAACCCATGAGTTTTCTAGCTTTTATCCTTCTGATTCTCTCCCTGATCCCACTGGTGGGGGACTGGGTGAGTGGCTGTTTGGTGCTTGGCTTCTGGCTGGGCTTAAACCACAAAGGACATCTACTTTCAAACAATTTTTATTCCAAGAAAACACAAAAAGTTCTGTTAAATAGTAAATAATTAGGGACTTCCTTGGTTAATCCAAAACTATGTGGATTTCAGATGTAATGTTTCTCAGGCACAGTCTGTGGAATCTACTTACTTCCTCCTCACAGTCATGAGTTTGGTAGTTTACTTGGACTAATTCTCTTTATACTTAGCCCCTCCATCAATTTCAGGTGAACTAAAGCAGTGTTAGAACATGTTCTGTGGTTATTAAGGCCTGATATTATATAAGGAATAGACCATATCATATATTTGTTATTGACTCTCATATTTAGGGAAATAAGTTAGTGGGAAAATTATAATCTTGAATTATTATCTTTCTTCTTCTTATAGATATCAACGATGACTACATAAAAGGAAACAGAGAGTTGGTTTTGGATTAAATTTAAAACAAAATTTTTCTAGCAAGTGCTGCTGCAATTTTTTTGAATGTACCTGTCACCTATTTGCAATGGTGTTTGATAGTGAGGATTTCCAGAAAACATGGTAAGAACCTGGTTTCCTTCCATTGGTGATGCTTTTGTGAATTCTTTCAGTTTCATTCAGCAACCCATTCTTCTAGTATTATAATTCTGCCTGAACTGTAATACCTTATTGGTATTCACCACACTTCTTATGACAATGGTAAATTGGGAAAAGTTTTATGAGAGGTGATGGAATTACACTGCTATGAAATTAAGTCAATGGGAGGACAACCTGGTTTGATATTTATCTTGTTTCCTTAATTAATTCTCTCATGTGAATGTTTTGAAACATATTCTTCCATTTGAATAACAATAGATTCATTTCTTTGAAACAATTCCTTTCACAGGGAAAATATTAAATATCCTAGACATCACTCCCCCACTATTTATGGAGTTGAAGAGACAAAGAGAAACTGGTTACCTAAAGAGTAACAAAAGAGGGATCAGAAATACATCGTCTGCCTCATCTCTGTTACAGGGTTGTAGAGGTAAGAATTTAATAATCACCTGAAGTTCTAGACTTTTATTAAAAAACCCCACACAGCAACGATAATAACAGCACTTGCCTAGTAATTATTTGATCAGTGGGAGGTTGAAGAGAGTTTTTGTGTTCCACCTGCGTTCTACTTTTTAATTTGATTGCACTTTTGACATTAGCTCGCCAATTAAAATAGGTACATTTTTTATTTCACCAACTGTAGAATAAACCTGCTGTAGGAACATAAATAAATAGGGGGATTTGCTTAATTGTTAGGGTCATTTTTTCCACAAAATATACAGCCGTGTGGGGAACAAAACTGTATTTACAGTGTCATTAGCCTTCTATGCCCATTATGTGTCTGAAAACCTACCTAAAGCGATTTCTAGACACATATGCTGTTGCTAACTTATGCTAACTGAAATTCATACCTCATCCAGTTAAAATTGTGTTTAAAAACCCATGGCATCATATGCACTGTTCTGTGAGCCAAAAAATCTCAAAAGATCAGAAACTTTGTGAAATACTTGTGCTGTCACTTTGGTTATACTTCAAGTCTGTAATGGATTAAAATGGCAAAACTCTAGAAAAACATTGAATGTATTCCTTTTGAACAGCTTTATAAAAATTATTTGTACATTTAATCTATTTGTGCAATAGAATGTTAACTTTATCTGAAGAACTTAAAAAATTTGCTAATTGTCCTGGGACAAGTTGTATTTTTGAATTGAAAATATGAATAAGAACTATTTCCATTTTACAGTCCTGTAAGAATTTGAAATAAAATGCAGGGAGTTACGATAAGAAAATGCTGACCTTTCAAATATTGGCATCCTTTTCTGGGGGTATAAGTGACCAAATTTAAATTCCAAATGATTCATCTTAATCTCAAACCCTTATTTAGGAGTTAATTGAATTAAAGGTCTTGACTTTGTAACAACAATTGAAATAAGCTGGTTAACAGATTTGTTACAAATATTTTTCTAAGTAGTGTCGCTCATGCTACTAAATTTGCTCTGTACTAGCTAAGATCAGACTCCAGTCTAGGATTTCTCAAAAATCTGTGAGGGAAACAAGTCCTAAAGGAAACATAAATTAAACTTTCATCCTAAATGAATCTTTGTTGTGTCAAGTCAAAGAATATTTGAAGGATTATATGGCATGTAAACCTCAAAACAGCTTTTGTGCATCATAATGGAACATGTGATTTAAGTAGTGTTAAAAGTGTTGAAGTGATAAAGTGACTGAATTGCTGTCTTAAAAGATCTGAAGGTTTAAAATTTATTCATATTTTCCAATGTCCACTGCATTCTCACCTTGAATGAATGGCTGAATAAAATTTTATAATGTTCCTCATTTTAGCAGAAGGAAGCATGCCAAATAATTTGTCTTTCTGTCTCCAGCCCTGCAGTCTATATAAAGTCAAAAATAGGATTCAAAAGGAAAGGAAGTGAGGGGACAACATTATCTCCTGTTTTAGTTATGTATTTAAACCTTATTCTTTCTGAGCGAGGGGCAATCTAATATTATGGGCCTACACAGTCATAAAGATTTCTGGTTGTTTGCCATTTTTTATTCAGTGGATCAACGTATCTGGATGAACCTCGTTATCTATGATGGCCAAAGGCAATGTTTCTGTAATGAAGGCTTAACTATGTAAAGTGACCCACAGTTAAGGAGGTGGATTTTTTTGGTGTGTTAAATTGCTGCTGCACCTTTAAATTACTCTTTACAACGTGAAATGTTATAAATTGTGTGTGACAGAGGATAAAAATGAATATAAAATGTTGTGTTACCAATATGAAATGAACACTGGCATTTCAGACTAGCATTTGGAATTTCTGCTATAGTTAGTGTTGGTGATTCACTCAGATAACTACAAGATTCCTTCATTTTCTCATCTCAGAAGCAGTATCCAGCTTAGCAAGGCACTTTTTCACATCCGTCTAGGAACCAGGTGGACTTCTGAAGATTCCCAACATCTCTTTTAGTTTATTTTTACACTATTTCATAAAAGATATATTTTCTCCTTCCATTTAGTAGCCTGGAAAATGTCATATGTAGGCAGAAACGATGTAGGGAATGAGCTGGTTTCTGTCTGTGGAATTGCTCTTTTGCTTGACATGAGAATCAAAAATTTTTATTAGAGAAACTGCAATGTCCTAAACCAGAGCAGCTGTGGTTACAGTACCCAAAAGAGGTGTCTCTAGTACAAATACGTTCTGTAAAAGACCTGTCTTTTGAAATGTCATGTATTTTCTCTAAAGCTTCTCATTATATGGAGAAATTATATTCTCATGAACTCAGTTTAGAAAAGCTAACGTTACTTATTAGACATTTAGAATAGTCTTTTATCTGTGAAATTGTTAGTCTAAAATCAGATATTAAATGAAACCTTAGAAGCACTGTTGCAGATAGAGTGGGTGATGACAGAGTACCTGAGAAATATAAAAAGCCACAAAAATTAAAAACCGGTCCTATATAATTTTTTTCATGATAGTTTACAAATTAAAGTGCATGCTCCGTATTTCAAGAGAGACGATGAGAAAGAATGCAGATAGGTAACACAGTGTGTGGTACAAGCTATTCAAGTAGCTCTATTATGCAATTCCTTTAATCACATTTTAAGAAGAGCATGAGTAGGATAGGAGGTAAATTCACACCCTTCAGTCCATCACTCTTCCAGTGTGTTGAGTTTGAATGGTGCTCATCTGTGGGCTGCACTGCAGTATTAGAGAGTGAGGAAAGGCTGTGGCATTCTCCTCTTGTCTAGCAACTGCTACCCAGATAGTTCCTTCTGCTCTGAAGTTTACGTGCTTTTGAATTTTGTTTCAGTATCTTCTTCTGGCAGCCACATTATCAGCTGAAAATATTGTGGACTTCATCTTATTTGGCATAGCTTGTCAGTGTTTCTCTGTCAAAACTTACGGGTTTCTCCAATCCCATTTAGTCAAAATGAACTAGCACAGACTATGTAATCTATTTTTTTTTTTTTTTTAATCGAAACAGCGGCCAGATTCTTTGGAATATCCATCTGAGGAGGTGAAGAGAATATGAATAAATAAAGTGACACATAGCTACTATGGGTGAACTGAGAGGAGAAATACTCTGTCAGACTTTTAACCAAAAGATCCAATTCTCACTGCAATCTTGCAGTCCCTTCTGTTCTTTCAACATTTTAGACCTCATTTCTATCTGTGTACATTTTCCTTGTGATACACATGGTCAGCATTTCCAACAAGCAGATTGAATTGTAGCAAACATGGTGCATGTCCATGTTTTTATATAGTAGGTGATATACATGGACAGAAAATTCTAAATAATATGCCAAAGGTAGGAGCATGTAAGTCTAGGAGACACTCTGGATGCAATCATACGGCTTTGGAGGTTTTGTAATCTGTATTGTTCATATGGATGTTATCAGACTAAAAGTAATTACTTAAAAATGAAATATTTGAGATATCTATTAATATCTTTGGCAGTATAATTCAGTAGCAATATCAGAATTTCTTTTTCTTCTCAAAAATGCATATTTTAGACAAATTATAATACCAGTTTGTCTTAATTAATTTGTCTTAAGATAATGTGCTGGAGGAGGTGTTGATGCAATGTGGAAGTTGCAAATATAAATCCAAATTTGTTTAACCTGTAGAGAATTAATGATGTGGTGACAATAAGATGGAGTAATTGCTTTAGGTTGGTAATTTACATAGTTTAAACAGGGCAGCCTCTAGACTTCAAATCAGTAGAATTAGCACATCATCTACTTTTTAAAAGTGTAAGGTTCTATAAACTCACAAAGCATGTTAATTGTGCAAGGAGAGCACAAATTACACTATTTTTGGCAGTCTTTCAAAAGTTACCTTCTAAAAATCTCAGTGCTTAATTACGTTAAGTCTATATTAATTTCTTTTATTTTTTTTAATTTATCTGTAGATTTTGGTTCATTTCTTCTTAGCAAAGAAGGAAATAAGGACAGGTACATCCATTGAAGTGAAGAATAAAATTTAAAAAATAAGAGAGAGACCTCATCTGATTTTACAAGATGGATATTTGTGAAAATATTACCAGTATGTGATGAACTGAAGTATTTTTTGGGTTACGATTTACACAATTGGTGTAGAACATACTATTGTCTCTCTACACTCACCTTCAAAGTTTATTTATGCTCTAAGGCCTTATGTCAAAGTTGGACCTTTCTAAACTGCAACTTTGCTTTTCTTTCGTCTTCAAGAATCTACGGAATAAAACAACTGAACGTAATAGCTTAGGAAGTCAGTTTTTATGAAGAATCTAATGCATAAATTCTTTAGTTTGAACACCTAATTATGAACAAACTCATCTATCACAGCTAGGTTAATTGTTCTGAGGCTATCCTCTGACATGGGAATTTGGCATGTAGTCTGAAAAGTTATTCTGGGAAGTTTTATTATTGTCACTTTTTTTTTTTCATAATGCTGGTCCATTTTGTTGTTTGGTTTTTTTTTGTTGTTGTTGTTTTGTTTTTCTGTTTTTCTTTTTACTTTTTTCACCAGCGAAGCAGGAATGTTATTTTAATCAGAATATGCTGTTACTGAAATACCTGCAGCTCCCGACTTGGCTGGTTAGTCATTACGAAAGTAATCAGCCAAAAAAGGACAAATAACCAGATGCAAAGCAGTCAAATAAAATTATTCTGGCAATGTGCCATAAAATCATTATGTTGATTTCATCTTTGATACTTCATTGAGACTAAATAACTCTCAAAGCAAATGAGGCATGAAATATTTTCAAACCTCTGTAGCCCCAAATATAGTAAAATTCAATATTTTATTTCAAGATTAAGTACTGCCATGTGTTTCCAAAGTCCTGAGTTATCTCTTTACTCTCTGATACTTTTTCAAGGGACCTTGTTATAATGTTTTTTGCAAAAAGACTTTTTCTCCCATCCACCTTTTTAGCAGTGTTATGGCTTGTTTAAGAAGTAACATTTTAGAGAAGGACAGAGAGACCTAGCAAAAAAGAAATGTCTGCATTTTGTAAAATTCAAATGAGAGATTTTCTTAACCCTTTTATGTGTATTTCTGTATGCATTAATGTATATTTATCTATATGTGTTACATATATAATTTATATATATATATGTCTTATATATACATATTTAGCAATTTCATTATACAATGCTGACTACAAAATTCAAAATTCTCTCAATTTTCTTTTTAATTACTGTGTTACAGAACTGTCATTGTGGAAGTGAAGGGGGCAGTGATGAAAATTTTGAAAGCCATTAGTCCAGTAGGTCTTGCTTGATCAAAATTGTCTGGAAGGCACCACTGGAGATCCAATCTCCTTGCTGAACCAGGGTCTCTCAGAGCACATTACTTGGGATTGTGTCCAGACAGCTTCTGAACATCTCCAGGAAAAGAGATATTCACTCCACAACCTCTCTAGGCAATCTGTTCCAGTGTTCAGTCATCTGCAAAGTAAAGACGTTCAGGTGGAAATTCCTGTGTTCCAGTTTCTGCCTGTTGCCTTGATGTATTGTTTGGCACCACTGAGAAAAGTCTGGATCCATCCCCTTGACACCCTGCAGGTTCATCGTTTCACATGGTCAATTTTTTTTCCTGAGTCTGTCCCACCTCAGTGATATCAGCACCCCCAATCAATACACCATCAGTGTGTTGATACACCTTGGCATCCCCATCTGGTCATTTCCTTCAGTTCAAGAGCTAAAACAGCATGTGGGTAAGTGCCCGTATCCCTGTGGGAGATGAGTAGATATGTATTGTACTCCTTCCCATGTGAAAGCAAAACATTCCCGATCCCCCTCTCTAAAGGGAGCCATTAAATCCAGATCCTATATATTAATTTTAGCTAAAAGAAGGTGAGCTTGTTCCTGAATGGTGGAAGTCAGTTTGGCTGTATTAGGTGCTGCAGGAGTCGAGGGACCAATACTCGCATTCAAGCGTCGATAGTCTTCAGTCAGGCACCACCTCCTGTTTGGTTTGCGAATGGACCACAGAGGTAAGCTACAGGGGGAGTGGCTTTCCTGTAACTCATGAGTTACTTCAGCAATTCCATCCCTAGTGGCAGAGGACAAAGCTTTACATTTAGTACCTTAGATAGTGGTAGTGCAGGAGCAGTTTGTAAAAACCTTATTGAGCGCACGGGGAAAATGAATTTCCACTCCCTTCCCTTAGAATCCACCCTGGCTTTGCCCTTCAGGAGGCCAAATCCCATAACATTTGAAGGGAAAGAACCCAATATCATCATGGTCTCAGTTGGGTTGTCACCAGGCAACCAACATTTTATTTTAGCCCTCTACTAGCTTAGAGTACCCAGACACATCTTTAAAATGTACCTGTTTTTTTCAGGGACTCTCCTGCTTCATTTGGCAGTTGCCTCATTCAGGGCAGATGAAGGGGTACTTTGTCACTATAAAAAGGTGACTGGGGATTGCAAGGAACCAAGGGAAAGGTTACCAACATACAGACATCTTTATTTTCAGTGACTCTCCTAAGGTCTTTCCATTGGCTGTACCCTGGCTCATCTACTGCCAGCATTGAGAGTTTCCCAACCAGCTACATCCAGCTGCACTAATGGGACTGCAAGGACCACCAGGTTGTTGGGTATTGGAAAAGGATAGTCTCTATTCTGGGGACTCCTATTCCTTTGTTTTCACATTTTCACCAGTATTTGTAAAATTTGGAGCGCAGCTGTTTATCCATCAATTCCCAAGGGATACCCTTCTCCAATCCATTCTCCCATAGGTGGTTCCTTGAGGTTTCACCTGTCTGGTTCCAATCTCTGAACAAAGGAACATTTTCCCTGAATTCCACCCTTTGGACAGCACTGTGATTCTTCATTTCACTTGCCACAAACCCCACCTGTCAGCCATAAATTGGTAGTTCCTCTGCTATTTCCCTCCACGTAGGGTCAGGTCCAGCTTGCAGCCCTCCCACACGAACAGCTCAAAGTCAATCTTGCAATTGGGTTGCATAAAGCACTAATGAGTCAGGCAGTCCTTTAATTAAGGGGGTCATTTTATCCAGGTTAGCAAACAACAACACAGGAGAAAGTTGACGGGGTACAAGTTGTCTCCTGTGAATGAATTGGAGGCGAGCTGCCTTTTGCACACTCTTGATGGGTTTATTCAATGTTGGAGTAGAGATAGAGATAGATTCTTCCATCTTCAAGGGGTCTAAATGATCCCCTTATTTTGTCTCCCACACTGATGGATGTGGTGACTTTTTTTAATATACTAGAAACTGTATTCTCAACTAGATTGCAATTGAGACAGAGACACTGCCCTAATGTTACTTCATCCTCATTCTTCCGTTGCATTGGAAAGTGCATTTCAAGATTGTAATTATTAACAAATTTAGGAACATTCCTTTGACATAATGATGTTAAGGGTATAGTCTTAAATCTCTGCAGAATTACAGCAATGGTGTTTGATGTGTATTTGCTTTCTTTGAGAGTTTTTTTTATTTGCTAAAGAAGATGGATAACTGGAGGTTGTTAGTGATACTCTTCTTTTTCCCTCCTCTGCATCCACTATTGGAAAGCATTAAATTTATATTGAGTGTAATGACTGAGAGTTCTTGTTTTGTAAATGTAGAAAAAATTGACTTATTTTAGTAGGCATGCTTTTAAGACAAGAACAGACAACATTCCTATTTAATTTCTTTTTTTGTTGCTGTTGACAAGGGGGTTTTAGTTTTTTAAATTTGTTTGGTGTTTTTAGGGATCACAAACCTAGGTAGGATGTCAAAAGAGATAAATGACTCTTTATTGTTATATTAATGTCATTATTTTTCTTTTTGGACAGGACAATTTGCAGTCACCTTCCTTTAAGGACATTAAATGCATGGTGACTCTTTAGATCCTAAGTTTCTCCATATCCTTTGAAATTAGGAAGTCATTACCTTTTTATGCTTTTTTTTTTTTTTTGTCTTCAATGTGTGACATTTAGGCATCAGTATCTTACTGTTTTAAAACCTCCAATATGTACAGTTTTTTAACTGCCACTAGTCCAGTTGTCTTTGTGTTTGGTCCTGAAAGCTTATAGGAACTTTAAGAGGTCAATTTTCTTTCTCTTTCAAATCTTCCATCTTTCTTAATTAGAGTCTGAGATTGGACTATCAGGGACATCCAACTCAGCAGAGTAAGTTCTGCTGAACTGCTCGAGGTTTCACTTCCCTAAATTCATTAGATGTACCTGAGAATAACATCTTATATACTAAGAAGGAGTTTGGAATTGTTGCTTTATTCCTTGGAGAAATCATAAAGTGAAACAGGAAGGTTTTCACATTTTGGTAAATGAAAGGAGTATATGACACTGCTTTAGTTTATAGAAACTAAACTTTTCCATCAGTGCTCTTGGAAACAGGTTACTATTGAAGCACTCATCCCAAAGACACACTGTGTCCACATTTGTCAAGCCATGTTTTCAAAATTGTCGCATACTTTCTATATTAAATTGTTACTTAGATTTAAGAGTAAATAATATTTTTTTTTACATAAAACTGAAATGATTCATTGACCTTGCCACAAATGAATCATCCTACCCCAACTCCTTTATCTATTTTCTCCTGAGTCTGTGCCCTGTTACTCAGTCACTTTCTCATGTTTGATGTCACCTTCCATATGAAGTTATTGAGTGTGCTCTTCAGCAGCAATTTTTAAGTCAAAGAGTTGAAGAGATATACTACAAGCATTTGGAATCTGCAGCTGTTTATTATCTATTTATATTAACATTTTATGCTTCATAATAAAGTAAATCTATGCAGCTCATCACAGTCCTTTTGAAATGGAGATACACTATTCATGCTTTTATTTGAGTGCACAGTTCACAGTCAAAGGTGATTTTCTGAAAGTTCTTGGTAAAAGCAAGGTGATATTGCTAACAGTGAAATTTAGAACTTGTAGATAGTTCAAGAAACCAGTCTGAATGTTTTATGCCAACCCACAGTGTAAAGAAATTTGAAAAAAGAGTGAAACAGTAGTAGATTTCTGCTCAAATCCTTAGTGGATACCTATGTGTGTATCTAGAGATTCACATATATGATCTAGAGTGTCACATATATGTCACATTGTGAACAATAACTTACTACTTAGTTGAATACTTGGTTACAAAAAGAATTTTGTTCTCGATACAAGTTTGAAAACTAACTTTTTCTTTAATGTGTTGAAGCAAAGGTGGTACCAAATTTTCTGTGCTGCAGATGATGCCGGTTTCTATTCTCTGCTCCTGCATTCTCACAGGGTGTTTTGCAACAGACTGACTCATCCTTCCTTGGACTCACTGTCTGCTAAGTGACTCTACATCTCATTGTGGCAGAAACCATAGGTTAGTTAGAACCCATTCAGGAAAACAGAGTCTTGAACCATGGATAATGAAACCTCCTTGGGGAACATGTCAGACAGGAAAGACCAGTGCGGGCATGTAAATGGGTCACATCCTCGTCTTTGTTCTTCAGTAATCCAGTGTGGCCCTGCGGTTGTCAAGGGATAATGCTTTCTAAGGAGAAATTCTCTAAACTCCAATATGTGAGCTCAATAGAGATCACCAACCCTAATGGATTTTCATTATACATTACAGGAAGAGGCATTAGCCAGTAATATCGGCAGCTAGTAATTCCTTGATTTTATACTAATTAAGAATTTTACATTATGCAAAGGAATGAAGAAATCATTGCTCTGCTTTTTTACAGCAACCTGGGTGTCTCTCCGGACTCCTCCCGAAAAATTTACTTGAGTTGTAGTCCTATTTTGAGGCATGGTGTGTTAAATCCCAATATCTACCTACTCAGGGCACTTGGAATATGTGAACATAGAAAGCATTTCAATACCATGAAGATTCATAGCTAAGACTGTTCCCAAAAAATATACAATGCAAGTGATAAACATTAAAGAATGCATTTTAAAAATAGCAAAATACTAAATTGAATCTATGCAATGAAATTTTGTCCCTGGTAAAGTTAATATAAAAGCTCAACTCTTTTCTCAATTAAGTTAAAATTATATTTAAAATTTCCCTTTTCTGCATCCTTTCTCCACTAGTAAGAATAATGACCATATCTACAGCCTAGTTTGCGGCATTAATTCCTAACTGTCAGTGTATAACCCTTTCTTTTTTCAGAGTTTATTTGTTTTAAATACATAAAAGGCTTTAAAAAAGTTTTAAATTTTCCATGCAACAAAGAAGAAAGGTCAGTTGATATAGATGTAGAAATATAAAAAGACACTTCAATTAGTTACTGAACAGTGGCCCACTTTATTGACAATTACTAGGGAATTTAAGATCACTTCTTAAGGGATGTATTCCATTAAGGATTCCATAACATATTTTCAGAGTTTCTATCCTGTTCAGGTACTGCTTCACATTAGAAGTGTTATAGAAGCTGTCGACGATTTAGCAATTCTCTGCAAGAACACTAGACCCTCCATTCTTGTTGGTTTATTGATTACATTTTAATTTGTTTCTAAATGGTTCTGAAAGTGCAGGAGTTATCATGATTAACAGTTGTCAGCATGATCAGTTATGCAACTGACCCCATCTTATAAACATTGCTGCTCCTACGTGTCCGTAATACCAAAGGGTAAACCAGGAATTTCATTATAAGCCCAAGAGGCAGACAATGCCATATATTTTCTAATAATCAAAAAACAATAATGTAGTGAATCTCCTTACAATAGGTGCTAATATCATTATTTTTAAAATTTGTCTGTTCCAGTCAAAATTAATATAGTGATTCATAATATTTAAATTTCTTTTAAAAATGCAATGAAAAAGCTATTTCATTTTACTAGTGTTTTGGTTTTGATAAAAAAATTATCATAAGTTTAAAAAGATAAAATTAGTTGTGTTCAATGTAATTCATTGTGATGCCTTAGGTTTTAACTTTTATATTTTTCAAATCTGTACTGCTAGTGTAACTGAAGTTTCCTGTAGTTTGTTAAGTGCTGCTCTCTTGTGCTAAGATAGACATAACAAACCTCTGTAACTTACTCTCCAAGGACATCCAGACCAAGAACTCTAAACCTTCATCTTGGGGAGAGCAAGCTTGGGGAAATTTCATCATTGGCTGGGTTCTGGTTGGTGAATTTATGCTGATATAAAAGTGTGAAGAACTCGTGACCTGCTGTCCATTTTAAGATCCACTAAGACAGGACCGCCTGGAGCCCAAAATTATAAGCTGAAGGCCTTTCAAATAAATACCACCCTTTTTTCCTTTATTCCTGTCTAGTCTCTGTTTCTAGGCAGCCATTTAAGGAATCAATTGGGGTTTTTAATAAGAATTATTTCTTTTTCTTTGCCTTCCCCTGTTCTGTATCTGCTTTCTGTTCTAAAAGTTTCCTGCTAGCTGCTACCCCTTTTTGCTCTTCTGAAAACATGTACAGCCTCACAAACATTTTATTCATAGTGACCCTTTTCCATATCTAGTATTTAATGAAAATGATAATTAAAAATTTTATGGTCTTTTAAGTTTTTGGTTGTCCTTGGGCTTTAAGATGTGAGAAAGGTAACATGTTCTTTTGGAATAAATTATAAAATAAAGAATTGACAGCATTTGAGTTTTTAAAATTTTCTGCTGTAATGATTCTACCTCTGAGAAATAATACCCCTCTCAGATGCAACTTATAAAAGGTTACATATTGAAAGATTTCTAAACTTTATATATATGTGGGTTTAAAATTTGAGAAACAGTCACTACTCTGAAAGAGGGTAATTCAACAGCAATCTAGCACAGATTAGGACAAAATGTAAAGAACAATCATAGCTATGAGAAGAAAGATTTATTGCATGCATATATTTATAAAAAACCTCTGGTCTAATAAGAGCAGAGAAGAGCTAAATCAGCAAGAACGACTTCATAATCCTGTATTAAAAGACTTTTAATCTGAAAGTTAACATGTCACAATGTAGGATAATGAAAATTGATAGGATTACAGCATAAAAAATGGGCATGCAGAGTGGTAGGGAAAGGATGAATACTTTAGAAGCTGAAGACACTGACAAGAAATCCATGAGCTAATGCATCAGTGCATATTTAGAAGTCACAAGCCTAGATTCTGTGACTGATGCATGACGTTATATGGACTGGTTAATACATTTGGTCTTTACTTGCTAGTGTTTAAAATGGAAATGAAATGCTTGCCTATCTTTCTAAAGCACTTCCAGCCTCTGGATGACAGTGTTTGGGTTTCTATTCTGTTGCTAAAGCTGCAATATTTTTTCTGCTATATTGCTATCAATAATATGTGTAATGCACAAAACAGGAATAATTTTTCTTTTTCCTTTGGCACAGGAAATGAAGTGATATATTGGAGTATGTATTTATGGCTTATACGCTAAGTAGTGCTGCATTTCTCTTTGTTTCTAATCATTTCTCAGAGAGTGGTACATGAAATGCCAAATTAAAAGAATGGTAACAGACATATAATTGTTCACTCATAGCTATGTTTGCAGCAATATATTCACTTGGCTGTGTGAAGTCCTACTCACTAGTTTGTTTTTTTTGTTTGGTGATTTCAAATTTGGTTCTTAACATTGAAAAATTATCATGGTTTTTTTTCTTCTAAAGTATGTAAAGCAAGCAAAAAAAATTAAAACACTGGTTGTTTCTGTTCTCTCTCTCTCAGAGATAGAACGACAGGAAAACCCTCCCCTGCTCTCATCACTTCCTCTGCCCAGTTTTAGTTCCCAGCATTACCCAACTAGTAATGCAATTGGAGGAAATTGGAAATATGTCTCCCTTTTCATGGAGGGAAAGCACCAAATTATTTGAATAATCCATATTAAAAAACTAACTACACTCATTTTGTTCCCGCTCATTCTGCACACCCATTTATTTTCAATGACCACAGGCTCTCCAAGTAAATGTGTACTTCCTCAATTACTACATTAGCACATACAAACACACACTAGCTAAAACAAAGCAGAAAACCAGTTTTTATGTACAAAACTTCAGAAGTGATTTAAAACAGCAACTCATTTTATATGTGAGATTAGAGCATTCCCTGTACTGATAAATATAATTTTTCTTGACTCTGGACATCTAACAGTGAAAAAATAGAACCTTGATCAATGCTAACTTCTACAGCCAATGAACCTGTGAAAGTCTAAACAGGCAAATGAATCATCTGCCATTAGCCAAGTTTAGAATTGCCCATCATGACACCGTTCAAGTTATGCTACACTAAAACCAAAAAAAAATAAATCTCCCAATGGACTGCCTTACAGAAAACTGTGTCAGTTAACAGGCTTTTTTTTAAACTTCTTGTTTCCTGTTAATGATTTTCTTCCTTTTATTGTCAAAACAGGACCATGAAAAAGTAGCAGAACACTTCAATTTCACTGTGGGAAAAGGTAAACGTCTGCATCAAGGAGTGATTTTTAGATGCTATGGTAGGATTCAAAACAGAATTAAAAACAAACCTTGACTCTTGGTGACTGATAAAATAATGAAAATAACGCATTGTTTTAACTACTTCAGCCATCCCAAAATATCACAAATATGAAGGTGTTCATATGTCTAAGAATACATAAAAATATTTAGTAGCGTTAAAAGGCCAAGGTTATAAATAAAAGATATGGAGTTAAATTCAGAGGTAGTAACTAACATATTTTTAATACATTCCCCTTTTTTTCCTCAATTTCCTAAAAAGGACTAAAGGAACGGAACATAATTCTGTGTGCTCAGCTAATTTGCAACATGTATACAGGCCTCTAACTTCTCACTGATAAGAGCTTGTAGAGATAATTCCAGTTTCTGTGGTTGCTCCAGCAGCTGCCAGAAGGACCCTTACAATATTTTCAGTGGTGTTGGTGAGACACATGACACATTCTCTGCTTTCCGTCTCAAAAGGAGTCTGTCCAATCAGTCATTTTTCATCCCGTTCTCTCTTTTTACGTTAAGCGTCTGTATCAGTGTGATCTTCTTCTGTCCAGCATCTGGAACTGCTGAGCCTTCTCCTGGCAGGCGCTGCACTGTGGCTACCTGGGACAGCTCCCTTTCCCTGCAGTGGTTCCTGTGTTAGCCGCGGCCGAGCACTGCGCTGTAACCTCCGTGGCCTCTGTAACGACAAGCTGATAAGAGCACAGCTTCTGCCGGGGAACGGCTGTTCAGCCTGTTGGAAGACAGATTTCCACAGAAAAGGGGCAGACAGATGATTTCTAGAGGCTTAGCAGAGCACTGGATGCAAGAGCTGAAAAGTGCATGAAGTGTGTTGAATAATAAATGTCTGTCTTTCCATACGAATGTTGGTGAGCAGCCAACCAGATAAATTTGCTTCATATTCAGCACCCTCCAGAAGAGAATTGTAAAAGTAATTATGTGTACATAGTAGTAATAATTACGTAGTCCAGTAAATATTACATCTTTCCTCTAAACATCAGAAATCTTTCCTCTAAACATCAGAAACTCATCTTCCTTTTAATGGACTTTTATTATAATAGTTAAAATAAATGTTCCTCGTCCATAGATATGAAAATCAGGTAAAGGATATTTTTTTACAAATGTAGGGATTGAGACATGAATCCGATGAGCTGCAGAATGCTAGGGAAATAATTATTAGTATAATTTAATTTAACTGGAACCTATGTGCATGATACTGAAGCAATGAAAAAACAGTATAAGTTGATTTTCAGAGGGAATTAAAAAATGATATTCCACAGTGTCAGTCACCACATTTTTAAGCATAGAGAACAAATTTGATGTTTTGCTCCACTGAATTACAATTTCTTTTCTTCAGTGTTTCTATGTACTTTTCTTGGCTTATAGAGTATTTAGTTAAGCACTATGCAGCATTCTGATTAAAAACAATGAGCATAATAACCATAAAATGATATATATGTTTAATAGTTGTTTTTTAATCTAATAAATAGATCTGAAAATAGAAGCAAGTAAGGAATCATCATTCAGCCAGAGCATCCTGGCAGACTAATCATAAATCCATTTTCAGAATGTTATTTCTGTTAATAGTTTAGAAATATAAATAAAATAATTGCCAGTAAAAGCTACAGAGAGAGAAATTGGTAGAATTCTAAATTGCTGAGAAATCTTGCTTAAAAAATTAGCCCAGTTTTATCTTCATAAATCCCAGATTATTTCTCAGAGTTTACATAAAAAACAGTGAAAATTCCTATACTGTTGCAGGCATCATGCCTAAGAAAAGGACTACAGGATGAGGAGAAGAAAATCGTTTCCAAATGGGATATGGTATCCTTAAGTGTTTTGTTCTAGGTACTCTTAGGAAATGATGATCCTTGATGTGAACACAAAATAGAAGCTGAAAAACGTATTACAACTGCAGTGCATTGCTATTTCTGTGTCGGTTGAACACGAACCAGACTTGTGCCTAAAAGGTCGATGGTGTCCTGGCTGGTATCCGCAGTGGTGTGGCCAGCAGGACCAGGGCACTGAACATCCCCCTGTACTTGGCACTGGTGGGGCCAGACGGTGTTCAACTTTGACCCCCTCTCTGTAAGAAAGACACTGAGGTGCTGGAGAGTGTCCAGAGAAGGGAAATGGAGTTGGTGAAGGGTTTGGAGCACAAGTCTGATGAGAAGTGGCTGAGGGAGCTGGGGTTGTTTAGCCTGAAGAAAAGGAGGCTCAAGGGGAACCTTATCACTCTCTACAACTGAAAGGGGTAGGTCTCTTCCCACAAGTAACAAGCAATAGGATGAGAGGAAATGGCACAAGTTGCACCAGGGGAGGCTTGGATAAGGAAAAAATAGAAGAAAATTTCTTCATGGAAATGGTTGTCAAGCAATGGAAAAGGTTACACAAAGATGTGGCGGAGTCACCATCCCTAGCAGTATTTAAAAGATGTGTAGGTGTGGCACTCAGGGACGTGGTTTAGTGCTGGAATTGGCAGCACTGGGTTTATGGTTGGACTCAATGATTGTCTTTTCAGACCTAAATAAATCTATGAATACAATGAATGTTTTTGCACCATTAATACGCGCAGAAGATGATTGATTTCTTTAACTTTGCTATTTTTTGCTATTCACTTCTTGCATCAATTTATAACATCTTAGTTTGGGGAATCCTCTGGATCATAGGCTTAATTAATAGAGAAAAAAACCTCTTGTTTCAAGAGGTCCATGTTTTCATGGATAAAACTGTTAAATAATATGAAATTTTTACAAGTTTACTGCACCAATTTTTAAATATTCATCACAATAAACTTTTTTTTCTGGGGTAAAACTCCATATAGATGCTTATTTCCCCTTTATCAATGTTGTAATTGAAGTGAAGGATTTCTTATAGTCTCACAGAATTTATCTCTTCCACTGTTTCTCAGTGATCTCAGCTATTTTAAATAGCTAGTAATAATTTATATTTTCACTGTCTGAAAGTGCATAATATGCAGTACCAGATCAAAGGCTCATCCCGCTCTGTACCCTCTCTCCATCAGTTAGATGGAGTGCTTCTCTGCTTACTGGAAGATGCTTGAGAAAAGAGTACAAGAAAGTGAACAAATAGAGCATTTTAGGAATTATTAATGTACTGACAGAAAGCAAAATAGAACACAGTAGTATTTCCTCATATCTTGAATATTTTTGGTAATTCTGATTTCTTCCCTATCTGGAAAAAATAAATTCTAGCAAACTCATGACCAAAAAAACCACAGGAAGAAAAAGAAAAAATAAAACCAAATCAAACCAAAATAACAATTTCCTAAAACAAACCAAACAAAAAACCAAACAAATCAAAGAAAACCCATCAAGACCCTCCAAAACTAAACATTTAAAAAATGAAAGATTCAGAGCTTTGAAATAAGAAGATATTTGAAGAATACTATTTTCTTAGTAAGTTAGGACAAAGTAGTCTGAGACTCCAGTCTGAATTTCATGGGGCTGGAAAGAAGTTGTACAGTAGATAACTACAAAAATAAGTGTTAATGGGATGATAAGCACGTATTATGTTGCTTTGCTTGTTTTACTGTCTCTTCTAATACACTTAGGTTAGAATTATTTAAATGTCTCCTCCTATGTACATTCTCCCACTCATTCATGGTTTGGGAGACCTATGTCATCCTTTTCCCATATCTTTCCTAAAAACCCTTCAGTTTATTTAGTCTTTCCTTACCTGTGTTTGTCACACATTTTAGACAGTCCTTTTTACCCTTTCTCTAGTCCTTTTTCCATTTCTGTTTGCTTCCTTTTCATATAGCACTCATAACTTACGTAGTATTGAAAACAAAGGCATATTAGTGCTCTGCGCAGTGGTATCCCATAGTTTCCTTATTTTTCCTGCTAAATCCTTACACCTCACTTAAATTTTTGAACCAGTTTCCAGAGGTCTATCTATGATCTCTAGTCAGGAACTAACTACAGTCACACATTACCAGATGTAATTATTTTTTCTTTTTTTGTTAAAACCTATAATCCCTGAATTTTATTTGTGGTGTGATTTCTCAGTCATCCAGAATAGAAAACCTTTGCAGTTCTTGATAGTCAGCTTTGATAACTGATAATGTAAAATTGTGCAAAAGAGACTTTGTCATTTTTTCTTTTCTGCTTCTTGTTTCTGTGTCCTTTGTGAAATCATTGAACAATTTGCATCTTACTACTCTCTTTATTTGTGAAAATTACATATATTTATTTTTAAATTTATATATTAAAAAACTGACAGCTAAAATATCTATTTCTGGTGTCCATTATATATGACAGAAAAGCTAGTACCAGATCTTTATGTGTGTATTCCAGTGGGATAGAGGCAATAAACCAATAAAGTAGATTTTATCTATATGATAAAAAAAAATAGAGATTATTAAGCGATGTCTGCTTTTTGCAATCAGTCAGCTATGAAAGTCACAAGCAGGCAAAGGAGGTAATTACTTGCCTGGATATTGGAAATATAGCTTCATTAAATTGGCTAATTTATGGCCAGAATTCAAAAGAAACACAATACAAATTGGACAAAGATGGCCAATATATATGACTACCCATATTGATACCCTATTTGTAGATTGTATTGCTACCATGTGCATTTAAATATTTGCGAAAAAAATATATATTAAGAATTAAATGTGCTGGGAATTATTTATTATTAGATGCACATTGACAATTTATATTAATTTAATGAACTAATTATATGCAAAACTTGCATTTTTTTCTAACAGTTACATAATTTATTCAACAGAGCAAAAAGAGGGATGTAGTTTTTAATGATATAATTCTGTATTTTTAACTGAGCAGACTCCACTATACAGCAATTGAGATCAATCTTGAATAGTTATGGAATGTTCACTGTCAGAAAATTGTGTTTGCAATGGTAAATGAAAAACTGATACTACTCAACAACTTTAGAAATCTTTCTGGTCTGTTGCCCTTTTTTCCAATCACCAATTTCGGTACTGATCCCATGAATATGCTGTACCTTTTTGTGTATTCATATGTGCATGCTAACACTTGATTAATACATTCACAGGCAGAGATAAACAGATAGTTTGGCATTTGCATGCTGGGTTTTTTAATATAAGGAAATTCATAATAGAAATAACATTAAAAGGCATCTCACACCATAGCTTTCCTATACTTCAAGGCCTTAGTAGATTTTTATTGTTGTAGACAGTAGAACGCCTCAAAATTATTGCTTGCCTTTTGACATCTATCCCACAGTCATGAAGTAGTTAGTTTTTAAAACTTGGTAAATTGTAAGTGAAGTGTTTTGGGAGCACTGAAAGTAGAAAACAAAACCAATTGTGAGATTATGTTTTCCACATGAATCAAAATAAATGCTTATGGAAGTAGCAAGGTCCGTCTAAGATAACGATGTTAGCAGAAAAAGAAGAAATAAGATAAGACTATGTGATAGTTGTAGAAGGTCTACAGATGGTTAAGATAATTATCAATCTAACCAAGAATTACTTGGCTTCCAAATGAACTGCCTAATCAATCAATCAATCAATCAATCATAGTGCATTGCAAAAATGTGCTTCTTGACAGTTTGCAATTTCCTCCAAGAAGTTCTGCAATGATCATGCCTATAATTCTTTTGAAATTTTAAACCCTCTGTGATTTCAAAAGTTCCACTAGACCCGTTTTTCTTACTAGTGACTTGTAATGACCAAGGTGATGACATGGTATAGCTGCTGTGGCCAGAAGTTTAGTGCAATAGAAACAAGATTTGTGACAATTGAAAAAAATAAAAAGGAAATGGCAATTAAAATGCAGCAGTAAATGGCTGTGTTGTATTTACCTCCTTAAATTACTACAGGCGAGAGATGGAAATCAAAACCTTTTGAATGATTACAACGAAGTTAATTGGTCAAAATAAATTGTTTTTCTGGGGCAAAAATTTCAAGTGTCAATATTTTCTGCTGAAAAATAGAATTTTGAACCAAAATTTTTTCTTCAATTATTAATATACTAACTTTGGGATTTGTGTTAAGGGAACTCAAAAAGATTTTTGACAGGCGGGTTTTTGTTTCATCAATTTAGTGTACAATATCTCTGACTTTTTAAGTTCTGTCTCTTCTAGAAAAAAAGCAGCTTTGTTGTACTTCCAATATCAGAACTGGGAGCCCTGGTGGTGTAGTGGTTAAGCATACGGCACAGGAATTGCCGGGGCCCGGGTTCGATTCCTGGCCAGGCTGCTCCCCGGGCAGGCAGAGCTCGTTAGCCCTGCAAGGGGGCAATCTGCCTACGTCCTGAGGAGGAACTCAGCTGCCACTGTCCAGAATTGCTTTGGCCCGGCAGATTGAACCTCGGGATTAAAGGGTGGGCTCAGATCTGCGCGCCCTGTGTCTCACCTAAAAAATCCAGTGCGCAGGCTGGAAGGTCTGAAAGGAAAAAGAGGCCTTCCCCGGATCTTCGTACGCGAAGGCTGGCCAGCAAAAAAAAAAAAAAAAAAGGCAATATCAGAACTACAAAATTTCCTAGGAAATACTTTAATTTTTTGTGTGTGAGTGTGTGTTTCCAAACACTATTGCAGATTATTCCTTGGCCAAAGAGATATGTCAAAATATGTAGCTTAAAAATTGGGAAGATAGTAAGGAAAGTGTGAATCATATTCTATGTACTATTGCCACTGTTTTTCATCTATTACCCCTCTGAGGAAGGAAGTAGGATTGGGTGAGGTCACCAAGAGGACAGGACTTGCACTAGAGAAGGATGTTTATTTAATTTTGTTTTAAGACATGAGGAATGGGTTATTATTTTCATCCACCGGGACTCAAACATTCTAAAACCAGATTGACATCCATAGTGTCAGATATCAAACTAGATAAGCATGGCTGTGCTTGTTCACCAAGTCATGTGGGTGACAGTGAAGACGTTCATGCCCACCTCAGTTAAAGAATGAGTGACATTATACTGAGAGAGAAGTGTGCACAACTATCCTGTTCCAGGCAGAAACTCAAAAAAAAAAAAATAGAAACCTGAGGACTTGCCTGGCATCTTAAAGAAAGTTTTTCAATTCCGGTCCTGTGAATGCATTTCCTGTGATTGCCACGTTTATGGAAATTAACAATGTTGGTTTCTCTTCGCCAGATATCTATTCATTACTAATAAAAATTTTGTGTACAATATTTCATATGAAATATTTTTTTAATTCTAGGTAGAATATTTTGCTACAGAAAAATCTTCCAAGTTTTTTCCTCATTGCCCATTTCAGAACATCCCTTATATAAGGCTTGCTTCCATCTGTTCTGAACAGTTGGTTCCAAGTAGATAACAATTAGACTGGGTTTTAGTTTCTTTTCATTTTGTTGATGCAGTGTTTTTAATTTAATCTTCAAGTAAACAAATATTAAAATACTATTGTGTTTAGGCAAAATTATTGTTACAGGTAATTAATTTTAGCAGAACATTCCAAATTTTAAAGTCATTACTTAGCAAATGTTAGTCATAAATCTGACCATTTCCAAATTTAGATAGATTGAGATTGCTTCTTTTCACTTTCTTTTACAATATTTTAATTCCCCAATGCACAAGAATATTAAAATAATAATTTAAAACAACAAACATCAGCTTATGTGTTAACTGCAGTGTTAACTGCTGCTCTGGGGTTTATTTTGTTTTGGTTTGTTTTTTTTTTCATTTCAGGACCAGGAGAGAATTCTTGGGTATCACAGAGCATGGGTGTCACTCATTCAGATATTCTGCACTATTGCCAGGGAGTGGTTTCACAATGGTTTCTCGCAGCTGTCTCAAGTGTCTTTCACCTATGTTGTAGGTTTGTTTTACTAACTGATTTTGATCTTTTAAGTCCATCAAACCAGATATCTGAAAATTCTCATCTGCAAGTTTTAAAAAATTAATGTATTTGTTTTTCTGTTCTCCTCCGTGGTTTACTTAAATTTCTCATCCTTCTGCAAAGTTCTATCACCTTTCTCTAACAGGCTCTGGCTCTTAAAAATTCAGAAAAAGTGGCCAAAAGGGCAAAGAGTAATCCCATTAACTCCAAAAGATACTGGTTTTTGGACAAGTTTTCATAAAATAAAATAGAATACAGTTTTGCTCTATAGTGAAGTAGTACTATTCTCTGATTTTATGTCTGCCTAGGGGATTAATTATAGACTAACCAAGCCTCATATAGAGAAAATGCTGTGAGTTACAGGATTTTCCTCACACTCTTTTTATGCTCAAAACAAAGATATATTATGCATTACATAAGAAAATCCCAGTATGTATCTCATTAATGTAAATGAGACTGAGCAGCCTGGTCTAAATGGAATAGTAGATAATTGTATGAGCTAAGTTCATATTTATTTGCATTCTGTTCACAATTCTGTCTACTTCATGATTTGGGGTCTTAGCTGACATAATATATGTGCTAAAAGAAACATGGCATTAAATCTGTTCTAGCTTGGCTGTTTGTGACTTTGGTATTGCCAAATATACTTGGTGATTACCTGGAGGTCTACAGAACAGATAAGTGATGAGGGCAATAGTATGTATGCAGCCAGGAAGCAAGGATCAATAACTTAAATGCTGCAAATAGATCTAAAACTCAGCTTTTGCACAGTATGAAAAAGTATGAGGAATAATTATAAACCCTTTCATTCACTTTAGTAATAGAGGAGGGAATAAACTAGTCTATTTTCTTGCTATGAGGTCACCTAGAAAGGAAAACATCTCTCTAGTCAGTGTTCTGCTTGGTAGACAATCTGTCCTTGGATATCTACCAATATCTTGGCTCTTATCTAGAGCAACTAAAGAATCAGTTGCTTTGCTTTCCACTTTTTCCAGGGTAGGAATTAACTCTCAGTTTAAATGCATTAAAAATATCTGTTGCATCTTAATTTTGGTTTGTAAATAAGTATAAAAGAAATCACTTACACTTCCAGTAGGTTATCAAGTATTTTCCTTCAATACCCAGATATCTGGAAAATAAAGTCCTAAATTAGAAGCCCTTCCTGTTAGACATAATAATATTGTTAAGGTTAACTTCAGGTTTTTGGTATATTCTAGAAACATTTTCAGATCAGTTTTAATGAGTCAAAGGAAAAGAGAGGTTATTCTCCTTCAGAGGAGTTTTAAAGTATTTGGGATTTCACTGAAGCTAGTTAAAATTGTTCTTGCTGGTGCAAGAAAATTGCATTGGGAATTTAATCTCCTTGGGACACAGTAATGAAATGAGACTTTTGAATTTCCTGGGAAACAAATTAGAGATTCATACAGTTTGGTTCATGCTGAAGACGGACAGACCTATTGGGCTCCAGAGCATGGAAGCTAGGGGGTCCAAATCTAGCATTCTGAAGTTTGGGAGGGTAGGAACAGAGAAGAAAAACATTTAAAAAAACACCCAAACCAAAACAAAGAAAATTAAGTAAGATAGAAGAAGGTGACAAGGTTCTCATACAGATTTAATGAGTTTTAAATAATTTCATAACAATTTAAAAATTCATATAGCTTTAATCCAATGCAAATCAAATTTATGCAGTTGTGAGATGAATCAGACATAGGATGCTACAGGAACCCAAAAAAATTCTTCTCTTGCTTATTCCCTAAGTTTCTGATATAGAAAACTGAACAAATTTCTTGAGAGAGTAAATGTCCAACTCAACAATAAAATACTGAATATGCCTTGTTTTTGGTAAATATGCTATTTGTATTTACTGCATCGGGAGCCCTGGTGGTGTAGTGGTTAAGCATACGGCACAGTAATTGCTGGGGCCCGGGTTCGTTTCCCGGTCGGGGATACTCCCCGGGCAGGCAGAGCTCGTTAGCCCTGCAAGGGGGCAATCTGCCTACGTCCTGAGGAGGAACTCACTGCCACTGTCCAAGACTCGCTTTGGCCCGGCAGAAGAACCTCGGGATTAAAGGGTGGGCTCAGATCTGCGCACCCTGTGTCTCACCTAAACAATCCAGTGCGCAGGCTGGGAGGTCTGAAAGGAAAAAGAGGCCTTCCCCGGATCTTCGTACGCGAAGGCTGGCCAGCATTTACTGCATCTTTTGCAAACCTGGCATTCCATGTATTGACAGATAAAAAGAGCAAACCAAGGAAACTCCCTTGTTTTTGCAACATGCATATTACCACGTTAATGTAAGATGATATTTTATGTTGCCTTGTTGTTTTGGGTTTTTTTGGGAACAGAGCTTACCTTGCCTCCTGTTCTTGAAAGCAGTACATTTGGAAGAATATTGTAAGATTGGGTCCTGACACAGTTTACAGCTACATCCATGTAGCACGTATTGCAGAATTATGAACCAAGAATTACACAGAGGTTGCAAAAATAATATCTTTAGAGTTTAGATAATCTCCTCTGTTAATATAAAAATAAGTGAAAGACTTTGGTTTGAACGCATTCTGAAGGACAGACTGATGATTTCTCTTGTAAAATAAGAGGGTTATGCATGTTAATTATAATCTAGAGGACAATTTAAAAGAAAGTTTTCCTTTTCAAACTGCAGCTTTTCAAGAAGAACTAGGACATTACAATGGCTTCCTTTTATTTCACATTTTTTTTTTCCCTCAGACTGAAACAGAGCTTCTGGGAAACAACAAAAACAATGACAACAACAACAAAAGTCACTCCCACTTCCTTCCCCTGCAAACTTCCAAGAAATCCTCTGATTGATAAACAGATATGTTATAAGATATGGGGCCTGCATACATTTTCAGTACAGCTTTGGTCAGCTATCTCATGGATTTTTTCTTCTAACTTTTGAACATGGGTTTGCTCATGAACCTGTTTTTTCAGTGCCATAAAAATTTATTGTTTTCTCAAAGGATAAACTACTATAGAAAAATGTGTAAAAACAAAAATCTTGCATATTCAGTCACTTAGATCTCAAAATAACTGTGGTTTGTTTTTTTTTTTTTGCAGCAGGAGAAATACTTTTTCATGTTGCTCATTATGAAAAATAATCTTCAAAATGGTAGGAATCTCAGTTCAAATATCACCTTGAGAACAAGATGGTTATCCAATCCAAACTATCTACACCTCTTGATGTGAATTTAGATCTCACAAGAACAGAGAGGTTAATGAAATTTCTGGGGCATTTCTTCTCAGAGGTCAGAGATACCACTGTAACACTTTATCATTATATTTGATATTTCTATTCCACTTGGATCTGAAATTATAGAGGAAAATATAAATTAAAACTTATGTAAAAGGAAAAAGCAAAAAATTACCCCAGCGTTTTGAAACATCAAAGAAACTCTCATCAAGTTCAGGTAATTCTCATTTTTATTGGTACTTGTTTAATTATTTTTTCTCAAGCAGAGCATTACAGATTCTTACATTCTTCAATAATTTATAACATATTTTAGGAGCTGTGAAAAGTTATATCAGGAACTTTGAAAAATGTTTCAAAGAAGTTGCCTGGCACGTCATCTCTTGAAATATCAGAAATTCTTCAGGTAATGAGATGGCTTGAAAACAAAGAAAATGCCATCAACTTGCAAAAATTTACAAAAAAATGCAGCCAAACACAAAACCAAACAAAAAGCCTCGAAATCATGAAAAGAAAATTATGAAATCACTGAATCCTGAAAAATTTAATTTGACATCTGTGAAAAGTATTTCAATAAAATTTAAATAAAGTAAAAATTTTGAGATTTCAAAACCTGTCTTTGTTTTAAATATGAGCAAAAACCATTGAGATTTCTGTATTTTATATCACATGAAAAAATATCATATTAATTAACTAAAATGTATTGTTTTTCTTATCTTAATCTTTTCATTATTATTGTTTTAAAGTAGCTTGCTATGAACTTAAAGCAAAAATGATATAAATCCCCTAATTTTTCTAGCTCCAAAAAAGTAATTGTTTTTTTTTCTATGTTTTCAGAAACTTTTTTTGTCCAAAAGACTGTTAGAGAAACCAATGTATCAATATATTTTAATACTGATAGAACTAAAATTATGGATAAAAAATGGTTCCATCTTTTCAGTCTTATCTTTTAATATGACTGTATATGACTCTTCTGATATGCTAAACTTGCTTAACCTAACAGAAAAAAAATCAATTATATCTTTTGAATAATTTTTGAGCTTTCAGATGAAGTCTAGTGGAAGCTGCACCGAACCTGAAAAAGATTTTGAAAGATAATGTTATTAACATAAAATGGCATTCTTACTTTCGTAGCATTTAGCTTTTCCTGCTGTTTTCTTTCCAAAGCATTTTCATTTAGTGAGTAAAACCCAAAAGGATGTCTCCTATACATTGTAAAGAAACTGAAGTTACTTGGCGAAGAAGTCAGAAGCAGAAATGAATTGACTGGAAAATTCTTGGTTTCATTTGTGAATCTTAGTAATTTTTGCCCTTTCAGCTAATACCTTGGCTAGAGTTAGTGAACTACTTAATCACATACTCAACTGGCAAGAAATGGGATAAGGAAAGGTGCCTAAATTGCATCCTGAAGGACTTGGTGGATTGAAGTCTGGTTTGTACTGAAAATATGCAGTCAAATGTTATCATTACATCAAGACGGTTTTTTTACAACAGTACAAAAATGTTTAGTCTACTAACCTCACTTTATGTGGGAACAATACCATAGGTCCTATTTTAGGATGAAATGCTGATTGTCAAGTTAGAAACTGCAGTTGGGTATCACCAGCTGGCATTTGTTAATACAGTTTTGAAGGCAAATCAGTGTAAGTTGAATTTAAGAGAGAAGCAAAAAGAAAAGATTAGAAAAGTACAAGAAAAATCCAAGGGACAATGGCAAACATATGGAAAGTGTTTTGTTCCTTTCCTTGAAACATCTAGTCTTGCTGCAGGAAGGTGTGAGTCATTAAAAGTGGGCGGTATTTCACTGAATGTATGCGAGCTCTGTATCTTTTGGAATCGTAGGAAACAGAAATCTTATATTGATATTCTTATTATCTTCTACTATGACAGACAAGTGCATTAGATCTGCTTTTAAAGATGGACAGAAAGTGAAAAGACAGAGAGATAACAAAAATTTTCTTCCTTTTTCCACTGGAATTAGAATATAAGTAGCTTTACAGAGAATAAGAAAAAATTAAATAGTTGTATATACACACCAGCTAGTCCAAAAATGTGTCTTTCAAGGAAAAAAATAATATGAGACTATAATGTTTTTCTTTTCAAATTGATAAATGATGTATGTTAAACAACTGTTATTTCTATTGATTTTTAAATGTAAGAAAGCATGTACTTTAAAATTGCACACATCATGAAATGAAGCATATGCATTAGTTTGTTATGTATTCACTTATTTTATTTTGGAAAAAAATGTTTATACTATCTTTGAATCTTTAGATTAAAGGATTAAAAACATTGAAAGTAAGTGTGTTGAGAAAATACCTAGAAAAGTAGTTCAACATTAAAAGAAAAACTAGTCCTGTTCAGAATTTCCTATCAGAAATGGGCACTTAATTAGTTCTTTTTCACTCTGTTTTATACACTTTTACTTGGTTTTTGTAATGAGTTGTCTATAAATGATCTACTTGCCCTACAAGAGAGACACATGCATTTCCACATTCTTCCTAAAGCATAGCTGGTAGATAGTTTTCTCTCACTTAACTTACATTTTAAATACCTTTCTTGTAATTGAGGATGATGATATAGCATATATTTCATGCTAATATTTACACAAGGAGAACAAACACATTTCAAGAAAGAGACATAATTATAATCATTTATTGAATATCTTACTTCCAGATGGATTGCCTTAGTTAACCACATAAAAGGCTTGTGGTAGCACATATGAAGGATAAAAATGTTTGATCAGATAAAAATACTTTATGGTGTCAAAGTTCCAAGAGAATGATAGTCCACTTACAGAATAGAATTACAGAGTAAACTGAATTGGAAGGGACCCATCAGGATCATTGAGTCCAACTCCTGGCTCCATGCAGGACGCCCTAAGTGTCACACTATGTGCCTGAGAACATTGTCCAAATGCTTCTTGAACTTTTTCAGGCTTGGTGCCGTGACCACTGCCCTGGGAAACCTGTTCCAGTGCCCAAACACCCTCTAGGTGAAGAACCTTTTCCTGACATCCAACCTAAACCTCCCCTGACATTCCCCTGAGTTCTGTCACTGGTGGTCAAGAGAGTGAAAGGATCAGTATCTGCCCCTCCAGTTACCCTTGTGAAGATGTTAAAGGCTTATGAAAGAAAATTTATGTTTCTTTAATAGTGTACACTCTAACAGTAATATATAGCAGGGAAAAAAAAAAAAGAAAAATAAAAGGAAAAAAGAAAGAAACAAAGAAACCCAGGATTGTTACCTGATATTATGCTTAAAGAAAATAGTGGTGTGTAAACTGAAGTAATTCTTTACACTTCCAGGATTCAGTGGATATTTAATATATCCATAAAGCCCTGTGATCTTTGAGCTTTAGTCAATTACAAACTTGTGTTTCTGTTTATGCTTTCCATTTCAGTTGGGCCACACTTCTTGGTACAACTGTAGATCCAGAATACTCCCAGTGTAAGGTTTTTTTATATCTGGTGAATGACGTGAGATGTGCTGTTTCTGTAATCTCGTGATTGCCGGGGTGAGGCCAGGCAGCTGGAGTTAGTAAGAAGGATCTGTCTCATATATAAATGAAAGAGTTTGAAGACCTATTTGACAGTGTTACTTTAAATGGAATTACACTTTCACTTTTCCATTATTTCCCATTTTCTGCAGAAATGGTTCAAATATACAGGATTTAGTATAATTTTTTTTTTCCCTTTTAATACTAGTGAGTGGGGTCTGCAGCTTGGGGGCAGAAGTATGACATAGATGTTCCAGAAAGCCAGTCTGAGCTGTACCATTCCCTTCAGGCTGAACCGGTGAATTGACACAGCCTTGTACCTTTTTAGTGTTCTGTGATGTGGGACCACCCACGGTACATATGCTGCATAAGGATTTACAGAGGAGCCCTTCCAGCTGAATACACAATTCCTTTATCAGGGAGTCTTCCTTAACTTACAGCAGAGAACTGCACATTGCTCTGGTCCTTTGATCAAAGTTAGCTGTCCAGGCATTGAGGCCTCATCCCACAGACTGACTGTGTGTTTAGAAATGCTTTACTGAAGAGATTTTTTTCAATTGTATTTTAGCCTCTGTATTAGCCTCTATCTACATGGATATTAACTGAGCTTTTTTCACAGCATGTAATGCTAAACAAATGTTTAAGCATTTTAATATCCAGTGTTGAAAATATTTCAAAAGATAACAATAAAACACTTCTAGCTGCAGAAGTTGCTAAATAGAGTGTAAGATGGAGAAAAGAGAAGAGTTATTTGAATCCATTAGTCCTCATTCCAAATACCTGTTTGAATGCTGCTCTTCCTGGGCTGATATAGCAGGTGAGTTTTTCCCCTAGTATAACTCATCATTATATAATTAAAAGCATACATTCTCAAAATGTCATTATGCACTATATTTTCTTTGGTGGTAAACTTGAGTTAAAAATTTCTTTAAAAAAAAAATCTCCACTCTGACACAGACTCAGAACTAGCCTTTCCTGAAATATCTCCAGTTCGTCATGTCCCTGGGTTTTTCCTGCATGTAGAGTTTTGGGACTGCGCTGCAAAGCAGATCATTGAAATGAAACAAGTTAAATCCAAAATATGTTTTTGGTAGTATGTCTCTGTGTGTGAGAGTTCCACAAAATTCTGCAGGTGGCACTCTGGGGAGCAGATAGAAGTGATAGAGTGTTGACAAAGACACCTCAATGTAATTCCTCAGAAGAAAATATGTACCTGCTCTGGTGGTTATGGTCATGAAATTAGGACTTGCTGATGTCTGCCTCTCATATTTTATTTACAATTCTACCCATGCTAATTTTTTTTTAATATATCTTCTAGAATTTATCCTTGATTGATCCATTTTACTGTCAAATATTTTCAGGTTTTTGATGCTCAGTTTAACAAAATATTTTTCTAGGCTTTGTCTAATTTGGACCTATCATTAAAAGAACAGATAGGATCTTATAAATCTCCATACAAATGTGAATTACATGGGGAGAAATGACTTAAATTTTACATTAGCTTGAAAACTGCTTTGATTTGTCTGCAAAATGTCAATGGTTAAGAAACTGAATTAATGTGGCTGCTCATTTTTGTTGTTTTGCTTTTCCAATCTTAAACATCACCAGGAGGATTTAATGGATAGTGATTCATTTCTTAGTCATTTTAATTAATCCGCTGTTCCTGAATTTAGCAAGTGCTGACAGCTGTTTCTTCCTGTCTTGTTCTGTCTGGGACCTTGCTGTGGTGACACTTCATCCTGTCTGATGCTGACTGATGGGATATTGCATCTGCCTGCTGCCAGTCTGTTGCTGTGTGACTGTCTCTCAGATCCATGCTGTTGGCCACAGCTTTGCCAGGCTCTTCCTCCTCAGGTCCTGCACTCCTCGCCAGCTATACTTGTCACCCTGCATACAGTAGGGATGAACGATGATACAGAGATATGGTGAAGAGTAGTGAGCCTTAATTGTAGTGGCATGACTGTTCCAATCTCTTCCTCTTTATGCTGAGAGTTGATTTGGTCTCGGATTCAACCGCCTTTTACATCTGATGTAATTAATATACTTTCCCTAAAGATCTGTCTTTGTTATTGCTGCATATTTCACCAAAAGCTATAGTACCATACTGCACAAACAAGGTAATAGAGCTTTGTTGAAAGAAAAAGTTTTATAATCCCTTTAAAAACCGGCAGGACCCACAATCTTACAAAATTATTTCAAAATTGTAACAATCCATTCTATAGGGAAATTTGGGGTATAGCAAAACATTTAATTTGTGCAACACAGAAAGGAGAGTATGTATGTGAGAGGCCTTTTATGTGTTGCAATAAGGGTTTCCCCCTCCTCAAAAACCCCAAAATATAAGGGTTTCCCCCCTATACACAAACACACTGTCTTCTTTTTTTCATGCCTACAAAATTTGTACATTTCTTCACAGAAAGTAGCATCTTTAGCTTGCCACACAGTCATTTCTCTGCTCTGCCAGCACAGAGGAAAGAGCAAAAGGGTAGACAGCCAGGGAAATCCCTGACACCACTCTACTGACTCAATGGAGTTCTGCTTGCAGACGGCACAGAAGAAGATGAATTGTTTGCACAGAAGGAATGGACAGAGAAGGTCAGGATGCTGCAGAAAACTTGCTATGCTTTGTCCTCTCAAAGCAGGATGGGAAGCAGCTATGCAGATGTTTCAGGACCTAAATCTCTAAGGTAGCAGTGCAAGAGCTTTCAGCAGCAGGCTAAGCTGTTGGAGACCAGCAAAGCCAAACAGCTTTGCCTGTTCTCCTGGGGACGAAATTTATCCCCAAAGCTCGACAAGAAGGCTTTACCATCGAAATGAGCCCTTGGAAGAAACTACCCCCACTCCTGGGTGAACAGCAAACACCAAAGAAATGAAAAGCTGAATGTTTGATGTGCTATGGAAAAATGGGTTTGTAGTTTTCGGAATTGCCTCATATATTACTATGGTACCAAGATAGAGATTTTAGGGTGTCGGTCCCTTGTCCTTCTCCTTCCTCCCTCTTCTTCTTCTTCCCTTTTCTGTGACCTCAGTTCCTATCATGTAGTGATTGGTAGTGAGAATTTAGTTTAGAAGAGACCTGTTAACAGGTCCAATAACAATCCAATATTGATAGTTATTGGATTTAGAAACAAAATAATGTACGTAGAATCCTTCTATTTGATGATAAACATTATATAAACTCCCTGCTCTAGGTGCCTGCGGCCATTTTTGGCACCTGGACACAGTGGAGACACTGTGTTCCTGAACCCTTGATAACCTAGAATAAACAATCTGAAGCAGCAACGAAGTCATTTGTTATTTTTCCTTGAGATGAGAGATTGAGAAGAAAAAGCATCCCGGGCACGAACCCCCTCAGAGAGGCCCTAACAGGGTCCCACACTAAGCAATAGTTTTTACAGGACTCCTTATCTATCCAACACTAGGGAAGAGAAAAGAGGCAGAGACAGGGTATATGTGTGCTCTAGAAGCAGTGTGTAAGGACAGGTGTGTACTTCAGAATTCTGACTTCAACTGCCTGAGAAAACCCAATACCTCTGGATATTTGTTTTTACACAGCAAAGTTCTACTCTACAGGACCGATAATTATGTGCAATATGAGTAAATAATTTCACAGGATAAAAAGCTGGAATAGTCTAGAGGGAGGTAGTATTACCATTTCATAGGCAACAGTCCAGACATTTTTTTTGTTAAAAATATTTTATCCAGAAAACGCTGCATCAAGTAGAAACTGGCAGCATAATAGGTGGAGGTTATTTTTAAATTGCATCTGAGGGAAATGAGATAGAAAAATAATTCAGTATATTTCTGTTCAACAGAACAGATTTAACTCTTAGCTATCTAGGGAACAAAAAAAGAATTCAAGACGCCAAATGAAAATGTCTATTGCTGCAATTAGTATTGGATAAAAGCTTCTTTGCACATCAATAAAAGCTCTTTGAGATTTTATTTTTTTCCTTGTCCTCCTTACTTGGAGAAATCCTTAGAAATATTTTTTTCAGAAAAATAGCTCTGTCCAAAATAACTCTTGTGGTTTCAAAACTTTTACCTGTGAGTGGTTGGGGTAGATGTAAATAGTCTTTGGATTCCATGTGCATTAGGTCTCAAATATTCTAGTTGAGAAGCATGACTGGAAATCCAAGAGCTTGGATTGTTGAACTTTTTGTGGAAATCCTCTATTGTAAACTTGAAAACTTCTCTTGATAAAGTTTTTTTTTTTTTAATTAAATCTTCTTGAAAAAGGTTTTGCTAAGAATGATTAGTAATTCACAAAAGAAAGTTTGGATGATAACATCTTAGCTAGCTTTCAATGCAACATTTTAACTATTTTTTTGTATTTCTTCTTGGAAATGAAAGACTTCTGTTTAATGTCTTACTTTTTCCAAGGATTTTGAATTTTTTTTTTTTTTTTGTCTTTTCAAACTCTGCCTTTTTTTTTTCTGGTAGTTGTTTAATTAGATCCTGGTCTCTATACTTCACAGTAACATATAACATTTTGAAACAGATGGAGTTTCTCAATGTCTGTTTGTTACTGTGACCTTAGAAGCTTCATCAGCAACACTAGCACTTTTAAGAAATGACAACTTTAAACTTGCACATTCAATGTCTTGTCACAATTCAATGATTTGCTTCTTTATTATGATCTTTTACTAGACCCATCTATTATTTGTTCTTCAGCGATGTTTCATAATAAGATCTAAAAAGGGCAAAACAATTATTTTCTTATCTAAATAGTTCACAGAAATTACAATAATTGTAAATGAAATTGAATTGAACATGAGGAATAACTTCAAAATGCACTGAAACAGAATAGAATCCATCTTGCAAGTATTATACCATTAATATCTTTTTAAGAAGCTTATAAATATACATATTCAAATATAAGATCTTTCTGCTGCTTTCATGATTTCTTATCTATTGCTATTATTAAATAAATTTAGGGCATATAAAATAAGTGAGGATGGAGACAATGGGATAAAGATTTAGAGAGATCTGCCTGGTTACAATGAACATTCATATTTAATGAGTAGCTTCTTGCAGTTTCTTGCTGTAAACAACGCTGTATGACATTTGGGTTACTTATTATTTCAAGGCTAACCAGAAAATAACCATTCATTTCTGCCTGGGGGAGGATCTCAGTGTCCCCAGGGGAATGCCTGCTCTGCAAGGAGGGCAAGGAGGGCTCTGATCCACTTTGAAGCAACGATCCAAACAGCCAGGACACAATCTGGCAGGATACCCAATAATGCTTGGCACAGTCTGATTATGCCTTGTGTCTAGCATGCTGAGAGTGGTGGTGGAGATCACTTTTCCTTTGATATGTTTGCATGAGCAAATACACTCACGCAGACCTTGTACCTGCGTGCTTCTTTATTAGAAACATCAGCCACCACCTCTAGGCTTCCTTAATGTTAGAGATGCCAAACTAAACATTTTCAAAACTCAGACACCCACAGTGGATAATAAGGGAGAGATTTGCTAATTTATTAAGCTAAGTACAATATTTAACAATATTACCTACCTTCACATATTATTAGAGTGAACCTTTCCTTACTTTTCACTATACTATTCATTATACTGCCTTCTTTTCTTTTGAAACATTTTTTTTTCTTATTTCTTCTCTATGCTTTCTATAGCTGTAGTAGTGGTAGCCTTGAATTGTGTCTTCTTGGTTATTACAGAACACTGCACATGCAAAGTAGTTAATGGGTATCGGTGCAGGCGTTGTCAGGGTGTTTCAGATGTCAGGTTACTGTGATATGGATTAACCCAGCAACCAGCACTCAACAATGCACAGTAAGTGCTGCAACAATACTGGCAAATTAGCCTTGAAAACAAAATGTGATTATTAATCAGAAGTTTCTAAGCACATTTTGCATGTTATAATTACTGAAGGTCTTTTGTGTGTGGCTGTTTCCATAAGGCAGTTTGTCTTCAACACATTCTAAGAAAATGCAGATCTGGTGCCAAATACTAGGAATGATAGAAAATGATGATTCTCTCTTGCTTAAAAATGTATTTCCTGACTCTCAGAACATATTGCCATTGAACTTTACTTCTCTTTATATGCAGCATCTTATCACTCAGTGACTGTCAGGTGCTATTTACAGCCCCTGGTAGTTTTGTATGTAAGAGCCTCATCATCAAAGAGATGGGTCCTGATAAGCTGGATTTTTAAGGAAGTAGGGTGCTTTCCAAGGAATGTAAGAAAATTTCTGAGGCAATAACAGAACAGGCCTGGGGCTGACATACTGCAGTAAATAGGATAAAAGACATATAAAAGCGAGGAGAAGTCCAGTGAATTTCATTAGGTTCTAGTCTAAACTTAGTGACTGCTACAGAAGTAGTGACACTATTTATACCTAAGCAGTGCTGTCTTTCAGCAAATTTTGTTTCAGCTGCTGGGTTCCATGATAAACACAAACACTCCATTCTTGGGAAACAAAACAGCACTTGCTGCAGCCATGTACAGGTGTGCAACTCTCATTCTGGGACAGTGAATGGAGACTGAGCTGCTTCCTCAGGCCCAGTCCTCATCTCTTCCATCAAGATCCTGCAAATCTTCTATTTCAAGTTTCATTCATGCTGAAACCTTTAATTTTTGCTATATTCATTTTAAGTGTTAGTGTTTTAGCATTTGCCTGCTTTTTGGGAACATCAATTAATAATGCATAGTTAATGATACTTGTAGGGATGTGGCATTAACCTTCAATAACAGAGGTCTGTTAGTTATCTTCAGATTTAACTTTTAGGATTCGGTTTCCACAATTTTGCCACATATTCTGTATTGGTCTCATACCTTGCTTTTTTTTATTTCTATTCTAGCTTTTGGTACTTTCCACACACTCGTAGTCCCCCTCTCAGCTTCATATTTCTTTGTATGTCCAGCATATCTGTTTTTGTTTTGCCTCATTTAACTCAGACGTGTATTTCTTCTGCTTCTGCTCTAAAAGTTAATATTTTGATCAAACCCACACAAGGTATGTGAAGTTGTAACAGAAGTGTTGCTTTAAAAGTAGTCCTGTTCATTTCCATTATTTTTAAAACAAATTTTCCATATTAAATGTGCAGTTTTTGACAAAAGAATGTGTTGTATCCTTACAATATAATGTAGGGCTTTCCACCATTGGTTATTGATTAATCAGTCAATAACTCAATCAGCATATTCTTATTCTAAAAGAGGGTAAAAAATGTCTGTAATTCTGTATGTTTGTTTCTGCCAAAAATAATTGTTCTTACTTGTCATGGCCCTGTATTCTTTAACTTTTCTTACTTTTTTTTTTTTCATTTTTTGATTTGCATCATCTTCTAAGAATAGCATTACACTTACTGCTCCCATGCTACTGAAGTGATTTTGTTGGGGGAGTGCAGCATTCCCACTTTTTCCCTGCTGTTTGATCAATTTCTGTGTGGTGTTAGCCTTTCCTTACTCTTTCGTTTAATTTGAAAATGAGAGCTACAACAGTAGCAGATATAGCTTTTTATCAAATGATTACCTCAGAACTACAGGATTACAGCCTCAAAGGGTTTTATAATGGGATTAGAGGGTATGTACCTGGACATTTACCATAGAGCATCTGCTCTGTATAGGCTGTATTTGATGTGCTCCTTAGCCCGAGGCCTAGCCCTAGGTGAGGAGGGGAGGAGGCACTCCTGTGGGAAGTGAGAGGTGTGAATTGTAGCTCATTTTGCATGAGAAGGGCATTGACTTCGGTTTCCTTAGAAACTGCTGTAGTCTATTTTAACATTCGTTTCTCCTCCTTCTCCTTTGACAGACAGGTTTTTAGCGAAAAGAGTGAACCAATTTTCCATAATCAAAGGAGTTTAAGTGCAGGTGGGATTCCAGGTTGTGAATCCCACTCTCAGATAAGCACATAATTTGGACTGCACTTAGGCACTTAGAAGTGGGAGGAAACATTGCAGATCATCTCTGTCCATGAATTTTTTTGTTGGCTCACCTATGCATTTTGCTATTTAGGATGCTGATCACTGTGAATCCTGCCACTGGGTACCCATGTCTCTGTTCATTTTACATTGTACTGAGGCATTCATCTCTGGATCATGAGCTCCTTTCACAGAAAAAAAAAAAAAAATTACTCCTGATCAGT
The DNA here is from genome assembly GCA_013396875.1 of Vireo altiloquus. Taxonomy (NCBI): domain Eukaryota; kingdom Metazoa; phylum Chordata; class Aves; order Passeriformes; family Vireonidae; genus Vireo; species Vireo altiloquus. Next base: position 511,407 of record VZRF01007995.1, read on the forward strand.
GCATATTGTTCCTTTAGTGGATCTGAGATATCTGTCTTGGCTTCTTAGAAGAGCAGCGAGGACTAATATGTTTATATTTAAGCTATAACTGCCCCCAATCAAATTAGGAGACATAGCACATCAAACATCTCAGTCAGAGTCCAGTGATCTTCAGCAGTCCATGTATTGAGAACTCAGTCTTCATTTAAAAGAGATTTTAGGCTTCTAATTATCAGTGTATTTTTGCATAACAAAGAGCCTTGGCATTTTAAAAACACTTAAACACTTCTAAAAATGAAAATGATTGCTTTAGAAAATATAAACATTCTTTTTCTCCTAAATTCTTTTCCTTCTTTTTCTCCTTTTTCCTACTTCTAAAAAAAATCTCTCGCTTTAGGAATTGATGGGATGTTTCTTTAAAAAATGTTTTTGGATAAATTCTAGATAATTTCTAGTGCTATCTGACCTGGCAGGGCTCTTCTACCTTACCTGATACTCTGCAAAATAATCTGTTGTGATAGACAGTAATGACTAATTTTATTCTCTTAGCTTCTGAAATTTGTCCTAGTTGGACTTCACAAAGGCCTCTTTTATATCTATACTTACTTGTCATTAAATTACAATTTTCCTCAAATTTTTAAAGGGTCCCTAGAAGTCTTATTGCAACCTTGCCTCTTGTTCACCTAGAATTCTTGTCAAACACAAGGATAATATCCTTATTCCTATCCCCTATATGTAGGGTGATTTTAAACCTGACCCCTTCTTCCTTCTGTGACAGTTCACAATCAGTAGAGAAATACTTAGTAATCTCGCTTTCTGAAGTGAAGTAGAAAAATTCAACCACTGTATTAAAGCAACCTCAACAGCTAGGAAATAAATCACAGTGAAAAATTTTTCCAATGCATTTTGTTGTTTCCTCATTTGCAATCGCAGGTAAAGTTTTTTCAAGCACCTCAGTAATTTAGGCACCTAAATCCTACTTTACAATTTAGAGTGAGAAGTTAACCTTTGCTTCTCCAATCCTTAAGCATACAAAAGAGATCTCAGTTTCTTCTCCATTCATCTGCTTCCTACAATAGTCTTTGGATTCTGATTTTTATCATGTATTTGTAGATATTTGGCATAATAAGGAATGAGCTTTGATTGGGGCCTCAGGCACTACTGTAATACAGGTAATAAGCAATAATTACAGTGACAGTCGTTGCCAGCTTTTAGTTCCATTCTCAGATATTCAAACTCCTGTATTTGAGAATGCAACTCTTCAGCAGGAGGTTTTATTTATGTATCCCTACTAGGCATTAGGCTCCTTTTTGAAAGCAGATATTACCCAATATGATTTATATTTTCTTTGCATTCCAATCTGATTATATTCTTTTATGTCACTTTCTATTTTTCACGGGTTTCTAAATATTATCCTCCTTTCAAGCCATACCACCCTCGTTACCTTTATCCTAGCATGTTCTTAAAACTTTATTTTTTCCCTCTTCTTTCACCTCTATGTCTGAAAGATACAGCAATAGCAAATCTTTCAAAAACATCCACCAATTATCTGTACTTATCTGTAAAATAGGTCCAGTCATTTCATCTACTTCCTAAGACTTTATTTTTCCAATCCTATTGAAATCACCTAACTTTCTCCTTGAACTTTGCTAAACCAGCTCTTTAATGTTACGCCTATGAATTTAATTTCTCATAAAGTGCCACCTCCTCTGGATACATATTCCACGCTGATATTAAAGCTATGGCTTTCTGGGCTGCCTCACAAATATGGTGTGTTATTTCTCAGTTTAACTTGAACTTTTCATCAGATATGCTTCTACTTTTCCTTATACTTGATTCTTAATCCTCAGTGGCTACTTGGAGATGATTAAAAGAGCAAAAAAGAATCAAAAATCATTTACTATAGGTTGGATGCAGCTTCCTCTGCTTCAAGTTTTCCTAAAGATATCCGAGTGAAAACTCTTAAATGCTGTAACAGGAATTGCAAAACAGTTACTGAAGAGCAAATTTGGTAATTATGATGGATGTGGCATTCAAGTCTTGCCTCTGAAAATAATTGTGCACAAGAGAATATGTATTTAAATATTAGCAGATGGGTTTTAAAGAAGTTCATGGGAGAGGTTTTCTCCCTCTTTTGCTTGTGTTTCAGAAAACATGAGGAAATATTTAATTTTCTTCTCCAGCGGTTTGTTTGTGCGTGGGACAGTATGTATATGGATTCCAGCAAGCTGAGAAAATGAGTAGGTTGTCTTAAAAATAATGTAAGGAAGACTGTCAGAACAATGGACAGCTGCAGAAATCAAGTGAATAGATGTTCTTGTTTGAGTTTCTCATGAACTTAGTGCTTTTGGAGCAGAAGAAAACTTCAGGAGCACGTCTCTGTTCATGGTGTCACCACCCAGAGAGAAGTGTAAGAAAAAGGTTGCCATTGCTCTGTCTGACAGAATTATTTACCAAACTATGGCACATATTGCATTGCATGCTGCCTTGTCAGTGGCTCCTTGTTGAAAGCACTATGGTTGCCCCCCTGCTACTGTTAGCTTCCTTTTCTGGGCTTCCTTTTCTCTGGGAAAAAGAATGCTCCAAGATAAAATAAAGGAAAAGTTAAGTGGTTGGTGCTGTCTGGTTTGTTTGTTCCCTCATTCCTTTCCTTCTTCCTTTTTCATTAACCATTAATACTTAAGGAAGGACAAAAGAGAAAATTCTTGGTTTCAATGCTAAGCTGTAAGAAAGATGGATGGTCCATACAGATGTCCTGAACACTGGGGCTAAAGAGGGAGTATCTGTAAGAACTAATTTAATTCAGAAAAGGTCAGTTCTGGGTTCCTCTGGAAGAGCATAATGCAAACCATCTTTAAACTGGGGCTCTAGGATTTGTTATTTGTGGCAGGGATGGTGTTTGTATAGATAAATTTGTGTGATATAAGCTCTGTTTGACAAACTTAATTTGCCCTAAAAGTATAGAAACTTTCATTCTTCTCCTAGTAATTTCTTGCTCAGTGTAGCCAAAAATATGTTTTGTACTGTGTGCACTTTTGACAGGGAAGACAAAATCTCCACTGCAGTTGCATCGCTGAAGGTGAAAAAGATTGACTACACAGTGTCCTTGTCTTTTTTCATTCCTTGTCAGCCTTCATTAATTTAGAAATTATTGGGTGGATGCACGATTACAGGTAAAAATACTGTACAAACTAAGAAATTGGGGGATGGCAAATAAAACTAGCAGTCTTCAAATGAAATGTATGTTACTACAAATAAAAACCCCTAGACTGTGGGCAGCTTGAAAAATGTTTATGTTCAGATTATAGATTTATGACTTACTCTTTCCAATATTCATGAATGCACAGACTGTTTGCCTTAGGCATGTTATAGTAGCAAGGCCTTGAAACCGGCAATAATTGCTTAACAGTGAACAACATAATTATATATTTTTGAGCATTTTAGCAATTGATCTAAGGATATATATGTATGTTTAAAAAAGTAAGTATGAACTTTTAATGGAGTAAAATTGCTTTTTTGTCATTTTATATTTGAAAGCTGATTTGCCTCCAGACAAACCACATTGCTTTCATTTTACATGCATAGACATTTTACAAGTCTTATCGTTAGAAAACCCCATACAGTATGGGTTTAAAACTTTAATCAAACTGAAAACCACGGTCCACTGATGTTCTATAGACCTGCTGGGTTTAGAGCTGTTAAAAGAAGAAATTTTCTCTTTGCATCCATAGAAAGTCAAATTAATTATCATAAAGTGATTCCTTATGAAGAACAGAATTGCTTGGGCTGAGTTTAAATATAAATGTGTAACTGTTAATATATGCATTAGAAGATTTTTGTTTCAGTAAATGCCATTGTCTTTTCTTTGTCAACATTCTGTGGAGAGTATTTCATTAGAAAAATTACTAAATGAATTCATTTAGCATATAAAGACATTTGTGTAAATAAAAGATAATTCTTCAGGATTTGGTGTGAAACCAACTTCTATGTATATGTATTTTTATGAATGGCAAATGTTCATGTAAAGGTTTGAAAATATTTGACACTAATAGACTATGTTTAAGAATTTATTTTTTTTAAGGTTTGGTCTACATTATTGATACTTTGGGTTTTTCTCAATAGAAAGGATCATGAGATAAAAAACAAATATATACTGTTCTACTAATATCCCTTTAGTATAGGGATATGTAAAATATTTGGGGTTTTTTTAATAGAAATAAAACATTTAAGAATAATAGGGGAGAGCAATAGCTGTGTGTGTCACTTTCTTAGTGGATTTTATACAGCTGTAAGGCTAAAAGGAATATTTCCTCTATTCTAAGAAGATGGAGGTGAGGAAAAAGAATGAAAATTCAGCACTGTATGATGTAGGCAGGGAAGGGTTCTTTTTGCTTCCTGGGTAACTTTTCAGTGTCTTTAAGCTTAGCATCACCAGAACTAGTGAATTGCTGTAAATATTCCTGCTTAATCTGGCTCCCAACCACTTACACACAGAAACAGACACAGACACATAAAATATACACAGGCACATAATACCAGAGATTTAGAAAACCCAATCAATATCCTCCATTTCTTTAAACAGTATGGAAACAGTATGCATTCAAATAGAGGGAATCTGTAAATATTTCAAAGAAAAAAAAATGCAGCATAAATAAATTATATATTTCAGTAATCAGAATATAGTATTTTAAATAATGTGAAAGAATTATAGGAAATGGGATCTTTTCTTCAGATACTGTGCATGTTGATAGATGTGAAAATGTCCCAATCTTAACTGCTTGGATCCTTAAAACGTTTATTAAAGCTAAGTAGTATGTCTTGTGTATCTCATTGCCACCTTGATAAACTCTTAGTGCTAAAGGGTGTAATAATAATGTAGATTGCAACAGCTGCTACACTCAGTGGTCCTTTCAACTTCAGATGATTTATTTTTGAAGTTTTATTTCTATAGGCTTCCAGTTAATTGCTGTGTGTTTTAATTGGGCTTCAGTATGCTCAACTTTTGATCACAGTGCAATAACAGGGAACCATGTTTGGATAAATCTTGAGGGTGTCTGCAGCTTGACACATTGTGTATGTGAATCTTTCACGCCTCGGTCACACAGGATGCAGATTCAGCTGTTAGGACAGTGCAAATGCCAAGCAAATTTCAGAACTTAGCCGTGCTGCCAGTAGGTCTATGCTGTGTCATAGCTTGAGCATGACTTTGAAGAAATTGGAAGGAGTAATAATACCATTGCCCTGATAGCTTTAGTTTATTAATAGTCATTAGTTTCCTAGGTAAAAGATGCAGCTGAGGAAAACATGCCATTGAAGTTTATTTGCATTCTCAGGCTGTTTCACCAGATAATTATATCCAGTCTTCAAAAATTAGATGGATCTCAATTCATATGCCTATTTTCAAATTTGGATAAAAGTGGGAAATCGCTTGCATCCCTAGCTTACAGTAATTATAAACCTCAACAAACTTGAGAGGTAGGGCCATATGAGCCTCAAGAAGTTCAGCAAGGCCAAGTTCTGCACGTGGGCCCGGCAATCCCAAGCACAAGAACAATCTGGTGGAAAATGGGTTTTGAACAGCCCTGAGGAGAATAAAATTCGGAGGTATTTGTGGACAAGAAGCTTGAGATGACCAGACAGCAAGGTGCACTTGCAGCCCAGAAAGCCAAATATATTGTGGGCTGCGTCAAAAAACACACGGCCAGCAGGTCAAGGGAGGTGATTTCTCCCCTTTTACTCCACTCTCCTGTTACCTCACCTGGATTGTTTCATCCAGCGCTGGGGACCTCAGTTTAAGAAGAACATGGGCCTTTTGGATTGAGTCTAGAGCGGGGCTGGAAAAATGACCTGAGCATCTCTCTTGTGAAGACAGGCCAAAAGAGCTGAGGTTGTTCAGCCTGGAGAAGAGAAATCTCCTTCCAGGACTTAACAGGGGCCTATGAGAGAGCTGGTGTGGGACTTTTTGTGAGGGCATGTAGTGACAGGAAGAGAAGAAATGGCTTTAAACTGAAAGGGGGTTGGTTCAGGTAAGATATAAGGAAGAAACCCTTTCCTGTGAGGGTGGTGAAGCCCTGGAACAGGCTGCCCAGAGAAGCTGTGGATGCTACATCCCTGGAAGTGTTCAAGGCCAGGCTGGATGGGGTTTTGAGCAATTTCATTTAGTGGAAGATGTCCCTTCCTGTGGAGGGGGCATTGGAAGTAGTTGATCTTCTAGGTGCCTTCCAACCCAAACACTCTTATAGCCAAACCTGTTAATTTTATTATTCACTGTATTAATATGTCTGTGTCCTTATCATTAAAATAAACTCCATGTAACTGAATGTGAAGTTCTTTTATTAAAAAAAAAAAAGTACAGCTTTCAATGTACTTTTGAAAATCAGAATCACCAAATGTAATAACCTTTTATAGAAGAGTTATTATAGAAAAGTTTGCCTACAGGAAATCCTATGATATGGGTTTAGAAACTCATACAGGGTCCTTGTCCTGATGGTTTATATACCATAACTGGCATTATTCTGATCTTATAAATTCTCATCTATTGGAATCTGGGAAAGTCAAACAGCTTTCCCTGATCTTTTAGGGACAAGATTTATCCCTAAAGCCCCACAAGCAGGCTTAGCCTATGAACTAAGCCCGTGGGAAAAGCTCCCCCCACTTCTGGGTGAGCAGAAAGGCCCAAAGAAATGAAAAGATAGTTGTTTAGTGTACCACAGAAAATGGGTTTTTAGTTTGAGGTTTTACCCTATATATTAATATGGGGACAACATGGAGAATTCAGGGTGTCGGCTTCTCCTTCCTCTTCTTCTTCATCTTCTTCTCCTTCTTCATCTTCTTCTCCTTCTTCTTCCTTTCTTCTTAGACCTAAGTTCCTGCAATGTATTGATGGGTAGAAAGAATCTAGTGTAGAAAAGGCATACTAATAAAATTGATAGATATTGGACTTAAAGACAAAATAAAATACGTAGAACTTTCCTATTTGATGATAAAAACTATATAAACTCTTTGTAACCAGCCTCTGCAGCCATTTTCCACCTGGAAGCAGCAGAGAGGTTGTGTTCCTGAACCTTTGATAAGATACAATAAACAAACCTGAAACAGCAAGAAGTTTCTTCGTTGTTTTTCCTGATATGAGAGATTGAGAAGAAAGGACTTCCCGGGCAAGAAATAGCTTCATGGGACCCCCCCACCGGGGGCCCACACTCATCTTTTCTTACTATTAATTTATTTGACCAGTTATTCAATCAAAGTGTAACATCCATGACAAGGATTATTACTGTTGATCTGTGATTTCAAACAGATTTCTTTCATTAGTTGTAGATCTCACTCTGGTTTCATTTTGTAATTTCTTGCTGGAATTACAAGAAAAGGGAAGCATTGATAATTGTTGAGTTTTAGCATCTTTTATTATGATATAGTCTCTTTTTCGTCACCTTCCACTTGTGTTCCTTTTGCAATGTTTTCAGTCCTCCACTCTGCTTGGGTGACCTCGTGTTTTCAATTATTTTTGTTACCATTACTTGAAATTTATATTTTTTTCAATTTTTGGTATGTTTTTATCTGTTTTGGTGAAAAATATTTCAGTAGTGTATGTGTGTGCACACATCAAGACACATAACATAAACAAAATATAAGTATATATGGTTAGGTATACAAATATTATATATATATTTACATGCTTATGTGCATATATAAAAATATGTATATGTTTATAAATTTTTGCATGTGTGCATACACATGTACATGCACATAGAAAAATATACATGTATATCATATATATTTAAATACATAAAAATGTGATTCTATGAAGCTTAATACTATGGGGGTTTTATCCTTTTTTCTCCCTTAATTTCTTTTTCTTGAAATACTGCTCTTTCACATATATCTAAGTATCTTGGAAAATAACACATTCATACAAAAGATAATACTTCAAGGATTTCTAGAGAATACATAGTTTAATCACATGGAGTTTATGTTATAGAATAACCAGAAATTTATTCATCCTTTTCAGAACATATACTGTTGAGGTGAATTAAATATTAAGTTTAAAAAGTGTGAAATCTATAACCCTGGATGTATGTACAGACTGGGGTGTGAGAAGCTGGAGAGCAGCCCTGTGTAAACACTCAGCTCAGTGAGTATTTGAAGCCATAGACACTTTTCCTTCCTGGAATCTTCTGTCTATTTTTGCCTCTTTCTTCTAGCATATTTTCTTTTATTCCTGGTTAGATGTTTAAATAAAGCAATGCTTCCTCTCCCATCATGTAGCCAAAATTATTCTGCCTCTATCTTCAGCTTCTGTCACCTTCTTTTAACCTTACCCACAACTTTGGGCTTCTTCATTTCTGTCTTTGTATAACCACCATAAATAAATTTCATTTGGATAATAAGTTCAAGATTGGAGTAAAGGATGAGTCCTATTTTAATTCCATTTTTTAATGCATAAAAATACACAATCACTCTACTGAGTAAAGTTTCCTTTAGATTAGTTTGCACTAAAAGGTATTCTTCACAAAATTGAAAGCCACATTGCTTTGCCATAGAAAGAACTCTGCAGAACTCAAAGTGATCCCTATCAGATTCCTCGTGAGTCAGTAAGATGCATTACAAAAACCAACAGTAAAAAGGACATCCCCTCCACTGGATCTCATTGGTTGTAGATGCTTATATATTATTTTGTGTAAGATTAATGATACCTGACCCAAAATCAGTAGAATTTGTCACTTTATTGCTGGGGACCTGAGGTTTTCATAGTTACGAGATATAAGTTTGAAAAAAAAATCTAACTCGAGCACTAGATCTCAGTTTTATATTATCCTTTTCAGAAGACGATGATCCACACCTGTTTGTGTACAAACCTGGGAATTTAAAACTCAATCCAGAAATGAGCTACACTTCTGTATTTAATTGAGGTGTAAGACATACTTGTCAAAAAATGGATTTCTGGGTTTTTTGTAAGCTAAATAACTTTCTTTTAGGAGTATTATTTGTGAAAAATACCTGTAAATGTAGTGAAGAGTGACTCTAACAGACGATGTACCTTTATCTTCGGAAGTGATTAATTTTGTAAAGTAATTTTTTTGGTAAATTTCAGATATGTAAGCCAAACTCCAGCCTCATTACATAATGCACAATGCACCATATAACACACATCACATAATACAGTAGCAAGCTGCACAGAGTGGAACATCGCAGTGAATGCAACAGGAAGGAACTTGTTCCATTTGTTAAGAATTTAAAACAGCTGGAGCACAGTCCAGACAATGTTTTTGAAGATCTGTTCAGAACCTATTCATGGCTAACCAGCATATTATTCAAAGCAATTACAATGAATCACCTTCATAAAAATATAATCTGTATGGCCTATATGAAACAGTCATTCATTTTTTGTTGCTGGCCTCTTATCTGACATTACAAATACAAGTCAATTACTACATGTTTTATTGCTGGTTCTCACCACTTTGATAAATGTGATTATAAACGAAAAATGACTAATTGCAACCTTACATGTAGCTTGAAAAATTAACTGCATGTGCCCCATATGAAACTGAGTAAAGAGGAATTATATGAAAACGTGCTGCTGATAATTAATCTAGCATGTCAGTAGGTCAAACATTTCCTGTATGAGCAATGTGGAAAAGAACCCAATAGCTCAGATCTTTCCATTTTTTACAGTTCCACTCAACAAACAGCCTTATCTCTCTCTTTGGAGTAGGTGTCAGAAATGACCTTCTCACACTCAGTTTGTGGTGTACATACACAATGCATTTATTTCACCTACTGTTTCTGTGTTTTTCTGCTCTTTTTGTACTGTCACACGTCCCTTGGAAATGGGACACTATTGATACATCACACATCACTGGGCAAAATGCCTACGTGTCAACCCTGGGATATACAGAGTTTGATAGTCAAGGATCATACTGACAGCATCAAAGTTGCTGCAGGTTCACTGAGGAAATGAGGTCAGATTATTCTAGAGCACAGCCATGTACCTGGCATCAGATAGACTGCCTTGCCTCTGAAACCATCTCACTTGCATCAGGTCTTTTCTTCATTGCCTCAAGCTGAGGTGGCATATGTTTCCTCCAGCTCTAATATTTTGTTTACCTTTAAAAATACCTAAATTACTCTTTAGAATTTTTTCACCAGTCTTCTATTTTTCCTCTCTTCCTTTTTGTTTTTTTTCCCACTGGAAGAAATTGTTGCTTAAACTGTTTGTGGTGATTGATACAGAGTGTTTCCAAATGCTGGAAACATATCTAGTAATTACACTGTTCAGACATGAAGATTGTATTACCTCAAATTGCCTGGAATGATGTCAATTTATCAAACTTCTTGTGAGAAGTTCATCTCTGCTGTAAAGTGATCACTCCTCTCTCTGTTAGCCTGCTTTATCTAATACAGAGGGTCAAGAGGGGATTTATCCACTCTCTTTTTCAACCTCATCCTCTTTTGGATTCTACTAGACCAATGGGGAAAAAATGAGAGTGTTTTGTGACTGCCTTGTTTATTTTATCATCTTTCAATGCAGTGGAGGGAGAGGATGTATAATTTGATTTGAAAGCCTGAGACAGTTGAACAACAGGGCTTCGGCAGAGCAGCAGTAATCATGTCTGCTTACTGAAGTAAAACATGGGCTGTTTGTATTCCAGACAGAAGATTTCAATTATGCTTGTTTAAGACTAACATATTAAAAAGCATAAGGAATCATTTCCTATTAAGCACTGCCTTGGCGAATCCTTTAATGCAAGCATCAAAGTTCACTTCCTGGACATTTTCCTGTCTGTTTAATGCTGACAGAAAGAAGAAATCATGTTTGTAACATTTGTCTACCCATTAACAATCAAAAAATATCCTACAAAATTATTTTTACCTTTTGGACTAGAAGCAACAGAATAATAAACTTATAGTTAGGTGTACAAATGTAGTGGTTTTGGCCTTTTTTCCATGGTATCATTCCAGGGCTTTCAGACTAGCTGACCTCAAAATAATGTAAGGTTAAAAGGAGATTTGTCTTCTTCAAAGGACAATTATTCAGTGGCAATCTGGACTAATATCACTCAAAGACTAAAATAAATAGTGATTCCTTAATAACCTCAATTTACATTTTTTTCATGTGTTTCTTTCTGTTCTCTGATAAGGACATATATTTTTTATATTATTTCCCCCACCATTAAGATCTGTGTTCTGCCTATTGTGAAATTGATTTCCTATTGTTCAGTTTGTCATTGAAATCTGAGCCAAAACATGAGCTTTTGAACTTATTTCTATTTGTCCTCTGATGCTGCAAAAGTACTAAACAGTTCTAAGAATGCCATGATCTCACCACCGACAAATCAAGTTAAGCAACAGTACATCCTAACTAAAAAAATACTTTTTGAATTTCTCATCTTTTTGCAAGGTACTTGTTGGCCAAAAGAATGCATATAGCAAAGTCACCAGCTATATTCCCTTGACACACCTTAACCTTCAAAGAAGAAGCATAAATAGGACTACTTCAGTAGCTCCAGAGCCCTCTATTTCCCCTTCTCAACAGTGGAACCAAATTGTCTTTAATATTTCGAGCTTATCTATACTCAGTTGCTTCCAACGTTTCACCTCAAGGAGAAATTTCCAGCTGGGAGACTAAAAAAGCCTATTGTAACTTTATTAACTTTACTTAAAATAAAAGGTATGCTTCTTTGCTTTGTATTTTACAAAGACATCGAGGCACTTTAATCTTCGAGGTAGCACATGCAGGTGATTCAACTAATTAGGCAAACCCAGCGATGTACCACCGAGTAAGTCTGGCCAAATCTCTTATCCTGGATGTGTAGTCCTAAACACCAGTGAAATAACTCAGTAAGTGCACTTATCAAAGGTCCTGTTAACAAGGAAGGAAATAGGTGCTAAATAAAATCCAAACCAGATTTAGCAACCTTTGATAACACCTAATCTTGTAATTTTCATACTGCATTGCTGCTATTTCTATATCTTACACTCTCTGCATTTTTTATGCCATGAAGCCTATGCACTTGATGTGATTCATTTTTAAATTCATAACATTTTTTTCAGGGAATAACTCTAGGTATTACTGAATTACTTAGAAAATTTAGCTCCTTAATTTCAGGTTTGATTTAAGCTTACTGTTTAGCATATATATTCTCAAAGCTCTTTCTCAGAAAGCACTATTATAGATGTAGACTATAATCTTTGAACTGCTTGCAACAATGAACCATCTTTTTATTATATTTACAGGGGCAATTACTATGATTTCTTGTCTATGGCTCTTTAGAATCTCGCTAATAATAAAAGTCTACCATGTTACCTGTTGCTTCCATCCTCACTAAGCAGTTTAAAGACTATTCCATTATTTGATGTCTGGATTTTTTTTTTAGTATGCTTTTACTCTCTTTTTTTAATGACCTAATGGACTAGTTCAGACATCCCCAGTACAGACTGCCTTGTGTTGCCTTATGCCAGAGAGAAAACCTGCTGTTACTGCTCCTGCTGTCGCTATTAGATTACACAGCATAAAAATCACTGTCCACTGAGGAAGATCACGTTGTCAGCACTGTCTGCCAAAGAGACACTGAACAATTTAGGTCCTATCTCCTACTGTGCTGTACTCCAGGAAGGCATTCAAGGAAAATAAAATGACTGTAGCATGCTGTCAGGCTTAAGAATGTGTTCTGTAAAATATGCCATGAATAATTCTTTTCTTCACCATTTCTTTAAAATTCTAAGTCTCTCAGGAAAAGATGTGTATAATTTGACAGTATTTTGCTATTGCGAAATAAAATTTTAAACTCTATTGTCAAATTGTGTGCATGAATACGTGCTAATGCACCTTCTTTAAGCCAGTATAGAAAAACTCTGAATCCTTAATGAAGAAAAAAATAAGCTAATACAGACCTGAGTCTTTCCTACACACATCTCCCTATCCACTGCTATTTGCGACTCAAATTGTTGTCTAACTTCATACAATTAAAGCCACACAAACCTGTATTTGGATGTGAAAAAGATGCTAATCTTGGAAAAAACTTACATATCCATTTCATTTTATTCATACAGCAGGAACCCACTCACTAGTGAGATTTCTGGCATCACATTAATTCATAATGTAATGGGAAATGTATCCCAAATTATTTTTTTAGATATACATACCTCTAAGAAATGTACAATCTTTTGTTTTCTTGTTATAGTAGCTGCTGACATTTTTTATAACATTTTTACAGTATGGATTGGTTTTTAGTGTATTGGATTGAATGTCATAGTGCATTTCAGCCTGAAGCTTTTTTAAGTCTTCAAATTCCTGAGAGAGTTTTTTAAAGGGGCAAGTGTCATTGCAAAGTAGATTTGATTCAACAATTGGAAACATGACACTACTCTCTTGTGGGAATTGTTTTTCTTCATCCCATTTTGTATCACTTCCCCGTCCCCCAATTTCAATAGGATTCAGCTCAAAAAGCACAAATTCTTAACAGAATTCCTAACAGAATTCCTAACAGGAAAAAACTCCAGGTGCATTCAGTTCCTTCATAGTATGAACTCATTTGCATGGAAGTGGGTTTGATTTTGACAAAATGTTACTTATGGCTGTTTTCTTGCCTTTTCAGCATGGCATAATTCATACTTCCTTTTCCACATACACAGAGATGTTTATACAGCACTCCAGAATTCAGATTAGTGAGATTAAATGCAAGTTCATAGTTAAGGGAGTGTTAGGGAAGGAAAAGAGGAAAATAATGTGATTCCTCTTGAACCGACGATAGATGGTGGCAGCAGTAAAAGTTAAACACAGAATTTAAAGTCCTCTCTCCATGGCAGATCCCTAAAGAGGCAGCTCAGGGAATTGAACAGCATGTATAAGACCAATTTAACAGCAGTGGTTTATGGCGGCAAGGAAGTGAGTGGAGATTTTCAAGCTAGTAGGGCAAGGGGGTAAGTAGTTGAGAAAAATGGAGAAAGAGACATCAGCAGAGGTTGTGAATCAGCCAGCTGAGAATCAGGAGGCTTTTAGAGAATTTAAAAGCCTGAGAAGTCTTTTTTCATTTGTTTATTCCCCCACCCTCTGCTTCCTAGGTTCCTAATGCTGCTTCTTCACGGATGTGAACTTGAAGAGGTTATTTGAAGCTCTACCTCAACCTTGTCCTCTTTTCCCTTCTGTTCCTCACTGTGGCTTGCTCAGGTATCTGAGCCCCATGTGGAAGGAAGGAAGGAAGGAGTTATATGAGTGAGAGAGTGTAAATAACAGTGTAGAGACTGCTGCTCTTAGAAAGTTTCCCTCTGTTTTTCATCGCAAGCCCAGCTACAGTGTGTCTGTATGGACAGTTGTGATGTGATTCTGACTTCCAAAACTCTTGCTAAATTGGCGAACAGACAAGCAAACAATGGAAATCTCACTATTATAGTGTTCTTACCAAACAGAATATCTGCAGAAAGGGAGGGAGAAAAGGAAGGAGAAAGAAGGGAACCATGAGAGGAAGAAATATTTCGGTTTGTTGTCCCTTTTCTTCCTTAGCATAAACAGAATATTGAGACACTTGGAAAGGTCATTGCAATGTGTAAACGTTTGTAAAGGAGAGAAAGAATTATTTTTAACAATAACGTTCTACAGTTAAAACCACCTGGCATCATCCCTTGTTTAGTACATAGACTAAGTAAGACCACTAACAGGTAAATTGCTCCTGGGGATGGAGGGAGAAGCAAGAAGGAGCAGAAGGAAATCAATGAACACACATCTTTGTGAGACTTTGTCATCATGTGAGCTGGAAACTGAAAGCTTGAAATGGTCTTTGCACCTTGAGTCATCAATAATTTTCAAGCATCATTCTCAATAAAAGATTTGGGCCTGATGGATCATGATGGAATACTGATTTTAAGTCTCCTCTTGGCTGAATTGCTTGTTGGTGCTGGTATAAAAAAAATTAAAATTAAGTGTCCTCAGCACCCTCACCCCACTTTTCTTAACCAGCAAGTATTCTAGCATGAAGCTTTTAAATATTTTATATCTAGAGTGCCTTTTTCATTAAGAGTACACTTTTATTTCTTGACATTGAGAAAATGGATCAGGATCATCACTTTAAAAAATTTTGTTTAAATGTAGATTTTGAAAGGCTGCCAGGGTTGAATAAAGAATCCCTGCAGAACAAACACTATAAAAATCAATAGTGTTCTTTCTAGGGAGGTATATTTATCTGGTCATGTCTCCTTGAATTTCACTGTACCACTCTTTGTGGTTTTAAGCCTTTTTTCTCTCATAAAAGTGATGCCTTGTACCTAGTTAAACTAAAATGGACTGTTGCACTCTCTGGGCCTTAAATAAATAACTGATCACCATACTTAAACAGACACTTCTTTTTAAGGTTTCTTTTTTAATTTTCCCATTTTTATTATTACAAGGAAGAACTCCAAATTACTTTTAAATCTGTTATTTAGCATGTTATTGACATATGTATCTATATCTATATGAATAGAACCACTTGTGCATGTCCTCAGATTTCCCTGTAATTCCCTGTATCTTCTCTTGGGGTTTTTTGAGTGAAAGGGAACTAGTTAAAATGAAGAACTAATTTTGGGTGAGGGGCTTGATGAAAGCCTGATCTCTGCATCCAACCACAGCTAATCTTATTCTGCCCCTTGCGACTGTCCATTCAAATCTTTCAGCTGAGATGTTCTCGTGACCACTTAACTTGTTTTGGGTGGAAAGACCTACAGCGGTAAGCATTTTAAACTAGCCCAACCAATTTTCAATGCAATGGGTTAATAAAGACGTATCTGAGTTCTCAGGAGATAGCATCTAGCAGCAGGACAGTGAAGAGCAATGGGCTGCATAGGAGTTGTTACTCAGCTTGGTATAACCACAGCCAAATGAAAAGATGTCAGAAAACTCTCAGAGAGTTTATACCCACGGACTGTACTTCAAATACAGATATTTCAAAAATTTTACATCTCAGGTACAAGGTATGTATGCCTTTCAGCAATTAAAAAAAATAAAAGTAATGTAAATTCTATATGAAAAGGAAAAAAAAGTCATTTTGTTCTGCATTGGTTCATCAAATCCATAGTTAGTGAAATAGACCATATATATTTCCCTTCACACATGGTGTGTAAGAGCCTTATTACATGTGCATAAACATTTTACAACAATGACGTCTTAGTCTTCTGATTACTGCACAATCTTGGCAGGGAGGAAAGGAGGAGTGCTTTTGTGACGGAGGATGTACTGGATCAGGTGTTCCTGGAGTCTTCTGTAAGTGCTGAAAAACAATTCTTGAGCAAGTGAAGACTAAAATACACAAGTTATAATGCTCACCATAGCAGTTTGTTGTCTAAATGAAAAAGTTGGGATGCCAGAGATAAAATGTAGTAGAATTCCTGAGCTACTATAAAATATCCTGTCATGCAAATGTCAGTGCTGTATTGGGTTTTATAAATGATGTACTTCTGCCAGCTCAGATGCAGCCTGGCAGTCTTGCCTATTATAAAGTTTTGCCAAAAAATTTCAAAGTGCTGCAAGTATTTTCTATGTCAAATGGTGATATATTTTTAAGTCAAGGGCTGGATTCATCTGTCTTCTCTTTTTTTCTCAGTTCTCATCAAGTAAATGTGAACTGTTGGATGATTCCTAAGCATTACAAATTTGGATTGAAAGCCGTGTTGTCAATATCAAATGCTAGAAAATATGGCAGGTTTTACAATTTTTGTTGTCAATTGTATTTCGACTTCTATTTTGTCCTCTAGGCTTAGCCAGATACTTTTATACATGGAATTCAGATAGTAGAAGAAAGACTTCAAGTTTGTTTAAGCATACTGATTGTGAATGCTATTTCGGTCAAATTAGATTGCCAGAGCATGACAGCAATGTCATTGATTTATTATGTTTTGAAGTCCTTCCCAAACACACATTTCATTATTTTGTTTTGTTTCTGCTTTCCTCATTGCTTTTTATTTTATTTTTTTTTTTTTTTTTCTCTTCCCAGACCTACTCTTCCTGGAAAGATTCTTTGTGTTACCTGGATAAAATTCATGCTATGCTGTGATCAGTGTCCCTCTGATGCTTTGTAAAAATGACCAAATATTTATATCCCACAAGTAAAACCAAAAGTGAAGGGATTCAGAGCTATCACATGAAAAGGGAACAAGTCAGGTCTTTGCTCTATGATATAACAGAATATTCTTCTGCAACTTTTATCCCTATTAATTCAACTGCAATCAACCCACAGCCACAGGTAAAGACAGATTGTGGTCCATAACTTACAGGAAAATGCCCCTTTTGGTCATTTCATCCTTGATTTTATATCTCTTAACATATACTTTAAAGTACGTTGAAGTAAGACGGTGACAGACTGAGCAGTGCATGAACCCTTCAGTCATGAGAGATGGAAACATCTCAGAGACGAGGTAAATTAAAGAGCTCCTGACATCTGTGCTGTGTGAATATTACCCCTTATTGGATGGGCAGATACTGGATACAGCAGAATGGATAAATGAACCAACACCCCTGAGTTATTCTTAGCAAAGATCAGTTCAGTAGACGTGCTCACTTTGTAGATTCCCCAGAATCTGCCTTCGCACAGCCAAGGCAGAGTAACAAACAGAGATTATCTGGCTGACACTGAAGTGAATTAAAGAATTAGGAACCAAATGGAATCCCAGTATGTAACAGCTTATTCTTCCAGCTGTTTGATATCTCTGGTGGCACATGTAATCTTTTCCTAATGCAAGACTGGGAGGCTACATTAGCAAGGAAAAATAAAGTTTCCGACGCAGATGAACTTGATTTAGATTCCAACTTGAACGCTCTAAGCAAAAGAAAGTTCAGGTCTAGGCAATGGTCACGATATACAAGTCAAAATAAATTTCACATACTTTTGTTTTCTTGTTGAACTCTTCATATTTTTAAAGATATTTAACCCTGAATATGTTATTTACATGTCAATCTTTTGAAGAAAAATTTTCTCTAACTAAGATAATATTTCTCCTTATGAAAGCACCTGCTTACATTCCAGTGGCTTCAGAGAGATGTAAGTATGTACGAAAACACTTCAGCTCATTCTTGAATAGCTTTTTTCTCAAGTGAGAAATTCAATTAATAAGCGTTAGATATGTCCATGGATACAATTAGACATGTTTCTAAATTTGTAATGAATAAGTTAATTGTTCTTTGATATAGCAAGATGATCCATTACTGAAACTCATCCCTTGAGTGCTTTAAGGATTTGTATTTCAGCATTTCACAATACCAGAGCATCCTAAACACTGAATGTAGTTTGTGTAGCATTTTCCCTTTTAATACTAATAAGCCTTGACATTGATTTGAAAAAATAAATTCCAATGCAAGAATGATCTTCTTCTCAAATAATTCATTCATAAATAAAAGGAATAAAATTATCATCTTTTTATTTGGAAGACAATGAAATTTAGACAGAAATTATACTTTCTGCTTTTGAAAATACAGACATGTCTAAGTAAAAGCTGCTTTACATTATGCTCAAAGCTATGAAGATGGCTTTCCAGGTAAACAATAACTCTTATTTGCTTATTTTTAATGCAGGAACACAGTCTGAATTTCAAACATTGAAACCAACAGCTGTATTGCTAATGTGTTATTGTGAACCAGTGCATTTATACCTGCATGAAGTTAAATGATGTAATTTGATCTTCTTTGAATACCTGCTGTCTTGTAACTACATATTATTTTTCATCAAAGAAAACAAAAAGATTCCCTTTAAGATCCAGGCCTTTAAAAATTATCAACTCAACCCTATGTTTATTGAGATGCTTGTTCTTACAGATGAAGATTTAATTTTTTCAGCACTAACTCTAGAAAGAAAAACTTATGTGTATTTCTATGCTCATTTACAATGATGCTGAAACATCTGCCTGGAAACAAATTTTCTTTAAGGTTTAATCAAACAGCCAAAACCTATGCTTTGACATGTGTGCTTTTCTCCAGAAAACAGACTAACCAGAAAGTGAAAGAAAACATATCCATACAATCCACTGATTTTTGGAAACATTACACATTAGCAACAGAGGAAAAAAAAAAAAAAGGTTTGCAGGAAGTCCAATTTTTGTATTCTGATGAGATAGGAGGGAATTTTTGAAACATTTTTTTTCTTGAAAGACTATGCCAACCATTCCAAAATGGGCATTTCTACACATGCATGTGTTATTTTGACATGTATTATTTTACTAATACTATCATCTCTATTGTTAAGAAGGAACTAGACAGCTCAAAAATGCTAAAAAAATAAATTTGAAGTGTAAAAGGCTTCAGTTTGATGTAATAAAGGATTGTAAACTAAAATGATTAAGGTAGATTAATATAATTTAAAATATAAATGATGAGTGAGCAGCGAATCTGTTAACTTCTCTTTGCATACACGCACATAAGAGTGCAGTTGATCACAAAACATATGTAAATTAAGAACATAAAGGCTGATTAACATTGTGGCTGCTCTTTGTAATCCGCACCAGTGAGGCTGACTGTTTCAGAGAACAAATTCATCGGGAGCTGAGATCAATAGGAAGTTGCTATCAATAGAACATCACACGTAAAAGCATTATGTGGAGATTATGCTTTATGGTGTTACATACTACCAGAAATATTTTACTAGATTTGTTTTGTTCTGGTCCAGAAATTCCCATGTTCTGCATAATGGTTACCTCAGCCATGATGCTTAGCACCACAATTACAAAAATTGTGATAATGGCTTCTTTGCTCTCCCTTTTCTATGCTACCCCTCTGACATCTTAACTATGGAAAAGTATTATGACCCTTGAAGAAACTTCTTACTGCAGTAATCAAATTAGTAACTTGTTCAGCTCTGAGAATAGAATCACTCAACATTTTGTACATTCATGATTTCTGGTTTTCTCTCTCTCTTTTTTTTTCCCTATCACTAAAGTTGCTTCATGGCAGGTAAAGAGCCTTCTAAGACCTCTTCTGAAATATATCCTTCCTTTAGGAGACAGCTTTCCTGTCTTTCCCCAAAAGAAAGGACAAAAAGTCTTTGAACTCTTGAGAGACTGATGCACTTGCTTCCTCTGGAAGCGATGTGAGTATTAATGAGAGGAAAAAATTTGAACCAATTGTGTTTGAAGTGAAATGGGAACCTAAGAAATATTTCCTATGAGAAATTAGGAGTCCATTTATAAACAGGCTAATACATATAGCACTCAAAATCAACACAGGAATAAGAGAAAAAATCTATCTAGAAAATCAGACATCCAAACATCACTCTCCAAACCTCTGGATCTCACTGCAGTCCCAGATATCAAAGTCATCATCCTCCAGCCAACTGCCACTCCTCAGTATCCTTCAGCTTTTGCTAATGATGCAGGCATTGAAGGCTGATATGGGGAAAACAAAAATTCAGACCTTTAAATGTCAGACTTTTCATTTTGGCATACTTTAATCTTCTGGTCTAAGTTACTCCACATTCTTTTGTTAGGTTTTTTAAGCTTGTGAACCTCGCAACTCTGTTAGGTAGACCATGGTTATAGGGATACTCATAACTCTGGATAGAAGTTTCTGGTCATTTCTAACACAGGACGAAGTTGATGAGAACCACAGGTCCAATCAAAATTTTAAATGATTCCTCATTTGTCATTGGAAAATAGAATCATTTAGACAATTCTAGTTGCAAAACACTCTTTTTGTAAAAGTTAAGAAAGGGGGCTATACTAAAAAAGGAGGGACCATTCCATTATGGCAAGTTTTTTAAAGAAAGAAAATCTTGAAAATATCTCTGACAGCTCCAGTAATAATCCTGACTCTGCCAGCATAGTGATGGTGATTCCCTGTATTCTCACCAAGAGTGTCTTTTCATATATGCGAAAGAGAAGAGATATTTTGTTAAAATGAAGATGCTGTGATAGTACTTTTTCTCCTGAAAAACATCACATTAGGTTTATCCCAATGTAAATGCAAACTCAATGTTTCTGGGCCATTACTAATGGAAAGAGAAGAGATATTAATGCCTGCTAATCTATGCTTTTTGTGTGTGGGAGTCTAACCTGCAGCTCAAACTCAATTATATACACTGAAAAAGAAGTGAATCTAAAATAAATGCTTTGTGATTCTTCTTAATCTCTCAGGTAATTTTTAAGATACGTGATTTTGAAGGTTAAAGAAACCCAGCCTTGTTTGCACATCATAAATTAATGCCATCAGTACACAATTCATGACTCCAGTTTCTCAGAGTGTAACAAAAGGATGCTGTCATTGTTGCTGTCCTTTGCAGGCTAGGGTTGATGTGTAACAGCAGGTGCCTTTAAAATAAATGTTGTTGGTGCTTGTAAAGGCAGAGTGCCCAAAGCTGCATCTTTTTTATTTAGGTAAAGGCCATTGTTTCTTTTGTTGCACTCTGTCAGGGAAAATCTTTGCAGAAGAGCTCAGGCAGATTAAATGGCACAAAAGGTTTAAGAAACATGGCCACACTCGAGTTCATGGACATAACAGGTCAGTGGTCATATTTAAACATGCTCGTACTTGAATACTGCCCCCATAATTATCTAAACCTAGCAATCCTGGAACTGTAAGACAAGCTTTAGCTTTAATACTGATTTTGTTGAGATTTTTAAAAAATTATTATTTTTTTTATATTTCAATGCATGGAAGTATAAAACACATATTTTTTTACAAACAAAGTTTTAGTAAGAGTTAACAGTCATGGTGAAGCATATGAAAAATAAAGTAGCCTGAAAGAGTTTGCTTTAGGAAGCTCTAAAGTCCAGTATTACAGAGGGCCTTTTTTGGTTTTAAGTTGAAATTTTGGGAACAAGGTAGTGTACATGGCTAGTTACAGTCTCAATGATTGTGTAAGACTGATAGTTCTCAAATTTTGGAAACAGATTTAAATCCTGAGCTATTTTATAAAAAGCTGAATTATATCCTCTCATAAACTAGAATTTCAACTCACCATTTTCTGGAGATTTGGGTTCTATTTCTGTGTTGAAGCTGATGTCTCTAAGCAAGATTCAAGGTAATTACTACTTCTACTTGCTAAATCTGCAAATAGCAGTCTTCAATTTTCTAAGTGCAACCAGTAATGAAATAATACTGGTGTTGGGATTTTTTACCTGTGTCACAGCATTTTGTTCCAATAAAATCCTTAAATTTCTTCATGAATTTTCCAATATCTTAAAATATACTTAATTTAAACTATAATCAAATGTAAGCCATAAAATTTATATAAGTAAAATTAAATATCTCAACCTTCTCAAGACAAACTGTTGTAACACCAATATAAAAGGAGAGATGTTTTTTTTTCATTGCGGGTTTTTATTTAAAATAAGCACTTTTTGAAAAAATAGTCTTTCAGCAGCCAGTTTTGTCAATTGACAATTGACAAATATTGTCAATGATGCAGAATATTTTATCTGTTTATAGTTTGCAGCATGTTATTAGGTTATCTAAGTACTTTTAGTCCTTGGTTTTTCAAGTGAAGAGTCTCAGTTTTTATCCTTTGGTCTGTGCCTTATGCACACCATAGTTTTCAGATCTCTCTACTTTTAAAATTGTGTTCAAATAACACAGTGGATATGAATAATGCTTTTGATATGTAATATGTCCAAAGTCAAATTACAACAGAGGACTGTCTAAGTATACAGAAAGGAGAATGCAACATCCTAGGCCATTTTTTCTGGATGGATCAGGACTCAACTCTAACATTCAGGATTTGTAGAAAGCTTTATTCCTTATGCAGAGCTGCTGAACTGCCTCTAACACAAAACAAAAAAACCTTACCTTTTTCATAAGTAGGTGGAAAGTCAAAAGTTCGGGCAGAGGGTGAAATATATATTGGAAATGAAATTGTCATCATTTTTTCGACAACTCTCTTTGAACAACACTTGGGTGAATTGGGAGACCACTTCAAGAAGCATAATATTTTGTTAAAAAAAAAAAAAAGAAAAATCATTAATCTAAATTAATCCTCCCTTTGCCCTCCCGCCCCCCAGCCCCAATATGAATATTGAAAGGAGGGTTAATTACAAGATGTATTCAATTTTCCCTTGATTTGTTCAACTAAATCCAATCCTCAACAGTCAGTGCTTTGTGCTCCCATTCAATATTTCAGTTGTCAGCAGGTGTTCAAAGGCACCTGCATCTCCCTGTACATTGTAGCTGACATCAGGGAATACGTTCATAGTTTTGTATAAGACCGTCATACAAGAAAGTGATCTACAGTGACTGCAAGCTGCCTATCACTGCATAACATAAGGCTTTGGAAGACATTTGTTTGCTGTTGTATTATACCTCTCTAAATAAGATGAAAATCTGTGATAATTAGGTTACCTGGTATATGCTAAGGTAGAAAAAAAAGCGTGCAGGGAGGTGTTCAGATATCCTTCTCTCTCCACTAGAGCTAGCAGGTCATTTAGGATTCTTCTCAGCACAAGGCCTTTGTTAGTCAAAATAAAACATTCCTCTAAATCTAACTTTTCTCTTGAAAAGCACATTGCTAGCTGGAATGCTTTTTTTTTCCTGTGTAATAACTCCTCACATGCGGCACTTTCCATAATCAGAATAGGACAACAGATTACCATAGTAAAAGACAAATCCATGAAATAGCTGCACCTTATATCAGAGTGCAAAGGAGAAGAGCCATGAGTCCTTGGAACAGCAAAAACATACAGATATCTATTTAACTCAGCTCAGATCACCCTAATCCCACTTTTCTACTGTTGTTTTTATCTGTGCTGTTTTGTTATATACCAGATAATGCATTATAATCAAACAGAAGATCTGTTTTTGTACTTGATGGGATTGCTGTAGTCAAGGACAGCTTTCTGGTGAAACAGAAGTAGGAATTGATGCTGACCTGGTACTTAAAGGATTTGGATGTTGTCATTCCCCTGGAATCCAAAGAGATATGCTAAGCACAGAAGGAACACTGCTGCATGCATCACGGCCCAGCATCTTGACAGGGCAATGACCAAGCTAACAAACAGGGGGTTAAACAGCGTTGCACATGTAGACCCAGAAAAACGAAAACGTGGCGAAACGTTTTGGCATGTACTTCAGGATGAGCTTAGGTGGCAACAGCAGAGAGCCCAAGATTGTTCAAACAAGGGACTGAGATGCCTGATGTCTTTCTGAGCTCAGTGGCAGCTACACGCCTTCTCTTCGGGCACTCAGCAGGCTGTGGTGCAGTGCCCACCATCCAGCGGCTTTGCAGGGTGAATACTGAAGAAAGTCCTGGCCTCCAGTTAGGATAGAGCAATGTGCTGTGTAGACAGGAACTTTTTCCCCAGTAACCTCCCAAACTGGTTCTAGTCTTGATCCTGAGGGTCTTGTTGTATGGCTCTCAAGACTCTTTTAATTGAAAAAATCATGGTGAGGAATACAATTTCTTGTGTAGCCAATAAATGAAATCCAAGGCTTTTTGTGAATAGATGTAAACTTTGACAAACTTCAGTTAAAAGACTTATCTGTACAAAACAAAGCTCTGTTTATTATTGTCACTACTTAAAAATTGGAGGTAGTGCCTCTTACAATGTTTTCCCTTCCAAAGAGGTGACTTATAAAATAGCTTTTCACAGTATGAGGGGTAATGTGAAAATCAGCATATTGGCAGTAGTATACATTCATGCTTCCTAAGGGATGACAAAAGACAAGGCACTTGCAAAGTCTATACCAAACCACTGAGAAATAAAATGGAGGAGGATGGGTGAAGATAAAGGACTCCCATGCGCAATGCCTACTGTAAGTATGTTCTCTCAGACTAATATTCTGTCACCTTGTAGGATATGGCAAGTAACTGTAGCACAGCACAAAAAAGAAGTGTAAAGGTATAGTTTATTCATAAAATAAATATATTTCAATATGCAGAATACTCTAGCAACATATACACAAAAATAAAGAAAAGGACTGTTGTCTTACTCCTTCTCAAAAATTAGGACCCTGTTCACTCTGTGTACTATCCTATCCAAAAGACATTCTATCTGTGATTTTTAACATATCTGCAGAACTAGTGATTTACTTTTTATCTGCCTCAAATGCAGACGTTGCCATTGATGAGGGTCACTGCTTCAGGCATGCATATAGTCACTTATGTTGAATACAAGGTCAGTTTTACTCAAAACAAAATTTCAATTAATTTAGTATGGTTTTGTTATTCTTAATTTATTGAGACTTCATAATGCCCATTATCATATGAACCCTTTAGCATTTAACTAATCTATTGGAACCTGATGGGCTATTTTGAGAAAAAAATAGTACTTTTAGCCTGTACTGTATTTTTCCCAGCTTAACTGAGCCTTACACTTCTTTCAGATGTACCCTGATCACCTTTATTCAGCCATGTAAATGGGATTCATACATGCAACTTATTAATTACATGCCAGAGGAGCTAGCCATTGATCAGTTTATCCCAGAGGAGAACTCTGGGATAGCTGCTTTGTAAGAGCCACTGAGAGGCAACGCTATGATGACATTGATCACAGTGTCGGTAATTTTTTTTTTTTAATAATTTTTTTTTCCTTAATAATCAGATACAATGGTTTTCTTACTCCTACAGAAGGAAAGTAAAACCAAGAAACCTGTTTTCAAATCAAAATTCTGCATTTTGATATTAAAGAAAAACCACCTCAAATAAAAGGCCCTGCCAAATTACCATATTTTATTATGGAATGTAACAGCCACATTTCTTCACAGTCAATTCAATATTTTTGTTCAAGTTTAAACTGATTACTTAGAAAATGAATGAAAAACATTCTGTAAATTGAATTTCAAGGCAGCTGGCTGCTTAACAGGAAAGCTGAGTATCAGACTAGTACTGCTTGAGAGGTTCTCCAGAATCTTGAAAGCATCCAAAAGTATGATGATTATAAATTTCTACAAGTTTTATGTAATTATGCATGACATTTAATAGAAATCTTCCAAAGTGCCTAGATGAAGCTTATCTGAGCTCAAGTGAAATTAACTGTTAAGGGTACCCTTCATAATGAAACCCTCCTTGTTTTGCACATCTCATATTACAACAGCAATTTTTACAAAGACAGTCAAACTATAACTAAAATAAACTGTGAAATAGAAGCTATTTTTTAATTAGCTATTTGAAGGTTTGATTTAGTTAAATTTTTCTATTCTCATTTTGCTTTGCTAGAATCTTAGTACCTTTGATGCAGGTACTCTGTGCTTTGACGATTTTCTCTTCATGCTTTCTTTTCAAAGCATTTGATACAATAAAACATGCTGTCTGATTGAATCATTTTAAATTAAAAAAAATAAAACAAAAAACTATTTTCATCAGTCTTTATTAGTTTGTTGACTGAATGACAATTGAGCAGAATATGAGTCTACAGAAATAGGTTTTACATTCAGTATGATTAGGTAACAGAATTAGGAATCAGAATGCTATTTTTTATGCACAATTTTTTTCACTCAAAATACCACTAGGTATTTTAAAACAGAGTCGTCTCTATCATAAAAAGAAAGAATTTAACCTCAGACAGGGTCTATCATTTAATGACACAGAGATGTTACATAAATTTAAACAAAATGCTGAAAAAGCAAGTAGTTGAGAACTTCTTACTGATACCATTCTTTAATGAGTTTGAAGCAGAGATTATTGTACAAAAAACCACCAGTCTTCATGGAGTACATTCACGAAGATTCCACATAACCACATAACTCTGTGGCAATGGAACAAGCTAAACTATTGAAAGCATTCCTATTCCCTTTCATCTAATGTTCCCATAGCAAAATCTAAACTTAACTACACAATGTAAACTGTTTATTACAGCTCTCAGTATTTCTTGAATTTCAACAGGAGAAAAAAATCAATGAGAAAGTTAAATCTAACTTCACTCTTCTGTTAGACACCTTATTGCTTTTGTCTCTTTTAATATTAGCAGTAAAGTCAGCAGCTAGAGAATGTAGAAGTATTAAGAGTGGAAGAGATTTGAAGGTTCACAGAACGTTTTACTGAAGAAACTCAGAGGAGATTTTATTAAATAGTGATTAAGAATGGAATATGAAAAATACTATTGCTAAATGCTTTGACACGAGTCATTAATGGAAGGGATTTCTGATAATTATATATCTGTACTGGGAAAGAGTACAATTGTGCGATTGAAACAGGCCATCGGTGCATAATCACTTTTTTCCTTGGGCTTATTAATAGCAATGGCAGTGACACCTGACCCAGCTAGATTTTCCAAGTGCCAAGGCAGTCTCCTATTGTGTGTGCACTTATGCCCTAGGCATGTGTCCAACTTGAGGAACTGCAAGAGTAGGAACCAAATGTGATGGGACAAGGTGGTAAAACAGTTGGCAGAACCCTTCTGGTTCAGAGGATCTTGTTTCATTTTCACCTTATTCTTCCCTAAACTTCTGTGAAACTCTGTTTTTCTGGGTATTTTGTTCATAAAACATGAGAACATATTGCAAATGAAGTCTGTGATTTCTACTTCTTAAAGCTCTTGTGCTGTAATTTGCTGTGACAGCAACCATAACAAAGAACAGAAGTTTGAGGCCTGTAAAAGGGAGTGATCCTCATTTTCCTCAGGAAGCCTGGAGGCCACATAGAATTTATTTTCAATTTATTTCACCATTAATTTTCAATTCAGCATTATCTTGTCTTCCCAATACAGTCTCAATGAAATGAAGCACATGGGGAATATTGTTATTTTCTTCTTTTGAAAAATTGTTCTAGACTTTCAGGTCTAGGAACTTGCAGGTGTTGAGTCATAAGGACCTATGAGTGTCAATTATTGCATTATCTTCCATCAGCACTATCAGCCAGCCTGAAGTTTCTTCCAAATTCCAGCTCAGGACTTAGGAGGCAATTAAAAAGTGCTTCTGAAACTGTTCCCCCAAGGTTTTTTAAATGCCTCGTGCAAATTCAAGAACAAAATCTTGAGACTAGTTGGTGCCATAGATATACTAAAGCAGAGCAATTCACCGGGATCTCACTTGAAGACTTGTAACTTTCATTTAAGGTGCTTCAAGTTACTCAAATTTAGCAGCTGCTGCTAGTAAAGACTAAGTAATTCCACTTAAATTCTTCCTGAAATACATTGACACAATTGACCCATGCCTATGTTGTGGTGAAGATTAGACTTCTGACTAAACATCATCCACCTCTCCAGTTGTGGCAACTGTTTGATTGGTGGGTATTTTTCCAGAAGTCAATATTTTAAGTTAAAGTAATGTTATATTTTCACACTACAAATTCTTTCCATAGGGAAGTTGTTATTCCCTCGAAATAATATGTGCAAAAATAAAATCTAAAATGAATTTCATATTTTACACTTACATTTTCCTGTTTTGTGAGTGTTTGAGTAGACTTAAAATTGGAAGAGGAAACTAAATAAAGGAAACAGTGGTGACACTTTAATACCAGCTGTTATGTAGTACGATATTGCTAACTTCAGTTGGAAAATGCAGCTCTTACCATATTTCCTTGAGTCATGTGTACAACTCAAAGATTTATAAATGTCAAAATTTAAAATTCAAAATTGCAATGCAGCCTGGTGTCTGTGCTCCAGGACTATGTGCACAGGGTGGGAAACGGGGCAATATATTTTCAAAGAGGGGTTTGCAAAAAGAAAGACCAAATTCAGTAAGGAAGAACACTTTCAGATTTAAAACTTGCTTGCCTCCCTCCTCCTGTGACACTGAAATGTATTCTGTTTTCTGCCCTAAATTTAGTAATTTCATTATTTTGAATAGACGAATGAATGAACTAACTGAATTAATATATCCTTTTACAGCACTTCACCAGGTTTTCTAGGCTGTTTGATCTAGGATCTTTTAGGCTCCTCTTGCAAGAGAAGTTGGGCTCTTAGCTTGCCTTCCAGGTTATGCTCACGCAGCATTTTCCAAACACTTACTGGAGTTAACAGCATTTCAATCAGAACATGTCCATAAATGGAAAAGAGGAGGAGGATTCTGGGAATAATGATTTTAACATCACAGCTCATATTGATGTCCCTGACTGAGGACTTCACAGTAGTGGTGAGTAGGCTTGCTAGCAGTAAGCTCAGGTTTAACATTCAGTGGAAATATACCTGACATTCAATACATCTTCCTACAACATGATGGACCTGTATTATATGCAGCATTCCAGGTGATATATTAGGAGTGCCTGCTCCAATGACATTAATACTTCCATATTTCTTTGTGAAATACCTTGCCTGAAAAATCCTAGGATTGCTTTTGACATTTTCATGGCTACTTCACAGAGATGGTTCATAGTAATCTTATAATTGACTAATACACCTAGATCTTGCTCTTCCTCTGACATTTCCAACTAATGACTTTCCATGTGAAGGAGGAAATTTTTGTTATTAATCCTCAAATGCATGACCTTGCACTTTTCTATGAAATCTCATGCCATTTCCTTGTTTCAGTCCTCAAGATCTTTTGTTTTTTCTTAGCGTAAGATTCTGGTCTTTTCCCGTGCTGGCCGTACCTCTACTTTACATAATCAACAGAATTATCAGGCTGAATGTAGTACCAGCATCCTCATCGAAAATGCTTATGTCAGAACCTAACATCAACCCTTCAGAATGTTTGTTTATAACTGTCTTTGAACCTGATATGCCAATTTTTAATGCGAGCCATTGTTGTCTCTTATTTAGTTTGTTCCCTTCCTAAGTTAAATAGATTTTTCTAGTCTGGCAAATCCTTATCAAAGCAATAGCCTTGATTTTTTTTCAAAGAAAGATATCAGATAAATGTCACAACCTACATGTGCTAAAACCATGTTTGCTTTTTGTTCTGCTCGTCATTTACTTACTCTTTCTTTCAACATTTGTTCTGTAGTTCTGGATACTCAATAAAGAAGTTTGTAACATCCAAGATCATTTCTCTAACCTTTCGAAAACCTTCTCAGAATGTAAAATGTCATCCACAGTATTTTTTATTCTCTAAAAAATCGTCACTAGTCAGTCTTGTACAACTGGGTGTTGAGAGACATAAGGACCCAAATCGTCCTGCAGATTGCTTGCACCAAAGGCTACTTCTGTGCAGAAGTCAGGCTGGTAACATCTCTTAAGTTAAAAACACAAGAATTTTGCTCAGGAAGTTGTGGCATTTTGTGAGCACTTGGAAGTGAGCTGAGCAGGCTGCTTTGCTCCTGACCCCAGGGTGAGAAACTGAACAGTTGTCTTTGCTTAAGATGTTTAGGATAAAAAAAACCCCCACTTTTTCATATCTCACAACACCAAGGCTCATTAAAAATTCAACAAAAAATTTTGCTTTTTTAAGTCTTGGATACTCTTGATTAGTGCATTTATTGTGCATACAGTTCCTATACATGCCCAAAGGATATGTTTTTATGGCAATGAGATTCTTGACCACTCACATCTTTATCTTATAGTCAAAGAAAAGGGAAACTCTGGTCTTAGTCTTATCACATAGAGGTCGATTTAATTGGTCCCTAGATGAAATTGCACTAATCAAGATGAAGTGGAACTTGTTTGCACTGCAGTTCATCTAGAATCATATTTGTGTGAAGTGAACCTGAAAAGCTAGGTGAAATGTACAGGTTGTGAACTCTAACTAGCAAGTTCTGGATCACTAAAATAGCATCATTGGAAGGAATTTATCACATTAAGTTACACTATACAGGGAAGAAACTTATAATGCTGTTTATTAGAAATGTTTTAATGTTATATGTACTTTTGTGGAAAAAAAATCCTCTGTATTCTTTCACAAGCTATTTTTGTCATAAACTATAAAATAAGCTTACATTAAAATTCTAAAGAAACAGCATTTGTAAAATGTAATTAGACAGAAACATCTATTAAAAACATTCAGTCTGATGAAGATTACATCAGCCAGTGGAAGAAAAAAAAAGCCCCACAAGAAAAACAAAAACTATTGATTTCTTCAGAAATCAGGCAGCTATGTAGTATGCCTCTTTAGAACTTAAATAGGTTCTAGTAGAGATAGAATTTCTGAGCAGAAAAATAAAGAGTTGAATTATCTCTAATTGTAGTTTATTATGTAAATCATTTAAAACATCTAAGCCACTCTTCTTATGGTTTAATGTGCCTGTTTAGGTAGATAATATATTCTCTCTCTAATCACTGCAGTGATATTTCTTAAACATAGGCTTTTTTAATAAGAAATGCAACCAAAGAGTACATATTTCTTTACTGGTTTATTTTAAGATGTTAAGAAAAAATAAATCTCTAAGTGCATTCATGGAGAGGAAAAAAAGACCCTTAACATAAAAGTAAAACCTGAGTGGTATTTCTATTGAGTATACTATTGAAATATTTTGTTATTTATTTATTACTGTCAGCTAATAAGCTTTTATTAAACATCTCAGAAATATAAGTGTGCAATCCCCCCTCAACTCCCTCGCCATCCGCCCCAAGGCATTTACAGTTTTTTTCAGGCAGCTATTAGGATTATGGAGGATGACTAAGAAAATTAATTAAAAATGAATATACACCCAGGGTTGTAATTTACAGCCCATCAGGTTCAAAATATTTTTCTTAGTTCATAACATGTTCCATGTGTGTGTTAAAATTCAAGAAAATTAGTCTCAGCCCTATATATTACATTTCACTGTTTCATTAAAAAGTTGCTTAAATGCTTTCATTAAGTGGAACATTTATTTAGATATTACGGGAAATTATGTTGAATATGTAAATGATCTATTTGACACCAAAAGGGGAAAGAGGCAGTAACAATTTTAATTAAAAATTCAATCCTAACAGGGTTTGCCCTCGTCAACTTAGAAATATTGCACAGACTCTTTATTAAATTGCAAAGTATCTGGTTAAAAATTATTCAGTGTGTTATGTGCTAAATCATCCTTCTCCCCACCAGACCCACTTTCTTCAAAAGTCCATGGCAAAACTCTGACTCTAGGAGGTAACAGACTCAATGTATGACTTCAGAGTAGTTTCTTCCATGGGTTAAATGGTACATTCTGGCCATTTTTTAGATCTGACTAGATGGATCTACAAGGAAAGAAGAGGAAAGTGACATATGCAGATAGACCTCCTGTCCTCTGTGCTGATCTCCAGCTGTCCCTACCAAGAGGCAGTATATACAGGACACAGAGGCTTTTTTACCCTCTCCAGAGCTGGTGGGCAGAGGCAGAAAATGGAGCAGATGAAGCACTTGCATTATTATCACATACATTATTTTCCATTTATGCTGTAATGTATTTGTTTTGCCTGTCTTGTTTTATGGGAAGGATAATACTTTCTTACTAGAAAAATCCTTCAACAGCATAATGACTTGGAGTTAGCTGTGGAAGCGGGAACAAAC
The DNA here is from genome assembly GCA_013396875.1 of Vireo altiloquus. Taxonomy (NCBI): domain Eukaryota; kingdom Metazoa; phylum Chordata; class Aves; order Passeriformes; family Vireonidae; genus Vireo; species Vireo altiloquus. The sequence goes on from VZRF01007995.1 coordinate 543,613, forward strand.
CAGAGAAGCTCTTAGTATGTTTTTGGAAACATTTGAGTTTTCAGGGACAGAATACAGCTAATGGTTGAGGCAGTAAGAGATCTCTGTTCCCTTGTGCTCATGTGTGGCAAAGACGTTTGGGCTCCGTGTGAACATCACGTGGCTCAGACTTGAAAAAGCTGCTTCTTTCCCTTCTACAACTGATCTTGGAGCACAGTCTTGTGTAACAACTTTCATGTTTGAGTGGTGTGGTTTTATTTCCTTTCTCTTTTCTTAGCCTTTATCTCTTTTTCCATTTGAACTGTAAGGCTTAGGAGAAGGAGTGTCTCTTGACAGGTGTAGTTGTACGGCATAATGAAACTCTCCTATTAGCTTGGACCTATGGAGCTGTAATATCAATAATTAATAATCATGAACAGTGCCTGATTATTGATTCATTAAAACTAAAATTTATCCTAATTTTAACTGGATCCTAAGATCCCTACAGACAGCCATACGAACCTATTTAACAGCCCTATCAGCCATTTCACTAGTTCATATTATCATTGGATTTAATCTTTCCAGAACTAAATGACCTCTTGCACATCAGCAGAGGAAATAGATTGACATCAGCAAAAACTAGGGCAGTGTGAGCTGTACCCGAGCAGGTAAAACATCGCCTGAGGAATTCTTAATTCCTATAGCAGTCCGTAGTGTGGTAAAAATCAAATGAAATTGTCACAGGACATGGAAGCAACTCTCATTTTTGTACTTTGAGGGGATGAACCTTTCCTTCTCTACTCAGGCAGCCTAAATACATAGTATTAATTCTTCCTTTTGTCCATACCTCTTAGGAGTAAATCCAACAGCTAGAAAACACCGAAACAGAGAAAGAATCTGGATGTCTGAATCAGGACGTCTGACTGACATGCCAGATCTTCACTTGGGGAAATCTAATTTAACTTTTTTGTCAATTAAAATAGACATTGTGAAACCTCCGCCCTCCTTTTTTCTCAAGTTCTGAAGCTGGCAGGGGTGTTTCCCCCGGCTCAGCCCTGGCTGCCGGGCAGCATTTTGCCCTCCCTTGGCCAAGCTTTCCCCGGGGCACCTCTCGGGGCTGGCCCTGGCAGCCCCGGCACTGCCCNCCCAAGCTTTCCCTGGGGCAACTCCGGGGGCAGCCCCAACACTGCCCCAGCACCTCGACCCAGACAGGGCTCAAAGGAAAGGTTACTATCTGTAACAAATATGTGCATTTTGTTTTAGCCATTAAAGTTGTCCTGTCCTGTCCTGTCAGAAGGAATCCTGAGGTAGCTGATTTTGTTTTCCTCAGAAATGCATCGCATGAGCAAAGCATAAAACACACAGAGAAAATAAAAAATAAAGAAAAAAAATTTAAAAAGGGCCAAACACAGAGCATGATTCCCCACTGTGCCACATTTTTGGGGAATAGTTTGCATTGATGCACTATGGATTTTATTTTCAGGAGCTTAAAGCAACTGTGTCTCTAAGGAAACATCTGTAGATACCCTCTGCCTGAGAATTTTTGAAATCAGAGCCAAAGGAGAAAAAAACCAACAAACGTAAATTCTGTACATTTACACTGCAATACTTTTCTCTATCTTCAGGTGCCATATGGATTAGAAGTCAGAGCTCATCAAGGCTTGTATTAAAATTTAGCACTTAAGCATTTAATATGTGCTAATTTAAACTAGGGAAATGGTTAAGTGTTACTCACCATTCTTTAAAATTTTGTGAAATTTCATTGTGAAGAAGTCTTCTAAGTATACTGAGCTACGTAAAAATCAGATCAGAAGAAAAAGTAGGAAAACTGGTTTAGATAAAACAGGAAAAACTTCTTCCAACAATTAATAAATATGTGATCATTTTATATCCCAGTATCCAAAAAGATATCCTGGTATTTCTACTACATATAGTCTAACTGAACAAACAGAACCAAAATATATAATATGCTTATTCCTTCAATATTTCTTTGGATAAATTGGATCTCTTGGAAGCAAAAAATAAATTTATGGCTCTAGTTCTTCACAGAAACACCACTGAAATTCTGAGCCCCTAGAGGTCTTTCTGCCACTACTTATTAGAACTGGTCAGGCACTTGATAAATGCTCAAGAAGAAAACCAGAAATAGCAAAAAGTAACTGTCAGTGAAGTACAGCCATTTAGCTGTTGCTGTTTTTCAGTCTTTTAATATCTTCCAGTGCAGCATTTCAAAATGTATTTCAAAATGCATTTCAAAATGCATTTTTGTCATGAACAGGAATGAAAAGACAGGATTTGGAAAAATCTGTTAAAAGTTCAGAAATACATTTGCAGAAGGCATAAGGAGTTTTCATTTTCATTTCACACTTAAACCTTCTATGTATTTATACAGCATTGTATATTAATGCATTAGACTTTCATTAGAAGATAAGTCAATATGTAATCTAAACTGTAGTATTAACACAAAAAATTCAACAATAATCAAGTAAAATAATCATAATTATTCATTTGGAGACTTTCCAATAAAACATTTCATGAAGGTGATAAAAAAAAAGCACTTCCATGTGATAAATGTTCAGTATTCAACTGTTCCTTCAAGAATATATCAAGCTGTAGAAACATACAAGCAGCACTTGAGGATGAGAATATCTTGGCCTGTGGGAAACCCATTGCTTCATGTTATTGAAGTAACAGTGGAAAATGAGAGTATCTCTCAACAGTAACTCAGTCAGCAACAGATGTTTTGAATGAAGGAGAGGGAAGAGGGAGTATGTTCTATGGATCATTACGATTGCACTTTTGATTTATCACTCACTTCAACATCTGTGCTGAAAGCAGCATACATGAATCCTACTGCAACTGAAATGGACTTTTCTTTCTTTAAGCTGTAATTACACTATCTAAGCCTGATATTACAACTACAACAGATCAAGTCCCTTAGGAAAACCCTTTCATTTTAACTTCAAGATGAAGTTAAACAAAGTTAACTTCAGCAATGATCAACAAGTCAATGAGAGAGAACTGAAAGGAAATGTTAATGTCACAGGAGCATGTAGAGGGCTGTAAGATTTATTCTGCTGTCAGTAATTAACTAAAAATTTCTCATGTTTATCAGTACCCAACTAGTAAATCTGTTATTCAGGAACACTGCATGAAGTCAGTAAGTTAGAATTTTTAAGGCTTTTTCTACAGCCTCAAAAATGTTGCAGTCGTTCTAGTCATGAATGGCTGTTATAAACCACCAAACATTAAGAAAGGTGTATTTGCACAGTTGTTTGTGTGCTGATACAGGACACATGTGCTTTCCACTGCAGATGAATGCAAGCCAGCTCAAGATCCAAAGTTGTAAGCCATTGTTAGAAAGATGCACCCTGCTTAACCAGGCTGCTTCTCCCCAGACATGTTGAGCTTATGGAGTCTGCAGACAAATTGTTCCCTCTGTCTTTTCTGGGAAAAGGACACTGAGGAGGATTAGGGAATGGGGAGAAGAAATCAGAGCACTCTTTATTTGCTCTTTCATATTTTCCTTAAGGGTGTGTCTCTTAGAGGTATATCCAAGAAGTGGGAAAATTGTGCACTACTTTGTGTAAATTGTGCACGTGCTCCCCACGTGCTTGGAACAGCCAGAAAGAAGTTGCTTCTCCCTAGCAGCAGAGGCAAGACAGCTGTATCTTGCCATTAGACAAATTGTGGCTCTAAATGTAGCCCATATTGGACTGTTTTGGAAATTTTGACAGATGTGGACTTTGAAAAAAAATGCTACCTGCAGGGAAAAATACACATAAGGTGTAACAAGTTTAAACTACTTAACTTTAGGGAACAATGATAATTTTCATTTGAGAAAAGGCTTAAGATTTGTAGCAGCCTTAGTAGAAGTTGTGAAATCAGTGTGGTGTTAAGTGGGTGTGATCTGAGAAATGCAATGTTTATTTTCTTCCTAGGTGATTGCAACATTAACAGCAGGGGTAGCTTTCTCACCTCTGGTGGCTCCTAGTACTCTCACAGAGTCTGCACAGAGCTGTAGTGTCAAGACCCTCCACATACTCGAAGTTATCTGTATATTGAACTCATGCCAGCAGAAGAAAAGAGCAGACACGGAGTCAGCTGAAACACAGATTTGCTTCCACTTTTCCAGGCAAAGCTGCTGTCATGCCACAAGGAGTAGAAGAAGATTAATGCCATTACCACCACTGAAAGTGATCTTCAGCTGAGGTACCACAACGAAAAAAACAGATCTTTTGTCAAGAAATTGAATACCTAAAATGGTATTTCAAGTTTTCCTCAGTTCTGCTAATAGTAATGAAATTTAAGACATGTTAATATTGCTTAATATAAATTAAAAAAAAATAATTATATAATCAAGCACCATATTTCCATGGCATTAGACTCTCAACAGCATTTCCCTCCCACAGAAAATTTAAGTGAAAAGTTTGAAAGGCCGAGTAATTTTCATGTTACGTTTTCAATTTTTTGAAGCTGAATGTAGGAACACATCTGTTTATGGGTGATAAACACATTGACTTTCTTTCCTTCTAGCCATGCCAATTCTGTAATCAGGTGATCCTTTCACAGGCTTCTTACTTCTTATTAGTCTAACAGGGACAGAATTATTTTTTTTAATACAGTGTCAATACAGTAAATTCCTTTAATACATTAAAATAAAATGTTTCTTTAACATACAATTTTGTGCTGATCTATGTCTCAATATTTATTACTCCCTCAAGTTTCTCTCCATAAAGAAATATAGTACTCTTTGACCTTCACCGTTGTTCAGGTTTTTATTTTGTCTTCTGTGCATTTACTTCTGACATTTGTTCTGCTCAGTACCATTGCTGTTTTTTCTGTTTTCTTTGTTCCCTTTCTGTCCCCTCTGTATCTGTATGGTTTTAGTGATCTGGAAACAAGCTCATCTGCAATATTCTTAAAACTTACCCTGATGCTACGATTCCTCTTACTTTAAGAGTTCAAAAGTTTATAGGAAGGGGCTGCATATATATTTTTAACCATTTTTTTCAGATCTCTCTTTGCCATGATCCCATTAATGACTGTCCTCCTCTGTCTTGGATCATAACTCATTTTGTTTTCTTGGCTTTTTTTGACCTTGCTACATAGCTGCTTTGAGTTGTTTCCCATATCGCACGAAGTTCTTCTCATTAATTCTGAGCTTTCTTTTCATTATATTGTTTTCTAAAAATACCATTCTGTAATTTCACTGCCTTGGATAAAAAATATTAAATTATTTGAAATTATGGTGTGTTAAGTGCAAAGGATGATAAACTGCCGTTCTAGATAGAAAGTTAGTATCATAGTAAAATAATGTTTTAAAATGGATGATGTGCTTATATATTCATAATGATGTTCCTCTTATCTTCATGTAGAGGTTTGGGAGACAAGGTAGGAACATTTGTGGTCACCTGTGTATATATAGAGGAGGTATACCAAGTGTATCTAATCCTGAACCAAAAACTGTGAGGCACAATAAGCAATGCTCCCCAGGGTTTTTCCATTCCTGGGTCCTGACTCTATATCAATCAGATTGTAAAAAATAAAATGTGCTGCCTTACATTTGATAAGGATCACATACATCTGTGTGAATAAAACTGGCTGTGATAGAGAAGAAACCATGCAGGAGTAAAAGCTCTCCCTGTGCTTTTGCCAGTGATTGAGATTACCCTAGAGTGAACCAGTTTCCTTCAGATTCAGGAAGACTTATTTCAGTTTAAGTAAACTTATTACACTACCAAAAGTATTTTTATCGCTTATGCAAACTGTTTCATTCCCTAGCATGCTCCTTTTACGCACCCAAGGCCTTGCTGCACATTTTCCATCATTATTTTAAAGGGGATTTACTCCTCCTTTAAGAATAGGGCAAAATTCTTGGTATAATAAAAGTACTGGACATTGAAGTATTATGTTTATCCTTGGGCTTACTAGAGATGGCAGGGAGGTTGAGAAAATCTCTATCCTACCCATGATTCAAACCTGATCTATAGAGATTGTCTTTTCTTTTTGAGAGAGAGATAATTCCATCTGCAGAATTGAGCTTGACAGAAAACTTTTTGTCGATTATGTATGAAGCTTTGAGATACAGTATTCTATCAACTAGGGAGCTGGATAAAAACTGCAAAATTCAATTGCTTTAAGGATCTTTAAGGCCTCAAAATTGGACTGGATTCTCTTCTACTGAAAGCCTAAAACTTCATCCAACAACACAGCTCGACTCACATCTGTATTACAAATTATTTACTATAGTAAAAGTAAATACTTTTATTTTCATGAAAGACCAGGGATCATTCAGCTTACTTTTGGAGTTATAACTCCTCCTTCCAGCAGGATGTAGATTATTTGCAGGAATTTTTCCAACTGTTGATTTTTGCATCGGACATCTTTCTTAATTCTTTAGTCTGTGCAGAGGATGCTAGCAATCAGTCAAGTTTTTAGTTCACAGCCTTATCATGAAATTTTTTTCATCAGCCATCACTCCTAAGTCCTCCTCCTTAGGGCTGTTCCCAGCTACTTTTCTGCCCAACCTGTTGGTGTTCCTGGGATTGCCATAACCCAGGTGTAGGACATTGCACTTCATTTTGTCACTTCATGAGGTTTGCATGGGTCCACCTATCCAGCCTGTCCAGGTCCCTCTGAATGGCAGTCACAGACATGGTAAAAATGGAAGTAAAATTGTGATTCTTTGATATGAGTTTTTCAGAGCCCATGCATTTCCGTGTTCCTGCTGTAGCAGCTGTGCAGGGACTGCATTTTCTTAAATTAATCTTTATTGAAAAGTAGATGATCCTTCACATCATTTTCCTCCTCAGTACTATTTTGAGAACAAAATGTAAACTAAATATCAGTGTCTATTTTAGGTAAAAAATTCTAGAAGAACTAACTCCTCTCTGTCTCCAATCAAAGTGGTGGGAAAAGGACAGCAAAACAAAGGTCATGAAAATCCCTGTTTTCAGCTTCCACATCAGCTATTGTCAGTAGTCATAAACAGCAGATTGAAGCAAATGACTAACAAATAGCAATTTAAACTCTGACCTTTCATATAAAACTTTCTTAACATGCAAGGACTTCATCTGAGTCAGGAGATACAGTCCAAGGTTATGCTTTACAGTCCAGGCTTCTTTAATTACTGCAGAGTCTGTTCAATGGTTCTGTGAATAAAGCAAGCTTTTTTCTTTTTTCTTTTTTCTCAAGCTAACTAGCATATCATCTTCCTTGGCCTGTTTACCCTCAGCAGAGAAAAACATGTTGGAGATTTCAGGCATGAAGTGCGTGACGCTTTGATGCTTTGATCTGACTGCTGCACACACAAGTGGTTAGGGCAGAAGCAAAATGTCTGGAATGTTCTCACAAAACAATGTCTGTTGTGCCTGAAAATATGTGTGTTTATGTTTAGATTATCATATGCAGGCATATGTGCATTTTTTTTCAATATATAATATTTTTCTTTCATTTTTCATATCTTCCATATATTTTGGGTCACCATCTATGAAGTGACATCCCCTTATTTGATGTCATAAGGGGATGCTCCTCTCGAGTTTTTCACTGGTTTAAGTTTTAAAATTTATTTATGAACCTTTAAAGCAACTCAAGATCAGTTCAGGGACTGTAGATTTCACCGCTGCCAATTTATTCTTTTTACACAATTTCTGCAGGTTTGTCCCCGACACATTGTTTAAACAGAGTCCTGCATGAAACCTTCTGTGTAGAAAGTTAACAATAAAGAGAGAAAGGATAAGACTACTTCAGTCTATTGTACACTAATGGAAAGTGAGTGATAGTCACCCCTCCATACACACCCTTGTGCCTCTGCCTGCAGCTTGGGTCTACTGAGGAAGTTCAGAGTTTAAGGTTTTCTTAAAAACTGTAAAAAAGTGCAGCATCCAGGAAGATTACAGTCATGATACATTAGCTGTTTTTCAGCTGTATTACCCAGAATTTGGTATGCAGTCAGTATGAAGTTCACAAATCTACTTCAAACTCTATTATACATTTTTAAGATTAGAAAGCAGTTAAAGATAAAGCCGCAGATTAAATACTAGTGTGCAAATCAGGAGAATCTATTAAATAGTTAATGATGATCTAAGGCCTTCAGCATTAGCAGCTTATTCCTCTTTAGCTAAAACTCAGCTCACATGTCTGAAATAAGTAGCAGGCTTTTATAATCTTATGCTTGGTCACTAAACAGACACCTTGTGCAATGCAATTAGTATCTGTTAAGATTATTGTCAGCATCATGAACAACCATTAAATAATGTATGTAGGTGATTATATTTGTGAACAATTTAACACACAGCTTGTATCTAAGCCCACAATGTGATGCTTTTTATTAGAAAATATTTTGAATTGAGACTAATCCTCAAGCAACATCAAGTGGATGCTCTAACCCTTTATATATGTGTTAAATTTAAATATAAAAGTTAAGTAAAATTAAAATATTATAGCCCTAGCCAAAGTAAGATAGAATTAGAATTGTATGAATAAAGAATAATAACAGTTCTTTATCTGTTTATAGGCATAGTCTACAATTCAAAGAGCAAAAAGTTGTTTTCCATCTGAAATATAATGGTCATGGGCAAAACTGAATAGAAGAATTTTTTCTGGTTCACATAAAGTAACCCAGATTTTCCAGCTTAAGGAACTGGCCTACTTGTCTCCTTTAGATTTGGAAGAGTTGCATGGCAGTTACCTCAGAAGAGAATTTTGCACTTGTCTGTTGTTTTCCACTTAATAAACCTGTACCTGTTGATTATATTTTCTTTTCCTTTCTCCTAAGATGGTAAATCTAATACCCTAAAACGGGAAGGCATGTGTCTCACAGTCAACATTATTATTTACAGGATTTTGCGAAGGTATAAGCAGTGATGTTTGGTTTCCTTTTGGAACAAGTGATTTGTGCTGGGAGATTTTAATACCTTTGTATTACCTTCTGACATGAGATCCATTAAGATGTCACAGCTGTAGCTGGGTGCTTATCATCTCTTTCACTTCTTTTTGTGTTTTGGGGAGGCGGAGGATATTGGATCAGATGCACTCCCAGGGCATGGGATGAGTTTGTTATTACTGGCACATACAAGAAAGACATTTCATGCATTCATTGTTTGATCTTCAGCCTTTTGAGGTCACTAGAAAAACTTCTATTGACTCAAGTGGTGCTGGATCAAGCTCTCAGAGAGCTGATAAATGTTATCTAGTTCTTGTCAACAATGAAAAAAAGAAAGTCGGTGTGAGCTACAAAAAACAACTACTTTTGTCTGCAGAGAAAATGTCTACTTCCAGACTATTTAAAGCAGGAAAAAGTTCAACAATCAGAAATAATTATTGAATAATAATAAAGAAACCCTTTTTCCAAACTGCATTTTTTTTTCTAGCTTCTCTTCAAGATGTTTCTCACTGAACATTTTTGCTACCTCTTTTTGTCAATTCTTAGGCTCTTCAGCTAACTTTCAGACTCCTAAAAATACCATTCAGTATTTTTTCCACCATTCACAAAAGAGTATACTCACCTGCCACATTGGCCCTACTTCCCAGATTTTTTTTTTGGTCTTGTCTACTTCTACTGCTAATTTTGTATTAAATAGTCTGTCCTTTCTCTGTCAGTGGTCACATCAGGTCTCAGAAGTGAAGTGCCTTCAAAGCACTGACTTTTTCAATTAATTTGGTAAGTGACTTAAAGATCCTGCAAATTTCACTCACTACTATACCATTTTCCCAAGGTGTTACCAGATGTAATAGGCAGCATCCTTTTTTAGTAATTTGATTAAAAGGAGGTGTCCAGAAGCTGAGAAACACTGAGAAAAAATTCCTTCTTGTCTTACTAAAATAAATAGGGGTTTGGTTCTCCGATTATGTATCAGATTTAGCACTGTAAATATTAGCTACAGCATGTCTACTCCTATTACACTTTAGCTTATAGTAAAACATTCTTACATCTTTTGTTTAGTCTAATCTAATTTCCCATGAAAACTTGAGTTGTACTCTTAACCTGATGGATTTTTTTTTTTTTCAGTCTACAAGGGTTGCTTGTCTTTTGGTATTTACTGAAATATTTCAATGAATGTTAGAGACCTGTAACTTGAGGTTACTGTACATAACAAGTGAATCCACACTCTTTAGCTGGGATGTCCTAGGAATTAATTTGGTATGCACAGATATCTGGCCCCAAGTTAACCTGGAGGATGGTTAAGAGATAACCCTGTGCCATTAACTTTGGGTTCTTGCAGCCATGGGCCATTTGCTCCCAAAGAAAAACAGCAAGACTTAAAAGCACACAATTACAAGATCAGCATGAAAATCCTATTAAATCTCACAGCATGTAAAGATTATATGAAGATTACCAAGGTGCATATTATAATTTTCTATGAACATGCACACACACTAAAACACACAAGCAGGTACATACATTTGTTTTGAAGGACTTTTCTCCTACACTAGCAAAAAAAGGAAGAAAAGGAAAATCTCCTGCATCACTATCTGTAACATTCTGCATTATTTGCCTTTACAAAATGGCAACTGGGCTGCACACTGAGCTAGTTTACCTAAATTTGGATGCACTGTGAGCAAACAGAAGTATATCACAGTGAGTCCAATTGCTCAAATATTGTGCTATTGTGGGGCTGGAACACTTCACAGTCATTGATTATTCTGTCTTCAGCAAGTATTACCATCTGCACATCGTTGCCTAGTTACAGAAAAATTAAGTTTATGTTGAGTACCAGATGTGTTCCATGGCCCATGCAAGAACCTTGATTCCTACTGGATCGATAGTGGGAAGCTGTCAGAGCACATTGCTGTTCCCTTTCAGTCTTGATGGACAGGCTTTCCATTCCATTTTTAAAACCAAGGTACAGGGATACAGAAGCAGAGGGGTGAGAAATTGCATGTCTGGGCTCCCACTTCAGATAAATTTGTGTATAATCTCGGGGATTCAAACCAGATGACACAAGGTATGTTGGGTATGATGTGAAATTGGATGGGTCTTAACTAGACAGCTAGCCTAGCCTTCCTACCTCACTGATAGCCATTCTCTGATAGGTTCTATAAATAGAAAATAGTTTAGTGTTAGACACATTCACAAGTGGAGCAGACTTTTGTTTTTCTCCCACACTATTATTTTAAGTTAAAGTGAAGAGAATTTCATACAGAAGAAACATCATTCTTGTCTATTAGCTGTTTGTTATGAGAACAGGAATGTAGACCTGCCTGTAGATGCAGTAGCAAGACATTTTTTTCTTCACTGAGATTTGACATTTTAAGATATTTTTACACTGGGTTAGTGTTCAAGAAATGGAAAAAATAGCAGTGTCCAGAAGTTTTTTGCACAGTTCTGCATGCATATCTCCATCCTGATATGCACAAGATGCTCTTGTTAAAGGGAATCATCCAATATCATCAATATTTTGTGATTACTGCAAGTAAGACTAAAAAGAAACCATCAAACTGATTTTCACAAGCAGAAACTGGACATAGCTATCCAGAATGTAACAGCTAACATGTTTATCTTCTGATTACCATTCTCCAGAGTGTGTGTGTATTCTTGTACTTATGCAGCTTTCTTTTTGTATATCAGCATTCATAAACTTTTGAAAGCAGATAAGAAGGAAGATCATGATAAGCCCTGCTATGGGTATTAGTGATAGAAATTGGTCATGCTGCCAATATAAAGGTATTTAGAGCCTGTGCACCAGTGCAGTGCTTATGTTTTCTTCTGCCAAGAAACAGCTGCATGTATCCTCAGATTAATGGAAATGTGGAAACAACAATCTTTAATTTTATGCAGCTAATATTTCAGAAAATATCAAAGCAGTTGATATAGTATCGAATGAACTACAGAGTACAATCTGAGTTACTTTTATCTTTCTATACACAGGAGAAATTACCAAAACTATCCATCTACTTTAAGATAAGTCTTTTCTTAAAATGATTCAACAGTACAATATGTAACCATTTTATGAAACTCATTTAACACTACTGTCCCTGGACATGAAATGAATTTCAAGAATGTAGACAGAATTAATTTGTATTTAACTGTTACCATGATTACAGGCCTAGCTGCACAGCTGTTGTCCTTTTGGTCTCTGTAAGTGCATCCACTGAGGTACCAATTTTTAGGCTTTTACCAGACCTAACCTAGAAATTGTCTTAAACAGGGGTCATGCATATCTACTGTAGTTACTCATATGCAGAGGCCTGTGAGCATCCATGAATACAATGATCAGTAAACTTTTTGTAACCCAACATAATTTGTTTAAATGAAGAAAGAATGCTGACAAAAATGACTTTAAAGGAGGAGGCAACACATAAGACTCTTTAAATTAATGATTCTTTTTTAGTTACATGAAGTGGAATAAAATTTTCAAAAAACCTTTAAAAACCTTTGTGGGTGAGTCCCCATTTTTCTATTTAGTTTTAATCTGATTGAGAAAAAAAGGAAATGTCTTTAAATTTCAGTAGTATTCTTGTGCCCACTGTTCTGCCGCAGCAAGTGGGACAAATGGTGGATGGGTGAAGGGACGGATGGATGAATAATTACTTAGTAAATAATGAGCACTAAGAAATCAGCTGTTTGAATAAATCTATTTGCTTGAAGACTGGCTTACCTCATCACCATTGAAGTATTTTATTCTGTTATCTTCTATACATCTAAAATTAAACCACCTCAATAATTTAATCAGCATATTTTTTCACATATGCTTAAAGTGTACACCTAGTTCTATATCATCTGTATTCTTGATTATATGTTTTTCAATGTTTCTTTACTAGATCACAAAACAATGGAGGGTTTTTTTCAGAATAGGTGGTAACCATTGAAATTTTCAGAGTATGGTGTATATTATTCCTCTAAAAATCTTTACCACTCTTCGAGAATATCTTGATGCCATGTTTCAGAAAATATGTGTAGAAGTTGATGCCAGTGCACTCACTTCAAAGGGACATTGATTTTTATTTATATTCCCTGATCCTCTAAGGACTGAGGTATGTGCTTTGCTGTCTCCTTTATGACCATGGACTTTCAAGTATGTGGGACTACAAGACAGATATACATAAGTGTGGGATTTTTTGTGTCTCTAGTTGGGCCTCGTTTTTAAACTGAACCAGGGCAGAAAATTTACTCTATTATTCTATAGCATTGACCAGAAGCATGCAAAAAAATAATTACTTAGTAAAGTAATTACTTGGTTATTTTATTCAGTAAAAAAAAAATTACTTAGTTAAATAAACTTCCACATCTTTTGATTTGTATCATGCTTAGCAATTAGGTTTCAAAGCTATTTACTTGTCAGTGAAGATTTGTTTCTTCATGACCTGTCTTATCCTCTTCTATGACTTGAAAAGGAATTCATAATACTGAATTACCTTAGACTGTGATGTTCAAAAGAGAAGGATTAAGGTTTGACTACAAGACTGAGAAGGAAGAGAAGCTGGACTGAGAAATATAGTGCATTACATGAAACTATCAACAGTGCAAAAGCAGAGAGAAGGAAATCAGAGAATCATAGACTCATTTAGTTTGAAAAAACCCTTTAAATCATCGAGTCCAACCATCAGCCCAGCACTGTCAAGTCAATCAGTAAATCATGTTCCCAAAAGCCACATCTGCATATCTGTCAATTACCTCCATGGATGGTGACTCCACTACTTCCCTTTGGCAGTCTGTTCCAATGCTCGACAATTTTTCTGTGAAGAAATGTTTCCTAATATAAGATCTAAACCTCCCCTGGATAAACTAGAGGCCTTTTTCTCTCTTCCTATCGCTTGTTACCTGGGAGAGGAGACCGACCTTCACCTTGCTGCAGTTTACTTTCAGGCAGTTGAAGAGAGAAGTAAGGTCTCCCCTGAGCCTCCTTTTCTCCAGGCTAGCATTCCCTCAGCCACTCCAAACATAACTTGTGCTCCAGACCCTTCACCAGCTCCACTGCCCTTCTCTGGACGTGCTCCAGCACCTCAGTGTCCTTCTTGTAGTGAGGGGCTCAAAACTGGACACAGGATTCAAGGTGTGGCCTCACCAGTGCTGAACACAGGGGTAAAATCCCTTCCCATGTGCTGTTGATTGCACTATTGCCAGTACAGGCCAGGATGCCCTTGGTCTTCTTGGCCACCTGGGCTCATGTTCAGCTCTCTGTTGACCAGCACCCCCAGCCAACCCCTCCTTTTCCAGTGGGCAGCTTTCCAGCCACTCTTCCCCAGCTTGTAGCATTTCATGGGGTTGTTGTGACCCAAGAGCAGCACTTGGGCACTGAGCCTTATTGAATCTCATCCCACCAGCCTCAGCCCAGGGACCCAGACTGCTGAGAGTCCTCTGTAGCTTCCCCACTCTCCAGCAGAACAGCACTCCCACCTAAGCTGGTGTTGTCTGTTGCTGAAGATGTACTCAATCCCCTCATCCAGATAATTTACAAAGTTATAAAACAGGACTGTCCCCAGTGCTCAGTCCTGGGGAACCCCACTTATGACCAGCCTCCAGCTGGATTTAACTCCATTTACACCACTCTCTGGGCACAGGCATCAATGCATTTTTGTTTATCCATGGGAGAGGTGATGAATCAACCATGTGTGGAGCTGAATATAAGGGAAAATATGTTTTGTGTGTTTTGAATTTTCTGAACCAACCCAGAGAAATCAGGAGGTAGTTGCACAGTCCATTATGTTATCTGCCCCCGCTGCACCCATCAAAGAGAGTGACATTGATTGTAATTTTACCAGAGACCATGGATTTTCAGCTTCAGTCTCATAGTTTAATCCTCTGAAGTCTTCCACTGCTGAGCATTGATATCAATCATCAATCATGTTGATAGCTATTAAAATCATAATACCTCAAAGATTGTCACATAATAGATGCTATTTTCTAAAGCTCACTCTGGATTCTCTTGTTGAGAAGACACACACACATCCCCCACAATAGAGAGAGAGAGAGAGAGGGTAGTTAAAAGGACTGAGTCTCTAGCTGTCCTTTATGTATGAGAGAGAAAGCAGAAGGGGAGGCATTTACAGATCAGTAGTGTGAGGGAAAATTTCACCCCTACTCAATATTCAGCACTTTGAGGAAAGAATTTGAACCAGAATTCAATGGACAATTAGATACAACTTAATGGAAGAAGTTACTGACTCATATTTATGGTAATTAAATGACACAAATCTGACACACAGTGGCTATCGTGGATGGAAAAAGTTTCTTCTGTGGTTCTATGATTCATTCTTCTAGCATATTTGCAGATTGGGGGATGACAGGTTTGCTCATTCTTATCCCCAGAGAATTTCTACTCAACATTTTAATAATTAGGCTGTGGATAAAAGGTGAGTGAATGTCATCCTTTCTCACCTTAACAGGAGATAAGGTGAAAATAGGAGGACCCAAGGGAGGCAACTAAAAGCAAAGTTTCAACTGTAATGGAAGGATCTTGCCCTGCAGTCGTCACAAATTTGTAGCTACTTGGGATGAGGTTACTCTCGATTTCTGTAATTAAAACAAAATAAAAATACATGAGCTAATAAAGACGTTTTGTACAGTTTAGCTGCTATCCAAATTTCTGTACTGATAAGTGTAGCCATGAACTGACTAAGCTTGTGGAAAAGATTCAAATCAAAAGTGACACCAAAAGTAGAGAGGAGCAAGAGGCGACTTAGTCCATCTTACTTTGCTCTTCCTCTTATTAGAGTTAGCCAAGTTCACATCTATTCTCCAGTCATATACAGTTACAGAGATTGCTTTCATCCAGTCATCCATTTTGGCAGTGCAGGATCTCTTAATTGCAGTCGTGAGAAAATAAGTCTTCCTGACTGAACCTTTAGGCCATGTTCTCCACAAACAACAATGAAACAAAGGGCAGTACTCATTTGTGAATATGGATAGATCAGTGCTTTGCAAATTACCACTGATAGTTTTATCATTTTATAGAATCTTTTAGGATATTGTAAGTTTCTGAGATGTTTAATGATCAAAAACCTTCTTTCTTTTTTTTTTTTTTTTTTAATTGTTAAATAATTTGGAAGAAGGTTCTCTACTAGCTGTGCTTGGTTATTTTCTTCAGAATTCTCAAAGATGTCTGATCAAAATGCCCAAATGTTTCTGGAATTTGCACTTCATGCAGTGCCTCACAAATGTTTCAGTGGTAATTAGTCCTTGCACAAATTCTATTTCATAGAATAGGACTGATGTCAGTCAGTGGCTGCAGAATCAAATACACTTATTTAAAAACCAGTCAATCTGGCACAGTGGCCATAGAATTTTTAAACTAACCTGTAGATCTTAAAGGATTAATAAAATTTCTATAAAGATTTCAACACATTTGAAGTATTTATCTTGTCAGTAGTTCCTGTTGTAAGGATTTTTGTAAGGAAAGCTTTTGGCAGACCCTCAATTTTTATAGGATCAAAGTCATCCTATATATTTAAAGTACTAGCATGTGTTTTTTGTGGGGGTCTTTTGGGGGTGCATGGGGGGTGGTTGCATTTTTTTTAGTTTTGGACTGGATTCAATCAGTTTTAAACCTGAATTACATGGGAGTTTTGGTTTTTAGTTTTTGTTTTTTCTTTCCTAGTTAGCACTACTTTTGGAATTGATGCTGCCTGCTTAGATGGCTCTAAAGCTACAGTTAGAAAATACCTAAATATAAAATAGATGCATGAGTGCATCTTGGGAAGGCGGTATTACGGATGGAGAGCTGTCATCACATCCTTCACAATTACATTATCATGTGCTCCTGTGGTGTACACCTGTGGCTTGTTGGCAAGGCATTTAATTCCAAGGACTATTGAACACCATGCATTTTCATAGGGAATCAGCGCAAAGTTATTTAACACAGGTGTTTCTGTAATTGTGATACATTGGGAGATTCACAGTGCTCAGTAGCCTTCAAAATTACACCCTCCACCTGCGTGGGGAAGCAGTCTAACAATACCTCACTGATGCTGCTAATAAGCTGTGTTGTGTTCGAGTTAGGCATCTGTGTGTGTTTGTGCTGAACCACAGCTCAAGCACGCTGCAATGAAATACCTCAGGTATTTTAGTACTAATATTATACCCAACTATTCATTCTCTTAAAGGCCCAGTACCTAGGTGAGTCTTTTTGGGTTTTCTTAGAAGGGTCTTATCAATCCTCCTGGCTGTGGACTTCAAGTCAAGAAAATTTTACCACATTCAAGTATTGTATCATGAAACATTGGGGTGGCTTTGGTTCTTTAAGAGATTAAACGCTTTGACATGTATGTAATTTAAGATTATAAAATATCAGCAGTGTTGATTTTATTTTTGGTTTTTTTTTTTTTTT
>VZRF01007995.1:564766-711803 GCA_013396875.1 Vireo altiloquus
TGTCTAATTCATAAGGGATTGATGTGATAATTATGTCCCTTGCATGCTCACTTTTAGTCTTCATGACAAAAGGCAGAAAACATGAGGGACTACGATTCTTGGAAAATAAGGAACATTCATAGATTGCCATGTATCCTGTATGGTTCTGATTATGTCATTTGAATGAGAACTTATTTAAAAGTAATCAAAATTATTAAAAACACTTTTTTTTTTTTTTACATTCTTTAATTTCCATTTTCTACACCACGATAGATATCAGCTTGGACTCTTGTATAAAAATTTAAATATAATATTTTACTCATCTAGGCACAGAGGAAGGAAGTATAATTCTGCCTTAATTTGAATTTAGAAGAAATTAACCCCCTCCCCAAATCCCAAATCCAACTAAGAAATAACATAATTATAGAGCTATTCTCCTTGCTGTACAGTGGGGAAATCAATGTGAATACTACTGAAGACTTTTCAGCCAAACTGAAGCATCAGTAACATCATGTAACGTGTAATTAAACAATCATAGTTTCATGTTTCTCATGGCAAAGCTACAATTTATCAAAGCAAGAATTCGGAGGAGTTTTTCTTCTCATAAGAAACTAAATGTTTACTTTTAATCTGCGTCCACGTAAAAAGTGATTCCCCAAAGTCACTGTTAGAAAGAAATAACAAGTATAACAGTTTTTTTCCCCAGGGAAAAGAAGGGAGGAAGAAGCATTATCAACTGCTACTTTGATATGAAAAGGCTTCTGAACTGAAAATAATTTATGGCTAATGAAATGTGTACTCAAGGTCAGAGTAAGGCTGTCTTTAGAGTTTTAACTATGATGAATTTACTCTTCATCTCCTCCCAAAAGTCAAAAACAGTCTTACCTTACCTTGAAGTAGCAGCGGGGTTAGTTTTAAAATAATGTTTTGTCTGAATTTTAGGCCAGGTGGCCAAAAAGATAATATGATAACTTTAGGAAAGAATTTCCTACTCCTTCATGCTTTCTGAGCTGATTCATTGTCTCCGCCTCAAAAGAAGACAGGTTAAACAGGAACAATACTGCTGAGGAAAAGAAAAAAAAAAGTAGAGATGATATTTTTATGCAACACAGTGTCATATCAGAATGTAGGTTTAGGTTCCCAACCTTAAATCCTGATATATCTGGGGATGTATGAGGCATTATACTTCAGGAAAGAGTCTCAGACCCTTGACAGAGCCATGATACCTTGCACCTCCCTCAGAGAGAAGTTGGGTGACTAAGAAATGTCAAGCAGTTGGAGAGTCATAGCCTGTCTCATTTATAAATTTAAAATTGGGTATTCTCTTTGAATGTCTAATGTTTTTCAAAATCTGCTGGAATTTTTAAATATACTTTATAAATTTTTAAGTATTGTGTAAAACTTTCTATGACATCTGGAAAATAAAGAACCAGAATTTGTTTAAGATACTAATCTAGCAATTTTCCATCAGAACAATTCATAAAACTTTTTTATGAAGTAAGGAAATAAGTCTTCTGTGATAGGTCTCAGCAAATTCAGATGCAAGGCTGATGTTTAGTATAAGTACAGCTATTGATTAAAAACAGATTTTCACATTTGTGTTTCTCTTTTAGGTTGCAAATGGCTTGCAAAAACATTACCAGTTTTACTTTCCAGGATAAAATTTATTATTTGTTACATTGGCTAGTATAATGCCATTCATTTCAGCGAGTGATATGTGGCTTATTTTTAATGTTTTCTTGCAGAATTAAATCTTTAATAGTATAATAAGAAACAGGAATAATGAGTGTCAAACTGTATATTTGCAGCATGAAATTTATGAAAGTTTGGACACCTAATCATAATATTCACTTTGACAACAGATGCGGTGGTCAAGGTATGCAAATCAAGAGAAATGGATCTGAGCAAATTATTCTGCCTGTTCTGTTGTTTCTTCATTATAAAATAAACAGAGTAATGACCTAATAGATGTGGTAGGCACATTTCTTGATGTTCATGAGAACTGAAAATGAAAAATTAGCCCACAGCTCTTATCAGAGTCAATGATACAAAAAAGATTGGTTGACCTATTACATCTTGGTAAATAACGATAAATTCTGTAACCACCGTGAACTCCCTTCTGCAAAATTGTGACCACCCACATTGCTCCTACTTTGTAACAGTGGAATACAGAGCAAAGGCAGTCCATCTGTTTCCACAGCTATTTCCCTTGCCTATTAGAGTGAACACAAATCACTAGTCAAGTTTTTCTGAGAACTTTCAATGACTTCATTCCATTTCCCCACTTTCTTCCTTGCTTCTCTTGTGTCATTTGCTGGGAAATTGCGTATTTTCTGAGGTTGTTTTCCTAGAATGTCTGTGTTTAGGAGAGCAAAAACAGGAATAATATACACTTGGAGCAATCTTTATTGCTGAGAAGGTAAAAGTGAGGAAAGGCCTGAGCACGAATTGCTCTGATAATACGTTTATGGTAACTACTCCCTACTCTGCAGTGTGGTTGCATGCCCCACTAAAAGAACTCAGGGAAATACAGTCAGAGGGATACTGTATTGGAAGGAAGGGCTAAGGAATAATCTACTCCAGGCAAAACATTTTCATGAAAATCTCAACAGAAAATTTAAAATAGAATAGATAATTTCAATTGAAAAGGACCTACAATGATCATCTAGTCCTTTGCATATTGCAGCAACTACGACCACTCCACTCAAAATGACACCAAGTCATTTCAAAGAGAGTATGCAGGAAAAGAGGGTGCATTTTTATTTGTTTAGATCTCAGCAGAAATTGCACTTGGTTTCCTGTTGCCTAAAATATGTCTCATCAATGCTTACATCCTGTCTGGAAAATCAGTAGTAGACACCCACTACAACATCTCCTTTGTTTTCCATCCTCCTAATCCTCCCACAAAGTTTTGGTGGGGAAAAATTTTATATCATCCGCTGTAGTAATGAATGCTGATGAATTCATCTTCCTCTTACAAAGGTAAGATCTCAGTAGATAGGAATATTATAGCTGGACAAGATGCGTAATAATGCTTTTCATTTCAGGTGATATGCTGGTCCGAGGCAGTGGAGCATATGTTAGCCTTTTGCATTTGACAAAGTGAGGAAGTTATGTTACATTATCTAACTACATTTTCTGTAGCTATGAGATCCTGTCGCCTGCAGAGACACATGCTATTTGCACTGTCTTAAAATTCTATCCAAACTTCAGGCTTCTCATGGTGGAGATGACAGATTATTAAAAAATTAGATTTTAGCAATTTTCTTGTATGTGAATAGAAAGAAAGGCACCATCCTCACATCGTACAGTTACAGGAAAGGTCAGCAGAAGTTTCTGTCTGGTGTTTGAGTAGTGCTTGGCATTCTTTTCTTACCCTCTCTCTGCCCTATAAATCATTGCACACAGAAAGGTCAGGAACAGAGAGGAGGTAAGATACCAGCTAAATAAGGAGCAAAAGATTCTCCTCCTTCTGGAAATCATCAGAGCAGAAACGGAATTTCTAGAATCCCTTTGAGATAGGAAGAAGACCTGAGATAGTTAAAATATTTGGACTACACACTGCACAATTCAATTGCTTGGAATCAGCTCATATCCTTGGATAAATAAAGGAATTATCTTTGTGTAAAGCTGTCTAAAGCAAAAGAATAGTTACAGCCGATATTTTTTCTTTTAACCTCCTCATACTTTCAGTGTGTGCTTTTCCCTTCCCTCATCCTTTTCCTTGATCTGCCCTAACTTTTGCTTGTGTTCTTGAATATGGGAAAAGACAGAGAATAATTGAAAGAAAGGACAGTTGTTGGCATGTTCTTCACCTGACACAGTAATTTTAAATCAGATATTTTTAGACTTGCACCTTTTTCCAAAAGACTGAGCCAAAATTAACCTCTAAATTTTACATCACATAACAACAGGATGCCTTCAGGGAAAAAAATGACAAAGAAAAATATTTTCCTTTGTTTGTTTCCTTGCTAATTTGGGTTGGCTATTTCAAATTAGTGAAAATTTTGCTAAATAGTTGTTGGACAGTTTGGAGCAGAGGCTGATACCAAGCTCAGGATGATTTCATTGAAGCTGTGAGTCTAAAACATTTTTTTCATACAGGCTGGGGAGCTTTCTATAGATATTTTTAGATTTGTGTGGAATCTGACTGATTTTCTGACCTTTTGCAGACATTTATATTCTTCTATGAATAATATCAAAGTGGTCAAACAAGAACTTTAAGGAAATTATTATGTCCATGCTTATTTGAAAAAAAGAATGAACTACCTTACATCCACAGCCTTTTCACAGTGACTTTTATGGGCAATCTAACTCATATCCAACAAATACCAGTGTAACCTTGACTAGATATTCATAAGCTTAAGTACAGGGACTTGCAATCCTTGATCATTCTATTCATGGTTTTATACCTTTTTGTCATGAAGTATCCCTAGTCCTGCTCAAAGAATTTATGTTTTGAAGGAAGGAAAACATTTTTGATATGGATAGAATGTGTCTGATAGTAAGTAAGATTGGAAGAATTAAAAGATATTTCTCTGTTCACATCACCATGACACTGCCCTATCCTACTGTTTTGGAAAAAATATTAAACATTTGTGAGAGGTGTGGACCTGGTGACAAGCCCCACAATGACTTCCTTTATTTGCAAATATGGCAGAAGACTTTTTTTCATCAGCACAAATTATAATACTGATAAAATAATATGAATATTTATTAAACCCCATTTTTATTTAACTTCGACAAAATACTTATTGTTACTTCGGAATATAAATAGACTGTATGAGCCCAGTTTTGGAACCTGCCACACTGAGCAAATGTGCAATGTGAAAAAATATGTAGAGAGGAACATTTAAAATACGGAAAGCAAATGTTTCCAATAGAAAACTTAAAGACTTTTTTTCCTGAACAAGACCTGCAGAGGTGTTCACGTAGACCTTGCCCTATTGTGAATGTTCTCTTAGAGACCATGCATGCAAATTAAGTACTTTGAATGTGTACATGTATAGATTGGTAAAATATGTTAAGATATGTTCTAGATAAGTTAAGAACAGAGATTTAAGAAGATTTAATTGACTTTTTAATTTATACTCCTGGTCTTTTTCCTTAGAAGAACTTCCTGAAAGAACAGTAAATGAGGTTTTATGAGGACATAAGATGGAATAAATAAACTCTTACACTGAGAAAAATCAAAACATGTAGGTGAGGGAGAGCAGAAAATTTGAAAAAGAAAACTTAAACTTACAAGCCACTCTTTTCCCTTGTGCTTTCTTTCTCTAAGCCAGGTTCTTACTTTCAGACTCAATACACAAAAATTCCCAGATTACAACAAACCTTCTCAGTGCTATCTACCCCCAGATAAAAACTCTTTTCATCCCCTCCAAGCTGCAGCTCTGATCCCTTTACCAAGGTTCTTCTCTGTAGGTACCAGGCTCCTAGGTGCCAGATGAGATTTTTTTTCTTGCTTAATACCTCTCAAAGCTGGAAGGTCCTCTCCCAGAGGGACATCTGCCTTCCCTCTCCTCCTCAGCAGCATCACTGCTTCCCTCCAGGGGCATCTAACAACACCCTGCTGATAGTGATCTGAGAATAAAGAAACTCACTAACAGGCTGCACTGTAGACATGAACATATTTAGAAAAGTATTTCCTTAATTTCTTCTGGAACATAAACTCAAAAAATGATGTAATGAGCACAGTGTACCTTTTCTTCGACAGGCAACTCTTTCTGAAAGGCATGTGAAACCCAAACTCAAATGAACTATCCCTTGTGAACAGTCTAATTTAACAGGCCGAGAAAAAATTAACTACCCATTCTGGAGAACATGCTTAAAATATCATGACAAAAATAGTTTTGACACTATTTTTTGCTGATTATGCTTTGTGTTAGTTGAGGAAGAATTTTTGTTCTGTAGCAATGTTCAGACAAAGGAACAAATATACTATACTTCCTTTCAGGCATGTCCTTCCTTTTAAGCAAGAAAGTTGCACAGGCACTGAAGTAGTCTCAGTGATGTTCTGGGGATGTTCTCTGTTTGTTTCACTGGCAAGAAATTATTTAGCTGCCAAGATATACTGCAGAATATAAAGCAGTACAAAAATTCTGGAGAAGAACAGATGCCAGTGCTGTGGGGCAAGTATAGCGATTTTCAGATACTCATCTAAATGCTGCAGGTTATATAAAACAGCCACTTGGAAAAAAAAAAAAAAAAAAAAAAAGGCAAATTTCAGTCCCTATATTTTGACTGGAAAGATTATAAGCAGATAAGCATAAATGTTGGAAGGAAGTCTTGCATTTCCTGTGTTCAACATTGTTTTTGATTTTTCTCCTCTTATATCTGTAAAATATGAAAAAATAGTAAACCTAATCCTTTCCATCAGCTAAATGTGTGTGGCTGAATATCCTGGGAGGAAAGAGGATGAAACAATTAGGCAACTCATTTTAACCTTCTAAACTAAGATCATTTATGCAAAGCCCTTGCCTGAAATGAATTTTCAAGGCTGACTATTTAAAGATTAGCAGTAGTTTAAAAATGAAAAGTCTAGAATAACCTTTGCTGCACAGAGCACATGAGTGATGATATGAATAAAGACAGGGGAAATTGAAAACATCCAGAGATGTTTCAAAACCAACAGAGGAAACAACAACTTGAAAGGATGGGAAGTGTATTTTGGTGGGTATTTCTTGTTTCTTGGATTTTTTTTCATTTTTTTGTATTTTGTAGAGTGCAGTGTCTTACTCTTCCTGTGCTGCTGATGACAGAACACAAAACCAACTCAGAAGTATGGCACAGCTTGCAGCAACCTGACTTGAAACGATAAGCTTCAAAAGGGTTAAGACTCAATCAATCAATCAATCAATCAATTAATCATCCCCCTCTGGTTTCTTTGCACACTCACATGTGTTACACCAAATAAAGGTCTAGTGTGGTAGAAAATGTTATCTTTTCCATTTTATTATCTCATTTGTTGTGGTGGTACAGGTAAAATATTATGCCCAACAACCTGCTAGACTTTTGCACGTTGAAAGGACACTTGTGTAAATGTATGCATGCTTGTTCAGACCAGCTTTCACTCTGTGGCTGTGTCATGTCAGGGCCCTTCCAAAATCAACTTTGTCAAATGAGTGGATAATTAAGTGACATTGTTTATACAGATCAGTAGTATTTTCTTACATATTTTGCAGGGGAACTCATCTAACTTCACTTTCATAGCAATTTGAAAATCATTTGCGTTCATAGTAGGCTCTCTTCAAGCACAGTGGAATTACAGTTAAAGAAGTTTTGAAAACCGAATTTTCATTTTGTGATTTTTTTAATTTATTTACTTTAAAAATATATTTTTGAAGCTGTAAGAAAAATGGTTTGGTTTAGTTTGTTTTTTGTATTTTAAAATAGAAAAGACAAATGAATGACTGTTCTATTCATGCTGCTTCTGTTTGATCTCCTACTTTAACTCCCTGTAGCAAAAAAAAATGAAAACCAAAAAACAAAAACAGAAACAAAAAAAAAAACCTGAAAACCCAGACCTATAGTGTTCCTGTGGGGAACAAAAGCTTGAAAAGAAGCAGCAACATGTTGTTAATAAAAAAATTTCAAAGGACCATATTTCAAGCTGTGGGAGTGCACGGAACATCATTTCTTATATAAAATGCACATCATCTCTTGTGAGTGGCAGCTCAGGAGACTGTGTATGCTCCTCTCCTACTTCATAGGAATTATCTAGCAGGTATAAATGAAGGCAGTTTTTATAACTAACTTAATACAATTCCAAAGAGTAGGGGTGGGCAGCTCAAGCTGACATTTTAAGATTTCATAAGGGAGGGTGATGGGTGAAAGAAGGAGGAATGTCAGTTTTGCTATAGACAGAAACTTAATTTCTTTCGTTTGGATGAATTCCAAGCAGAGTTACAGCATTTCTGCAATCCTTCTATTTCTTACACAAAGCAAACAGTTTTCTTCTGTTTAGTTAAGCACAATGAGATAAAAAAAAATCCAGAGGCTTACAAGACCACAGCTGTCTGCTCTTCAAATACTGGTGCAACGCTTTGATGATGGGTAGTGTTGTTTGCTTTCTGTGCATTGCAAGTTAAAACGAAGCAGGTTGTTAGCAGGACATAATTTCTCTAGGGATGGTGCTTCCTGGTTGAATTAAAAGATAAATAAAAATTAATACTTCATTTAATTTATTTTTCCCATATCCCAAATACTTTGATATTTAGTCTAAATGAGTGCTTGAGTCCAGAGACCTTTAAATCAGGCAATATGATTCTTCAAAATTATAAGTAATTAAGAGTAAGTTTATGGCAGATTAAGGTCTCTTATAATTTCCTTTCTTCATATATTTTAAAGGCCTGGTGCTCTGAATCACAACTTTAATCACTTTTCATCATCCAAGTATGTCGTCCTGACATAGGTGGTCTTGATTCATGCCACCCTTTCCAGTGCCTTCATTAAGATTACTTGACCAATTAAGAGCTGATTACATGAACAGGGCTTGTTATACCATCTCATGTCATTCACCTTCCTTTTCCTTCCTTCTGTACTCTTTGTTTTTCCTATTCACAGGAAATTGTGTCTCAGTCAGCACAGGAAGGTTCTCAGCAGAGCTTTGCAGCACTGTTTATTTACCACTGCAGCCTGGGCTATGATGAGGTGTAAGGAAGAGCTCTTTTACTGTCACAGTTATGAGGCACAGGCTGCCCAGTGAAGTTATGGATGCCCCATTTTTGGAAGCTGTCAAGGACAGGTTGGATGGGACTCTGAGAAACCCAATCTGATGAAAGGTGTCCCTGCTCACAGGGAGGTGGGGCTTTGCAACCAGACAATCTTTAAGGTCCCTTCCAACCAAAACCATTTTGATTCTGTGTTTGTATTTGATTTGCTCAGCTCAGGACCTGAGCAAGAGTAATCTTAAATGAGACTGGCCTGTCATTTGCATAGAATAAAGTACTTAATTCCTGAAAAAAATAGGTGAAGAGAGACCAAACTGTCCAAACTGGACCACGCTTCTGATCTTACATAAATCTTATGTATGCCCAGGTGAAAAAATGACAGTTTGAGGTATGGACGTAACTATGTAGCTCCAACAAACCTTATTGACCTGGTACCCAATAGACAGACCTAATTTTTCTTGTTTCTCTGGGGTTCTCTGGAAAAAAACTTAATGTCAACAGGGCTGTGCATAGCCCATACTTATCCTCTCCTCAGCTGAGGTGCTTTGGACACTTTGAATCCCAAAGCTTTGTGTTTATGGATATTTTTGATGTAAGATGAGTAGAAGTAACAGATGGAGTAAAGTCTGTAATAGTGGAGTTTGGAAGCTCCATCATTATTTAGTGGTTTGTATAGCACATACAGCTTACATGTTTAATTTTTAAGAAATTCCAGTATCAAAGATATATAACTAAATACATAAAGCTTACATAGACATTGGCATATATATTGGTCCTATTCAAGAAAGGTGCTTGTGATACACAAAACCCCATAAATAAGAAGTTTTGCAAAAAATACTGCTCTTCGTTCTTTGTATGACTCATCAACTATTAATTTTTTGTTAGGGAATGTTGATTCTGAGCCAGTCATCTGTAAACTTAGGGAGACTATATAAATTTGTGCTAGTTGTAGGAATTGTATTTTCAGAGAATATGGACATTCAAGTTCAGCAACTATGCTTTTCTTCAAGATAAAGGAAGTGCAAAAGTAAATCAAAGTATAGATTCAGCAGTCTCCTCAGGAAGTCTGTTACTGATGTCCTCAGAACACATTACTGATGTCCCTGTTTTGTAGACTGGCAGGTGTGAAGGACACATTGTGGAGCTTACTTGTAGAACAGTATTTACACCTAAAACTGCTGGGTAGACTGGATTGATGTGAAGAGAAAGACTTTCTGTGCTCTTCTAATGTCATTATCTCTTCTGATTAGGTTGTAATGCAAATATTATCGAAGACTCACAGCTTATCTGTATTATTGACATTCCCAACACTGACATTCTCAGGTCAATATACTAAAATTATAATACACTTCCTGTGAGTTAAGAATAAAATTACCCTGCTTTCTATACATAAAACATAAAAAAAAAAAAAATAAATAAAAAAAGAAAGAAAGAGAAAAAAGGATACAAAAATAACTTCAAAAAAGCAGTACTTGAAAGTAAGTCCTTGGATAACAGGTATCCTCACACACCTGCAGAAAATTGGAGATACTAAGTTTCTTGTGCTAGAGGAAGAAGTCTATGGATATTTATGAGACTAAGGGAGGAGGAATGCAGGGGGAAAAACATATTTCATTTGGTATGAGGAAGTTTGGGATACTTTTTTTACAGGTGTTTTTAAACACATATAAGGCATGCTGCTTCTGAAGCAGTTCTTTTTCAGTATACGAGATAGTTTACTATGCACCAGAGGAAAGCTCTGGCTATTGTTTCTCTTGTGTTAGGGGCATCTAGTCTGTCCCTTTCACCCTTCCCTGTCCCACAGCCAGGGGAGCCAATTGCACTCATGGGGTACAGTCCATGATCATGGCCCGACTGCCAACACACTGATAAGGTGCAGAGCTCTTCAGTTGTGCATCAGGGCCTCAGGTGTACCAATGGGTTCTGCAACCTCTTCCCTCATCCTCCTTCCCAGGGTTTTGGATCCAGTGCTCAAGGCCAACTCTGATTTAATGCAGCTGTGGGATCTTGGATCCAGATTGCTGGGAAAGATATGAATGTCGGAGTTTTGAATGAAACAAGGCTCTGGCCTCCCTTTGTTTGGAGGAAGGTTGAGGGTTTCTCACCCAAGCCACATTGTTAACTATGCCTGATCATGTACCCTGCTCATTCTGAGCCTAACCCACAGATCTGAATTTCCAACTTGACCTCAGTTCTCCTTTGTCACCATGGGCCTAACTTGACTGATTACCATCCCATGTTCTGCTTTGCTGTTCTCGTTCAGTTACTGTGGGACTGCCTGTGTTAGTGAGGGCACAGCCCTGCCAGTTCTGTCTCAGCTCCCAGTTCTCCTTCCCATCTGCAGAAGTGCAATCCTTGCTTCTCCCTAACAGCACACTCAGACAACCCTGTAAAATTATTTACCATTTCAATATTCCCTTTTTTCTTATTTTTCTCAACAAACAAGCTGTCTTTTTTACTCTGCTTAACTGGTTTTGCAGATTTTTCACCCTTATATGCTCTTAGACTCTTAGTCTTTGCTTTTAATATTGACCCTGGTAAACTTGTGCTTTCCTGTCTTTTGACATCTTCCACCCAGAAGCAGCCATAGAATCAGAGAATGGTTTTGGTTGGAAGAGACCACAAAGATCATATAAGTCCAACCATGCTCCTGCAGGCAGGGCTACCTTTGGCTACCTCAGGTTGCTCAGAGTCCCATCCAAGCTGGCCTTGAATACTTCCAGAGACGGGGCATTCACAGCTCTTCTGAGCAACCTGTGTCAGTGCTTCACCACCCTTGCAGTAAAGAATTTTTTCCTGATACCTAACCTAATACCTAATATTCCTTTTCATCATGTATAATGTGTTTTATTTTCCCACATTCATTCTTATTTGCTTAGCCTGAAGCTGGGTTGCATGAACTCCTTTCCCATTTTTTTGGATTTGCAGTGCCCAGCAGTTTCTCACATTTCTGTCACACTCCTTGGATTTGGGACAGGAGTTGGCCATCTGCCTGTATACTTTAACAACTTGCTTAAGAAATGTTTTCAACTTAGCTTCCAACATGTATTTAGAGTCAGGTTCATGAGATAAAGATGGGCTGAAAATTTACTCTATCTCTGTGCTCAAACTGTGGTGATCAACCATAGAAAATTCTACTGTCATCTGATTACTTAGTGGTGCTCTTTCCAGCAGATACCAAGGCCACTTCTGTGTAATATTTTTTTAGTTAATAATGAGATGATGCAATACATTACACTTCTCACTTTTCCAGGCAATACCAAACTGGCTAATCATCAGGAGACAGAGCTGAAATGAGGATGTTGGTAAGGTGGAAAAGGCTGATGGAACCTCATGAATTTCAAATGGACTTTCCAAGATCTCCACTTGGGCAGAAACAACCCTATGGACCAGCAGAGATTATGCTTCATTCTGAAGCATAATCTTCATTCATGATTATTCATGATTATTATTCATGATTATTCTAGCAGTGTGCAATTTTTAGAAAAATATTCATTATAATAATATGTGCATAGGTGAGTATCTGTGATATTCCATTGCAATGTAGAGTATTGTATTTAAATAAATCATGTATTAAAGCTTGAGCTGACAAATATTTATGCACTTTTTTAATTTGCAGTGAATCAAGGGTTAAAAAGAATTAAGAGNGGGAGGATATCTAGCATTGTAAAAGGGCAGGAAGCGAAGAACACACCTGGCCTCCAAGATAGCTGGACCCAGGAGACAAGGCCTGGATCAGGACCAAAGGGTCAAGAAGACCTGGCAGTGGGACAAAGTAAAGAGGAAGACGTCTGACTTCATCTTCAAGAGGCCACTGACACAAATTAAAGGAAGAACTGCACAACCGTAATGAACATTCAGCTCATTTTAATACAGAGCCGGGACAGGTGTTGCCTATGTATAGGCATCTCAGGTGACTTAGATGAATATGTAAGGCCTTTGTGAATATAAAGAAAGCCAATGCTTTAGAGATCTGCACGTTTTTTGGACCTCGCATGTGTCCAGCGCTGCAAAATAAATATATCACTTTTCAACTTCAAAAAGTTGAAAGGTTTCTTTGTCCGTAGCACCTTTAGTGCATCAGCAGTCTTCCAATTTATAACTTTAATAATATCAACCTTACAAAAAAATGTGGGGTATTTTTTTTTTTCTGTCTAAAGCTAGTAGCTTTTTAATTGCTGAATACCTTCAGTAGGATAGTACTCAAGCAGAATTATGGCAGTGCGTATATTGGATTATGTGTAGTTCAATACCATTGCTTAACAGATGTCTGATTTAATTATAGACACCTCATACACATTTTCATTGGTATCGTGAACCTACCTCTATGGTCTCAGCATTTCTAAGCAACATTGCGGCCAACTAATGCAGTAGTACCAAATAAAAGACCAGTTTTCTTCTGCTCTCTCCTTTCCTTTCCCCTTCCAGCTCCAAAAAGCAGTAGCACAACTACATTTCCCTGTCAGCTAGCCGTATGTTCATCCTTGTAACCACACTCCAAAATGTTTTTCTGTTGCATGATTAAAGGAAGGTTGTTTCATTTCAACACTGGTTGCATTTCACTATTGGATGTGTTGATGCTAATATATTTCAGCTAAGGCACTACATAGATGAAGCTTTCAGTTACAACATGAGATTTTTTTTCTTTTCTAAGTCTTCAAGGTGCTGTACATCCAGGAGTCAACTGAGTTGTCAATGTAGTTCTGTGATCACGGCACTAAAGCATGAATAGAGAAACTGAGGAACTGTGCTTTCTGTTCTACCTTGAAAAGGGGATGCCAGAGTCTCAGGTTCTCCATTTGTGAAATGAATATCATATACTTGCCTTTCTCAAAAAAAACCTTGGATATTAATGGAGAAATGTAACAGGTTCTTTTAAAAAGTTCAAGTTAACTGGTAACTTCAGTATCCTTTATTCCGAGTTATAATTCAGTAGCTATTCTCCTACTTCAGGCCAGGTAATATTCGATATTCTGAAATGCTTCAGGAAAAGGAGAACAAAGGAATGTGTTTCTGTAGGCATCAAGTTTAAACATGAGAGAACTACTAAGAGAGTTATCAGTAGCAGCTATTCATTACTCAGGAAAAAACCTGCAATGATACTGCAAAGATGGTAGAGGCTGAGAGGGGGAAAGCAAATCTTTTAAAGTCTACTTTATTCAGTTCTTCCGTATAAGTAGATTGAGAGCCTCAGCATTATGTAAATCAGAGTGTTTTACTTAAAGAGCAGAAAGAAAAAAAATAAAGCAGAATAAATATCAGGAAACTTAGTCTTTTCTAGTATTAACTAGTATTTATTACATTTATATTATTTGGAACCAATAATTGTGAAACTCAGAATTTGGGTGATTTGAGAATATGGCTGGTTCTTTTCCTTCCCTTCCTGTATCCTCTTATTTGCTCCTTTTTGTACCCATAGAACCATAGAATATCCTGAGCAGGAAGGGAACCACAACGATCATCAAGTAGCCTGCCCAGAAGAGGTGTATTATTTGGATAAAGTGACTGCAGCATAAGATAATCAAAGGCTACAGTGCAGTATGGTGCCTTGTGTGAAGATTTNAGACTGCACAGAAGAGGTGTGTTATTTGTTATAACACACCTTTTTTTTCACCATTTGTTATAAAGTGACTGCAGCATAAGGTAATCAAAGGCTACAGTGCGGTATGGTGCCTTGTGTGAAGATTTCAAAGGGGCTGTCACTACCTAAAGTGAATGTGGACTGTGGTGCACAGGTATTGGAAAATAAAATGCTAATGCTGCAGTCTGCATCCTACACTGTCAGCCTGATTTTTGGTGCTGTTGCATTCTCAGAAGGCATCACCACTTCAACCACTTTCAGCTAGAGTGAATGGAAACTACATGTAGCTGAAAAACCAAATGACACAAAAGCATGCAACTTAAAAATAAAATGACAGAGAGTCAAGTAAAGGCGTTTACTGTGTCATATCTGCCACAAACTCTCTTTGTGAGTCAGGCAAGTTAACACACATTCCCTGTTAAAAAATCCTCAAAAAACAAAACCACACAAATACTTTCCCCTGCTATTTCTCTCTCACTATATGTCCACATGAACGTGAGCTCTTCCAGTCCAAGACTATCTTATGTGGTCATCCAAGGTGCTATAAATGAGATCTTTCATTTTTTTTTTTAAAGCACTTTTGCACATCAATCAAGAAAACCCACAACTCATTAGTCACTTTACCAGCACTTATAACACAGCTGTGTTGTATACTTTGTAATTCTGAGGGAAGTTGCACCAAAATTAAGTATTTATTGGAAGTCAGAAAAAGATATACATTTAGCCAGAAGTATTAGGTAAAAGAGAGAATAAAAGTTTGGAGAGAAGTGAAATTTTGCTTATATCTTATCCCTAAATTACCCATGGACATAAAGATTTAGTTCCCCTTTACTTTAGTGCTCAGTGTTTACATGTTTATTTAGTGCAGAAATGTGTTTACATGTTCACTTAGACCACTGGGGTAAAATTAAAATAATACAAAAATGGTATTTTGTACTTGATAACCAAGCAACCAAGAACTTAATTGAATTTGTAGGTCAGACCCCTCTTCCACTCAAGTCAATTCCCCATTGATCACACTGAAGTGGGGAAGGGAGTGGTGGGAAACATTCACATTCAGAGTTATGTGGAGACTTTTTCACTCAGATTAAACTGGGACTCAAAAGTGGCTATTTATATGCATGAGACCAACACAAAGTGCATATTCTGCCTCAGGATTAAAGCATTTAGTTTTTCAAGAGGGAACAGTTCATTGATCAATGCTTTATGCCTACATTTCTCATTTTGATAGAGCTTTGCCCATGAACTCTCATTAGATGTCCTGATTCCAACTTAAAACTTAAATTTGATTTCAACACCAGCAGTAAGATGTCATGAAGGAAACAGATTGCTCCATATATTCATCTAAATACAGGTCAAAACTAGGTATAAATCAACAGCATTTCATCATCAATAACATGTGCCACCAAGATGAATTGATGCTGAAGGCTGCAATTTCTAATCACTAATA
The DNA here is from genome assembly GCA_013396875.1 of Vireo altiloquus. Classification (NCBI taxonomy): domain Eukaryota; kingdom Metazoa; phylum Chordata; class Aves; order Passeriformes; family Vireonidae; genus Vireo; species Vireo altiloquus. The sequence goes on from VZRF01007995.1 coordinate 580,449, forward strand.
ATTATGTTTACAATTAATTGTATGTACAGCTAAGTGTATCTCAGTTTATTTGCTAAGGCAATTTTGCTAAACCAAGTAATTTTACTGCTAAATACAAACACTGGAAAAGTTGTTCCTGTTAACATGGATAGCTTCACTTGTCTAATATATGGTCTCACAGTTAACCAATCTGATAATTTAATTTCATGCTACAACTGCTTTTTCCTGGATATTTGCTATTAAGCAGATTAAAATATTGACATTAGAAAATTTCTCCCAAATATATTTCCCTTTCCTGATCATCTTCTGCCACAGCAGTACAAACTGGCATTTTCCAGTAATTTTTTTTCAACAAAAAACCAAACAGGCAAAAAGAAACACAGAACTCACTGGTTGCAAAGTTCCAAAACAGCTAAAAGGTTTTTCATCAGACAACACCCAGTAACTTAATGTCAATTGTGTGGCTAAATTTTTGGTCATTGGTCTGAATGCATTCCTTTCATTATATGCCCTTTTAACAAGTTCCTGCCTAATACGATGTGAATAAGTTGTAGAGCTATGGTTCAGGAACTAATTCACACTTACTATTTTGATGAGTTGCAGTACATGCCATTTCACCCATCAGAAGATGTGCATTTAGGTAAGTTTCAGAGTATATTCCATTCTAAATCCCAGATCTCTCACTAATAAACACTAAAATATGCTTAAGGTACTCCATACGTATCTTTCTGCAGTTAGAGGCTCCCTGCCACATTCTAAAAGTATTGGACCTGATACCAGAGTAATGCTTTCAATTCTGCTGTGAGTCACTGCTCTGTGCCACAGCTGACCCATGAGCTGCTTCCAAGTTCTATACCTGAGAGCCATGACATTTTACAGACACCAGCTCTGAAATCATCCTAAGTTATTATTCTTGATTTGTTTTAATGTAAAGCACAATGTTAGAAATAAGGTATCTTTGAACAATTTTGTAGAAGGTTAAATAGTATAACTAGATCTGTATTTTTAGGACAATAGCACTACATCATCAGAAACAATTCTGACAAATAAAAAGCTATTAGTCTACCAAAACTGTAATGAGATCATGATTAATAAACACCTCTGAAAGGTCTGCATCAAAGTCAAGGCTTTTCTGTGATAAACGTAAACATGCAGACCTTACTTTGCCAAAAGCTGTGTGTTCCAGTTATCCAGCTCTACTGATTGATTTGTTCATTAGACTAATAAATAATTTATCACCTTGAAGAGGACAATTCATTTTACAGATAGCATGAACAAGTAATTTTAAGCAGCCAAATCTTTAGAAGAATTAGTGGAGTTAACAGTACCATGAAGTCTGTTTCCAATGCAGAATTCAGACCAGTATAAAAACAATGAAAGTATTATAAAAACAAGTCATTTCAAATCACTTCTAAGAAATTGCCCATGGGAATTCACAGTGCAGGTTTATGAGAAATCTCCTGCGTCATATTATCTTTAGGTCTGTTTAACTGTCCTGCCCTAGAAATTATGCTATGCTATGAGCAGCCTTCTTAACAATAGGCACAGAAATAAATTACAGTTTGTAATATACCCCATTTTCTAAATCTGGGACAAATTCTGGAAGATTTACAGTATTGATTATTTTATTCCATGATTTTCTTTCCTGAGTGCCTATATGATTTTGCCTAGCAACAAATGATAGAAAAATCACATAGAAATCAGGCAGAGTGGGTCATATCTCCAAGTGTAGAAAATATCACTTAAAAAACGAAATCGTAACTCATTCCATAGAATTTCTTATGCACGAAAAGTTAAAAGAAGGCGGAAATAAGGAAATTTAGATCATGACAACACATTAGGGAATAAATTTGACACAATTATTCATCACACTTTCCCCTAATAGGAACATAAGGGATTATTATTATTATTATTATTATTAGTTCTATAGGGTTTTTTTTAAAACCTTTAAGTGGATGTAATAGTCCCTTGGTTGAAGATGGAAAAAGCCTACCAATAAGTGTCTTTGTAATTAAATGTGTAACATGTCTAAGAAAAAGAATTGCTGTACTTCGTTCATGAAATTGATAGCACCACAGTCTAAAGTCATTTAGCCAAGTTTTCTCCCTCAACAATGCACAAGAACAGAGACACTTTTTTTTTTTTTAACGCTATTTTATAATTTTTTCCCCCAGCAATAAAAATGCACTGAAGCTTATGCACTACACTGCAAGAGAGGAAACTGGGAGCATTTAGGGAATGACCTGCTGTCTTTCATCCACAGTGAAAGTCTTTGCTCTCTTGGGAATAAGTATCTACAACAGCAAGCATATCACCAGTCTTGGAATACCAGCCTGGTCCCAGAAGTCTAGTTCAAAATAACAAACCAGACGCATTTTCTGTCATCACTTACACACTACTTTCCTGAATGTAACAGATATTTCCTCGAAGCAATGTCTCTGTACAGCATTATATTGTGTTCCACATTGCAACACCTGTGACTGTAAGACTGTGATGATCAAAGACTGTGTTCTTTGAGCCCCCGATTTTTTTCTTTTTTTTGAAAAGAATTGAGGGGTGGTGATACTATTTTTTCTACTTTTTCTGTCATTATCCTAGAATGTGATCTGCAGGTTCAAGTGCAGAGTATTCCTTTCCTTTACTATAGTTGAAGCTGATGAGGTTATAGTTGCATACTCAAAACAGTGGCAGGATGACTCAAAACTGGGATACTTCACACAGACTTGATACTGCCATTTATAGGACTTCATTCAGGGAGACTCACAAAGCCAATGCCCCAGAAGAAGATGCTGTAGCAGCATGATTTGTACAGGATCCGGAATAATAATTGGAGAAAGCTAGAGAAGCCAGGTGGTAATGCAGAAGCTGATAGCCTCTTTCATATCCAATGGAAACTTCAGGGAACTAAATCCCAGCCTTTTGGTGCAGAGTTAGGCAACTTGTATCTGGTGGAATTATTCCAGGAACTTTATAACACGTTTTTATCAAAAACTAAAGCTAGGACATTTCCTCCTCTCATGTATTTGCAGCAGCTTGGAAAAAATCAGAGACCACTTCTTCTAGCAGGATCCTTCTTTCTTACACACACTCCAGTATTTATATGTTTCTACTAAGGGAAAGTTTGAAGAAAGTCTTGGGAATGTGCAGAAGGAAAGACAAAAGAGCTACACCACCAAACACCTGGCAAGGCAGAATTCTTTACCCTTTATCAGCCATTCACTCAAACAATCCACCTCCCAGCGTTCCGGGAGGTAAAAGAAAAACATTCACACATGGTGTTTGTGGCTGGTCATTTTTCTGCTATGCATCTTTCCCAAGAGAACAGAAGGCCTTTCAAAGTTAAGATAAACGTGACAAGTTGCTCTTCTACACCGTACCCTCAGGATGGCTGCCACAGGCCCTGCTGCTGCAGTGTCCTTGTGAAAAATGCTGTCTCTCGGGTTGGTGAAGCCTATTTGCTCTCATGGGCCTTCATTGACTCTATGGATATTAGGCAGAATGAATCACTAGGCAGATATGGTGCACTAGGAGGGATAAGAAAAAGGAAAATGTATTTAGTATCAATACTGAAAAAATCCAAACATCTATTGTATGACAGTAATTAGAATTTCCTCTGATGTGCTTTAATTATCTAAATATAAAAATTGACGTTTTTCCCATTTTGAAAAAAATATTTAATGAAACTGTGTTTGCCAGGTGGATGTCTTCCATAATGTTTTATTTCCATATACTACTCCTCAGTTATTAGAGAGAGATGGTGAGAGAGAGAGAGAAAAAAGAGAGAGAACTTTATATCCAAGGCATGTGACCATGGAATGAGCAGAAAAAATTAAACTCTGAACAAAGGTTTCCTCCAAATAAGCCACAGTGCAAGAAGTAACCAACAAGAAATGGGATACGAGCTGATAAGAAGAAAGCTTGCTTTATTGATTTTTTTCCTTTGCCCCAATTAGGTTAGGTAGATCCTATTCATCTGCTCACTTAAATAGATATGAATGTGAACTCTCTAAGGTATTCCTAAGAAGTTTTCAGTAAAAATGTTTCCATATCACTGCACTAAGAGGGTTTGGAGGTAGCTGACAGCTGCAAGTATATAAATTAAATGGAATATTATTGATGTATTTGAAAAAAAAACAAAACCCAAGCCAACACATTTTTTCATCAAACTTTAGCTTTCCAAAATAGTTCAATGGTGTAAAAGCAACATTGTTTCATATTTTATAGCTCCAGATTTATGACAACATGACTGTTTGTAACTCTACAAAGTAAAATTATTTGCCTTTAGAGTGATCCACATATTGTGTTCATAATACCTTATCTGCACAACATGTGTCCTAAAACTTGTCTCTCCATGAGTGATTAGGGGTTTTTTATGAGCATGTGAACCTGTCCCTGAACCCAAGTGGGCATCTATCCATGACAAAATTTTTATGGCCATCCCTGGGAACAGAGAACCTGATAAATGAGGCCTTTATCTAAAAGGAATGGTTGAGAAACATTAAGTGCTTCTCCATTTGTGCTTTTTGGAAAGTTTCTACAGAATGAGGCTTTAATTTTCTCCTGTGCTAAGGAAGCTTAGTCAGAGCTAGGTTTCTTGGTGAAAGAAAATAGCAGAATTTGGTGCCTGGAGAAGTGCCCCAATATCAAATGACTTTACAGTGAGAAAGGATAAGTCATTGTTTCTGCATGCAAGTCAATAGGTGCTTCAGATGCCTCTGAGCAGCAGAAAGAGGCAAAATGCTTCTCTCAGCCATGCTGAGGTGTGTGTGTGAAGGCAGCTCTGAGGGCTCACTGGGGCTGGCTTGGCTGTCAGTGAGAGCACAGTGAGCTGGGGAAGGCAGGTCAGTCAGAGCCCATCATGGTCTGGGACATGGAGGTTATGTGGTCACTTGTGACTGCTTTGTGCCGTAAGGACAGTGGAGGTGGGAGGGGTTTCTCCTAAGCCCCTCTGGTCATGGTATTCAATATGTAACTAAATTAGGGAGGAAGAGAAAGTTCTGAACCCTGTCCTTGGTTGGGACTGAAATGAAAATCCCACAGTGGAAGGCAGTATGAGCCCTTGAAAACTGAAAGGGCAGCATTTCAGAAGTGTGGTTGTGGGAACTTTGCCACCAGGGCATAAGAGAAACTTCACTAGATCAAATTAACTCATCGCATTTCACAGAGGAGAGGGCCAGCTGGGTTAGAACCACTCATCTGTTGAATTTCTCTAGAGAAAAGGGACGAAAAGAAGAATCAGTTTAGGGAGCACCTGTCCTGACCTCCTAATCCACCCTCTTCCTCTATTTTACGTAACTGCACCACCTCCTCTGAGGGGCCCCTCATCTATTCTCTGCTCAGGCTCTCAGGGTGGCTGAAATGCCATCTGTAACATGCACTGTCTCTTGCTTTTCTGTGTGATGAGTGTTGAACCAAAAGAAGGCCTCTTCAGTTCTTCTCTGTAATAACCTACTAATAACAACAGCATGATAGCAATAGATGCAGCGTTTACTCTTTCACAGATTGAACAGCTAACTGCAGCAACCTGATGATCATTATAAACCATTCCAGTTTGCAACAGACAGCTCTCCTGTTGTCATTTCACTGACACTAGGTGTGTAACCAACGTAACTTAAAATACCTCCATGTTTACTTCACATCCCCTTACAGAGGCCAATGAGTACTCTGTTTATTTCTTTTGCAGGTATTTTTAGCATCAAGGATGAAGGGGATTTTTTCGTTTGGTTTGGGTGAGGCTTTGGGTCTTGAAAAACCCTCTGCTTTAATTCTGCCTGCTTGCTAAATTAATTTTGAAATCGAGAATATAGCATTGTTACAGCAAGTTTGCTGGTAAAATGTGATGAGGAGAGTGCTGCTTTTCCAGCTATCTGCCAAGGACTCTGGACAGTAAGAACATGCCCGATGTGCTGTTGCAGAGGCTTAGGAAAAAAAAAGTTTTGGTTTTTAGAAATATTTGTTTAAACTCAGTGGTTTACACAGCTTGTGGGAATGAAAGCACAAAGGTTACACTACTTGATGTTCTTCCATCTCTCAAACATGCTGAAAGCTCCTTCCCTGTTCTCTTCTTTAGGAAGCGGTAAAAACAGACAACAAAACAGTATCTATTGTAATGAGAAAACAATACATTTCATTTAACATGTTTAGCTTTTAAGTGTTGGTTTTGGGGTTTTTTTTGCTATGTTGCGATCATGCCTATTAGAAATAAATTGCACTGTAATTATGTTTAGATTTACCAACCAATTCCATTGAATGGGAGACCATGGAGGTCACTGCACTTCAACCTCTGGGTATTGCAGACATTTTAAACATCTGGCTCTGCATTTTTAGAACTGTCACACAGAACTAGAGAGCCCTGAGTACCTATTATCCTTCATGCAGATTACGACTGATGAGATGAGATGTGAGTGGGTTTAGAGTGATGCTTCTCTTTTTATTTTGTTTTTCTGAAAGAATACAGCACATAAACATTGTGTAGTTTTCCTGTCAATAAAAATTTGAAATTAGACGGGTTTAGAACATAAGATGTTTGATCCCTTACTATAAATTGTACACCATGAGTTATTTGCTGGGCTTTTCTGAGCTGATTCACTAAATACCAAAAAATGCATAAAGCATTTGGATTAAAATCAGCTTTTCTTTCCTTTCTTGATTGCACAGATTTTCATAGCCCCAAAAGACTCCTTTCCTATGGGGAGTATAGAACCTTTTACGTGTGTGTGTATTTTTTGTTGTTGTTTTTTGTGTGGTTTCTTCTTCATGTAATATATTTTTTCTTCTTTTTCTATATATATATAATTTTTAAAAATAAACTTTCGTGGAGTCTACAGTGTTTAATTAGTGTTGACTTAAAAACTGTTGTCAGCTACAGGATTTTTGACTCTCTTTCATTAAACACATTAAATATGTGTTTAATTTTATACCAGACTGTAGATTCCAAGCCTACTAATATAGCTCAGAGGACCTGTAAATAATCCCTTAAGTTGGGACTTTCAAGAGCAGCCAGAGAGAACAAAACCTTGAAAAGTGTTTATGGCAGATGTGAAGATCACAGATCTCTATTCCTGAGAGAAACAAATGGATGACAATTGAATACTGAATACTAACACAATTTAATTAACACAGTTTTCATTTAGCTTAGTCATGTTCTTCCATTAGAGATATATTAGGGCCAAGAGTAATTCTGAAATGAATTTTTACTTACTGTAGTTCTGGGAAAAACTCTATTTACCTTTAGCCACAGTTTCCAGCCTTTATTTCAGGGTCTAGTTTTTTGTGGAAGGACATCTACAGTTTGGAAGTAATGGGCATTTTATGACATTTTGCATAGGACAGTTTACCTGAGAATATCTGGGAGAGAATAACCTCCCCCAGAAGTAAGGGGCTGGAAATGTACATGTGGAAGATCAAAGAAAACTAAAGAAATGAAGAAGAGTTAAAAACAATTGAAAAAAAATCATATAATAGAACCTTAAAAGGGTTTGGATTGAAAGGGACCTTAAGCTCCATCTAGTTTTAACCCCACTACTGTGGACAGGGATACCTTCCATTAGACCAGGTTGCTCAAAGCCCTGTCTAAACTGGCCTTCAGTATCCATATTCAAAGAAAAGCATATCCATCTATTTCTCTGTGTTTTGAGGTTTATTTAATTTTTCTTTTTTTTTAAAAAACATGTTTGCTGACACTTCTGGTTAATCTGAACTCTTCCTGTGAGTCCAAATGGTTGGACTGAAGACACACCACTGAAGAAACAGACTGGTTCACACACCACTGAAGAAACAAAGAGTTCAGTATAAAACACTGAATTTTTTTTGTCCTGTCTTCCCACTGAAATCTTTCTATACAATTATTGTAATCAACGTGAAATATTTCATAAAATGTCAGTAAGGATTTTTTTTGGGAGTAGGAAGATGTTAAAGAAAAGCAAGCTAACAAACCCCCTTGTTTAGCCCACACCATTTTCTCCTATTCATTACAGAACACAACACAAAAATGTCCAACCTTTTTTTACAGTGGGAAAAAACCCCAAAACAAAACAAAACAAAAAAAAAAAAACAGGCTATCTACAAGATACAGACATTACAGAGCTACCTACCAGACCATAGCGCGGTTTTACGGATATTGTGCACAGCTGGCACAGGCTTGTGACAGATAAAGGACCACAAGATCAAGGGCCAGCAATTTATTGCCAAATCCAGAAGAGAAAATCAGAGAACAGGGATATTTGAAAAATAGTTCATTGTGCTGTATCTGCAACAAATTATCTGCTATTGGGTCTTATTCACAGCTCAGTAAAATCAGTGGCACAGGGTTTGAAGACAACACTGGTCTCTCCACATAGTTTTGATATTATGCTGTATTGAGACTGTTCACTGAATGCAGTACAAGGTTGCTAGGCCAGGAAAAGATCTTTTATTTTATTTATGTAAGATCTAAAAAGTATATTTTCTGTTAAAATATCTCTGATGAGATTTCAAAAGCCAGTGCTCACAGGCTCACCTATTTCTTACAGACCAAATGGGGTCATGAAAAAAATAAACATGGTCAGAAATGAACAGTCCATCACCTGCACAGATGTGCAAGGTGATCAGAGAGTGCAGGGGCAGACAGGGCAAGACAGATGGGTAAAGCATCCTGGTAAAGAAAAGAAACTCATCATTAGGCATAGGTCAGGCTGCAGACTTCCTGATTCACAAAGCAGGGAGAAATTGTCAGATAAGATGTGCCTCTTGAGTGCTGTTAGCAAACAAAGTCTGTTATGTTGCAGTATTAAGCCCCTGTGAGGTGGTGTGTGGGTGCTCCTGGGGTTTTAAACTGTAAATTACAGGGGCACACTAAACTGGTGTGTGTCTACACAGGTAGTTTCACTTAATTTAACTGTCAATCTAAATCATTTTAACATCATCCCTTAAGTTAAACCATTCATTCTTGGCAGCCTGCCTTTAAGACCTAGTTTTGCAATGAGTCCCTGATGGATCCTGGTTGAAGCTAATGGGGCTGTATGCAGTTGTAGAATAGCAATCGCATAAAATTCATTAAAGGGCTGGGGCTTATTTGGGTAAACCCAGCTCTGATACCTGTGCTTATTGGGAGTTCTTTGCACAATAATTGTTCCTCTTGACTTCAGTGGGACTATTTATGGGTTAAAGTACAGCTCAGCAAGGATTTGGTTGCATGCAGGTGAAGATGTTTTTACCTTGCTAATGTCTCTCATCCCATTGAAACCAAGGTGACTACTAATGACTGTGGGTTACTTGAATGATGAAGAGTTTGCAGGAGGGGAATGTTCTTTTTCCATGGGAATATCAGACATCTGCTTTTAGAGTCCCAGAAAGTCAATCACAGAAAAAAGAAAACTTAGAGAGAAAATAATTTTAATTTTTTTAAAAAGCTCTATCATGTACTTTGGCAATATTCCTAGAAAAACTGGGAATAACTCCTCATGATCTCTATTTCTGGGTTAGAGAAAAGGATTATTTCTCTGCAGATGAAAAAGGCTGAAAACCAGATCCTGTCCTAGTAATCTACACTTGCATTTTGGAGAGGAAGGGGCCACTGGTCAGAAATACACACGTTTTATGGCATAAATGCGATACAAACTCCATAAAATTTGTATCTGGAAGCAAAGGTTTATGCTTTCCTGTCCAGGTGCAAAGCAATACAGCTGATCTGATTAATGCCAATACCCACCCTACCCATTTTAAGAGGCTGAGAGATTATGCACAGTGGCACAATGAAATAAATGGAATTACTTATATAAGTTCTCTCCCACGCAAAGCCTGCAAAACTCAATCTTGCCATGATTTCTTCACTATCCCTGCTGTCCAGTGTTAACTGGTGAGTCAGGTCTAATACTAAAATATCAGTCTCTAAAATATCAGGTCTGTACTAAAATATTCCAGTGTGGAAAGAGAGGACTCCTGTCCACAGGGAAAAAGAGTGCTCTGCTTCAAATTATTTTGTTGTCACCCAAATTTCACCTCAGCTGCTTGTTCAGCTGGTTAAATCATGTGAGTGATAGAAATATTAAAAAAAAAGTACGAATACAAATCTCTGTGAGAACATGCACTCGCAGTGCATTTGTATTATCGACCATCAGACATGAATGCATTAGGTGTCTCACCCTTAAATTTTGCATTTCAGCTCTTCTTAGGAGGTGAGGATGTCAGAATTTACTTAACTGAGATACATTCTGCTCTCATTCCTATTGTAAAGAAATATCAGAGAAATCACATTGACTTCATTGGAATTATTCTAGATTTGCCTTAAAAAAAGGTAATTCTTTCCACACTCTACAAAGCAACCTAGATATAAGTGGACCATCTTCATGATAGGTGATCTAATCCTGGCACATGTGGAATGTGTACAAAGAAAGCTGATCCAGGGGATGAATATCTCCAGAACTATGGATTTTCTGCCTTTGAGAAAGAGGAAGTAAATCCATGTACTTTAATCTCATTGAACCTTTTTCTTTGATTTCCCACCAGTTGATAAAGATAGTGGAAAGCATCAGAATGTCTGTTCTGCATAGAGCTGAAAAACTCTGTCTCTCACAAATACTTTTACTTATCAACACACAAAGCCTGCTTAATAACATGTATGGCTATAAGAATTCAAATCTTCAAGATTCTATAAGCTTTTATGTATATTAAACAAATCCTACTGTCAAAGGAGGACATGTTTTCAGAACAAGGTGAAAGATTTTATCTGGGCTCTAGTAAGAAGTCATTTAACACTTTAGAAAGCTTACCCCTTCATCATGCCACAAAAATTAATCACAGCATCCATATTCAAATTGTATCCTGAAGTTAGTTGATAACACAAAGGCAAAGGAAAGACAAAGGGGTGATCTTTGAATGCTGAATGCATTTAAACAAGAAAATAAGATGGTATTTCATAAACACTTTCAGCTAATAAAACACACAAAATAGAGAAATGATTAAACTGAAGCTGTATCAGACCTGAAGTAGGAGTATCAATGCAGAAATTCATCGTGGGAATTAATTTTGTTGTATGAAGAAACAACAAATTGAATCGCCTACTCCTTTTCCTGCAAGAGCAGGGGAAGATGGCAATGCATTATGTTCTGGGATTCAAGATATCTCTGTTCTTTGCCTTACCTCTGCTGCGTACTTTCAGAAAAATCAATGATTTTGTCACTGGACTTCAGTTCTGCATCTGTAAAACAAGAAAAAAAAAAAAAGGCCTATTTCTTGCCTAATTGCCCTACACAGGTATAAAAGGAGCATGGTAGGGTTATTGTCTCCCTCAGAATCTTTTAGTATACACAAAATAAAAATACGAAGAAAGAGTTTCATGCCCCCATTTTATCTGTAGAGAGAAAAAGAATTTCCAAACAGCTGAGCTGACATTGTTTTTCCTGTTCTGATTGCCTATCTTTGCTAGACCATGCACTTATACTGGCTCTGTACAAACCTTGTGGTGTCTTTTTTGCCCATTTGGACACACAGCAACCTCTTCTGTGTTTGATGTTAGTATTTTAACTTGATTCCATGTTAAGCTTGTTTATTCATCTTACATATCCAATGACAAAAAGCCAAAAACTTAGCAGATGGAAGGTTTTCTGATGTATTTTCTGACTTTCCAGGATGTTGATTTCTGAAAGCCAGGAAATACAGGATTTCTGTCTTTCCTGGGGCAGTCCATAGCCAATGGGAATTATCTGCAAATGCTTCAGAGGTAAACACCTTGTTAGATACAGCTGTATTGAACTGATCCAGGGATTAGTTAGAACAGATTGGCAGAGCTGTGCTTATGATAAAAGAAAAAATAAAAACTGGGAACTGCAGGAGGGAAGGTGAAGGGAAAAGTGAAAGAAAGGAGCATGTTCACTCTCTGAAATACCTGATAGCCCTTATTTCATGCTTAGTCGAGCAGGTTGTGGCACTAAAGAGGTAAAAAGTTTTCCTGTGCGGGGAACTGTCTGAAGTTGTTTACCCATAATTCACAGGATGACAAACACTTTAAGTCTGTATTTCCTCTTTTCAGAGCTATTAATTTAGGTTACTTTCTGGAAATTCTTGTGTCTGATCATACAGAAACTCAGGAGGATTCTGCATAACTTTCCATGTAAAATGTAAAATTCATGCCCTCCAAACCTTATCACAATCCAGGGGTTTGGAAGGACACTCCAGCCCCACTAATGAAACAGTTACCTTGACTTTGCCATATACTGGATCACAAACTTGAAAGAGCTTATAGCCTTTCATAGATTTATTCCATCACATGGATCCTGGCATCACAAGGTAGCATTCATAACTCCATATACTCAGAAGAAAGGGCAAATGCAAGGTAATAGCTACTTTTCTACCTTTAATCTAACTTGTGTCCTCACTCCAGTCTGAGTCCTCCCAAAGCTTTTTCCTTCACATGCTGCTCACTTCCTTCTCAGCCAGGTCATGAACAAGTAATTGGTTTTCTTTATAAAATTTGTTGATCCTTTTCACTTCTGAATTTCACCCAAGTTTTGTCAGATGATATTTTTTTTTTCTTTCTATAGGCAGTAGCACAATGCATTTTTCTCCTCAATGAATGCAGGGAAGCCACGACTTCTGTGTGTCACTGACTAGACATAAATACAGGTTCCCCCTGAACTACCCTGGTGATACAAAACACAGCATAGAAGTCTCTTCAATCTGCACATGCACAGTGCAATTAGTCTGACAGGTAAGGTTAAGGGCTTGTGGAGTATCAAGTATAATCAACAATAGCAGTCTTGCCAGCTTTCAGTAAATTCAATTTTCAAATGCAAGGAAGAGTCCTTTATATACACATATATGTCCTGAAGTTAGACTAAAAAAAGAAATCTGCTTAAATTATAATAGAATATATGCAGGCTATAACTGTCTAGAGGATACTGGACCTATGTATTTTTTCAGGTTATAAGGTTTCTGACTGTATTAATTGGTGCGTATAGAAATTGGTTTTTAGCATTCAGATTTTGGGATTTTTTAATTTATTTGTTCAGTATGTGAAGATTTACTCTCTTGTCTGTGCAACTAAAAGACTTCTCATATTGTAAGTAAGTTTAAGTAAGTGTTGCATATTTTGTGTCTATTTTGCTCGTTCTGATTTTTTCCTCTAATGAGACCTGGTGAGAGATCTCAAGAAAGAATAGGAGGAGTAGGAGTATAAAAGAGAGGGAGAGAATGCTGATCCCTAACAGTATGATTACAAATGTCTTTTTGTAGGAGGAACCTGTCTTCTCTTTGATTTCACGGATGGTTGGGAATTTCCATTTGAGGTTATGGGAACGAATGTTCTGGCTTGTCCAAAAATGTCTATTCCTCTTGACAAGGGCTTTGTCCTAGAATGTGCTAAAAGGACTTAAAAAAAAAACATCCCAAGATTCTATTTTTGGCTGCTGTTTTAAGCCATTAAAGATGATCTATCTTGCACCTTTTATGCAGTATGGCTATTATTTATACATGAAAGAAAATTGTACAGGGCTTGCATGGAGAGGGGGGGAACTTTAACTTTCTCTCCTCTTGTGTTCTAGGTCAGCTCTCTCAGCCTTTTCTCTAAAGTTCTTTGCTCATGTTGTGAAATCTTATGTCCTGACCCAGAGCCCACTGAAGTAGAGAAATTCATGCCAACAATACTGGGTTTTTTTCTACCTAAGGAGGTATGTTAGGTTAAGATTACTCTGTCATTTCTCCAAATCCTTAGTGCTGTGCATTACAGAGTGGAAATGTACCAACTCTTTCTCTGATGGGGCGACAGTGTGTTCATTAAAAACTTTTCCTCTTTCCTGTACATAATTAATTGCTTTTTCTTAGAGTGTAGGTGGCTTAAATTGATATTTGAGAGCAAGTTTATTAGAACTCCCGGAGATGTTTAAATAACAGCCAGATCATTTCTAGAAGGAATCTGCTTGGTAAAAACTTAATACTAGAAAACAGCCAAAATGGTCCTTTTTTTCTTCCTTTTTTAGACTTGCTTCTCATAAATTTAAAAACTGCAATCAAGCCAAACAAAACAGAACCAAGAGTCCTTCTAGAAATTACTAGAGACTCTAATTAGAATTGACATTGGATGGTTAGGCTTCTTGTATGCAAAAATTTTCAACACTAGTTTTTGAGAAGTTAGATTTTGGCATTTACAAACTCCCCTTGCTTGTAGATGAAAGGAGGATAGAAGCTGATTGAAGAGTGTAAAACATGTCTTATTTTGTTCAAATCTCCTGGCTAGTGTCACACTGGGACATTTTCATAGAATATACAAATATCACTCTACAGAGATTCCTATTTTGTTCTTGTCTTCCTAGTTTTTTCCTTTTTTGCCAAAGGGTCCCTTCGACTTAACTTCCATTATGATTTTTTTACTGCCTGTAAGAAAAATATTCAGCACTGAGAAGCTACTGGCACTGCAGCTGAACCTCTTCACACAAAAATACCTATAGTAATCCTCTGCTGAGTCACACAGAGCAATGATTCAGTCCACCAAGTACTTGCAGACTCCTCTCCATCCATACAAACAGCAACGTTTGCCTTAGACAGCCTTAGACTCTTAATGCCTTAGTGCAGCCATTGCTGTCACTTCTTCAGTTTCATATAAAAATCAGAGGATTTGTTAGAACACTGAAAGTAATGGCTCCAGTAGCACCCAAGTGCTCAGCCTCTTTTTAAACATCAAAATGTATATATAAAAGTAAAATGTAAAAGTAAATGTGTATATAAAAAGTATAATTTCAAATCAAAAAGTTCTTACATTAAATTTAAGACCAAAACCTAATACAAAACCAACCAACCAACCAAATCAAACCAAAAAAAAAAAAAAACCACCTAAAAAGAAACCCCAAGAAAACCAACAGAATACAAGCAACTTGAAACCTAAGACAAAAAAGACCAAGAAAAAAATCACAAAAAAAACCACTCAGAAGCCAAAAAACTACAGCCATTTCTTTAGGTAGGCATTACCTGTTCTTATATGGTCAAAATCAAGTAAAAATTGGTTATAGAGAAACATGAGAGAATTAGAAGTTCAGAGAGAACCTGCTGAGAAATTTAAGGACTTGTCCAAAGTTGTATAGTAGACTAGATACAAAACTGGCAACTGCATCTAGCTTCATGCCTCTAACCAGTCTGACTTCTAGACCAGCAGAGCCAACTGAGATTAAGGGTTAGAGTTAGAAAATATGTAATAAAACAGGGAATCATAAATTTCCTAAGCATAAGGACCAACAGTAGGTCCAATGTCCTGTTATTCTCTTGCTTATTAATTCTTCCATGACAACATGACTGGAAGTTGCCCATTTGAAAATTCTGGGAGTACAGTTTTTGTCTTTTGTGTTGTTTTATTTTATTTTATTTTATTTCAGAACTGTACAAAAAGTCATAGCAAATATGAGACTGAATCAGGAAAACAAGAGTGTCGCACACATCTGCTTTAACAATACTTATTGTTTTAATTCCTAATTACTTACAGTTCTTAACTGGATGTGTAGTCTCTTGACAATTTAATCTGCATTTTTTTCAATAATTCCACAGAAGCAAGATTTTCAGTATCATCAGATTACAGTATTTCAACTGTGACAAGAAAGGACTAGGGCTATTTCCTTTCAGCTTGATCTTTAGTTGGACTTTAACCTGAATCTATCACAACACCGTCAGATATGGTAACAGATTCCACTGTGCAATTAGCAGAAGGAACAGAGTTTAAGCACAGTACATATTTCCCAGCAATCTCACTCTTTGCAAACTGGTGATGGATATACAGCCATAGTAATACCTACTGAAGGGCCAGGTATTTTATTAGTGGTTTTTTTTCCCCAGTTTCTTGTTATGATATAAGCATTTTCATCTTTCTCTTAGCCATAGATTCAGTTGTGGTGTACAT
Organism: Vireo altiloquus; assembly: GCA_013396875.1. Lineage (NCBI taxonomy): Eukaryota > Metazoa > Chordata > Aves > Passeriformes > Vireonidae > Vireo > Vireo altiloquus. Next base: position 596,284 of record VZRF01007995.1, read on the forward strand.
ATATAGGTAACATACATGGCTTTATGCATATTTCTCTAAAGTGACAATTATTTCTATCCCAGATTCCTCTAATGTGTAATTCAGTCATTGAGTGGTTTTAATTTGTTCTTGGATAAGAAAAATACAAAACCAACAAGAAATGTGCTTTTGCTTATGATACTTCATATTGTCTGAAATGCTGTCCTGGATTTTTACAATTATTCCCCATATTGCTATGTCTTCCTCCTGCTATGTCATCTCAATAGTTCTGAGTGAAGGGGGAAGAGTCTCAACGATTTTGTAGAGAAAGAACTGTTCTGCCTGTATATCTCCTGGGTGTGTGTCAGGCACAAGCTTTAGGTCCTATCTATCCCCAGCTCAGTCCATAGCCAATATTCATGCAATTAGCCTTAACACTTTTCAACCAGCCTGAACTGAATGAGGTTGCCAGGGTGCAGAATAAAATTACAGTCTTCTTCAGTTTTGGGAAGGAGGAATAGGGCACATAGAATTTAGCATGTATAAATCAGCAAGAATGATGCACCCGAAATGTAGTTTGAAAAGGGCAGCAGCCTCTTAAAAAGCTTTGGAAACCCACTTTTACCTTTGAAGAGAGGTTTGGAAGTTGAAATTCAGCTTGTGGTATTATTAGGATGATTATTGTACCCATTATCTCTCTTTTTTTTCCTCCCATGTATATAAAAGACTCAATAACTCACCAGCAATGTGGCCAATGTTGAGAATATTCCCCAGAGCTGAAAAAATGTACACATTCTTTACTATTAGGAGATTTTTTTTTTATTCTTGAAGAGCCATTTTTTCATATTACATGTCCACAGATTTTACTTGAATTGGCACATACCTTAAAAAATGATCTTCTTTATAAAGTTGTACAATAAACCTGTAGTACTATTTAAATTGCAGCTGCAACTGTGCACTGCACTGAATTTTTCCTCTTGTGAAAGCAGATGGTTTCCACGAAAATAATAGGAATAATTTCTATGCAGTATCATAGCAGTTACTTAATGAAAATATAATCACAAACTATACTACAAGGCAGTTACTTAATGAGTTGGATGTGATAAAGCATGTATTATTTTTCAATATGAAAACCTAGAGGTGTTGGCAGCCAGAAGCGACTTGGCTTGTTAAATCCATGCAAAATGTATAATAAAACTGAAATTGGCATTATGCATTTATTTTTAAAGGAATTTATTTTCAAAGGAATTTATTTTCATTTAAACAAAACCAAAAACCTACTCATACGAAGTTCTTTGAGATCTACTTATTGATCTCAAACTGTATTGGACTTTTTCACTTAATTTAAAAAATACAAGTACAGACCCTAAAAGCCTGCCAAATGTGGTGATTTTTAGTGAGGAACTGGTTTTTTTTTTAAATTTAGGTCACACGCTTCAAGTAATTTTTGTTCCTATGTCTTATTTCAGCTACCACCAGTTCAATTTTAATTTGTCTACCTAACTAATCATTACTGCTAGAAAGAACTTCTTTAGATGTCTAGATAGCTGATAAGGTCTCAGTAGCCCTGGTGGACCCTGAAGTATGTTGCTTTTACACTGGAAATTAACAAATGTCTAAGAATGGCTTGTGAAGCTTGAATATTTTCCCCTGAATATAGAATTGTAATTAAAAAATGAAGATAGTGCAACTAAAGAGAATTGGTTACTTTATTAACATGAAAAGAATACGTCATTGGACTAATTCACATCTTAAAGGCAATCAAGTTATTGCATTTATTTTAGCTAATTTTAATTCTATTATTTGGTTACTGCTTTTTCCAGAAGGCTATAGATCAAGAAGCTTTAAATCAGTAAAGGCATGTGTAAGGTATGTGTATATGCTACACACGCAAATTTTCTAGCCATAATCTAATTGTAACTGTTTACATCCCTGTATAAACATCACTCACTGGCCTGTATTAGTACACAGCAAATGAAGACAGAAACAGGACGTTGCATTATTTGTTACCTAAAGCTATAAGTCAAGATACTGAAGACAATAAAGAGCATCTGAATGGTTGCTAACTTTTCTGTGAAACCCTGGCCTAGGCTTGCATTAAGCAAAGAGCTTAATGATGAGTTCAGCTTTTAAACATTGTCTTAAGCCCCTTCCTTATGAAAAAGCAGTTAATTAAGGCTCTCATGTCCCCAGAAATCTGTGCTATTTAGTTATATACATTTACTTGAATGGTCCTACTAGCCTGGGATCTTAGGAAAGACTGCCCAGTAAACCTATAGGTAGTCTGTCCTGCCTGTTCAGCTACGGCTCTGTTCATCTATTACTATGATGCAAAGGGCTTTTAATGTTTCTTTATCATCTTTTATATCTTCCATACTTCATTAGTAATTTTAGCTCTTTCCTATAATTCTTTAAATGAGATTTTGCAGTAAATCATGATGCAACCTACAACATATCCCCAACTGCTAGCTTGATTCCTTAGCAAAAGCATCCAATCAGTTAATCCTAGGAGATTAATTTTACTTTCCTCTTAGAATGCAAGATTCATTAGCGACTTAGAAACTTTCGGTTAATTAGTTGAATGGTGGTCATCCATATCTATCGCCAGTGGCAGAGAGCTGGAGTAGTTAAGTCCAGGAAAATAAATTCACTTTCAACACCAAAGTATTAATCAGCTCAGGAAGGCTTGTTGAGGTCATACCACATGGGTGTGAAATAAAAACATCCTAGAGTTGGTCTAATTGATGACTTGATTTACAGAATGGAGTTCATAGCTTTAATAATGGGCAGTAATTTCACGTGACAATATTATTTCTGGTTTTCTACAGCATTTACTTACTTATTTTAGTGTAAAGGAAACAAGGGTGTGCATGTTAATACTTTCATGCTGTCTGCTGCCCAAAGAGAGTCACATTTCAGAAGAATGCACACTGCCTTTAGATGAATGCTCCCCATAGCAGTGCACACACAAGCAGAGAATACATACATAGAAATGTCACTAAGAACAGCAGGGAAACTCAGTGCAGAAACTCTGCAAAATGTACCTTTTTGAAAAATTTCCTGCTTATGTGCCAATTTCTTATTTATTCCTTCTGTTTATTCCAAAGGCTTTTAAGAGCTGAAGAATCCTCAGTCCAGTATTTGGTAGACCTGATATCGAACATTGTTAATTAAAATTTTTGCTGAGATATCAAGGCTTGTTAGATATAAGTATGATCAGAATGACTTGGATTTGATAATTTTTCAATTTAAAAAAAAATATTGATTTTTTCACAGCTCTCCATAATAGCTTTATTCTTGTGAGCAGAAACTTATCAATGTGGCAGTTAAATTACATTTCTTGATATGTGTATGGTGATACAACTATTTTCACACATACCTCAGTGACCACAAATTTAACATAATCTATGAATTTGGTTTAATCTTCAGCCACAAACTATGTTTACCTGAGAAAGAAGATGTGGATAAATTAGTTTGCAAAATTAGGAACTTTCATTCTTGTGATGCAAAAAAAAAAGTGATATCTATGGAGAATAAATCTACCTAGGAGTATATCTTACGTACATCTACTCATTTGAACAAATTAAAATTATTGAAACATGAAATATGTTTTTCTTCTGGCATTCTTACTAGGGTAAGGAAAATACAATAAATTCTTAAACAAGCTCTAGTTCTTCATCAGCACCTCACCACATTCCATTGTGATCTCTATCTGCTATTTTTATTAGAAATTAAAAAAGTAGCATGGTAACATGACAAACAAATAAGATTAGATGTATTTTTGGTTTTTACCATGCACTATTTAACAGTCCACCTAAATATTTAAATGGCCTGACTATCAAACACATTGTATCAGACAGAGTGAATAGTCTTTATTAAAATCAAGCTTTCCAGTTTGCCAGCTGAAATAAACTTTGTTTTTACACAACGAGAATTCATAAGACAATAAGACTAAGAAATAATTGTACCCCTTCAGAACAGGAAGAAGAAAAAATTACAAATATTTCTTATCATTCCCTCAGGAAATTAATATTTATTATTAAATTTTATGAGTAGATTTTGTATTTAAACTTATTTGGGCCTAAATCCATAAAAATAATACAAAATTGACTCTAAATTCTGTACTTTATTCCTATAAAATAATTTTTATTATTTATTTTATTTATTATGTACTTAATTCTGTTACCCATCGTTAGTTGATGGGTAACCATATGTCTTCATGGATCTGGAATGAAAATTAGGAGCCCAGTAAGATAAGTTTACTGACTCTAAACCAGAGGCACTTTCGAAAATTTCCCAATGCATGCATTTCATTTCACTCTAATATATGAAAATTTATAATGTTAGAGTTGTAAGGGAATTAGCATAATTCTAAATGTTTTTCTTCTCTCTGGAATGTAGGAATGAAATTTAGACACATTTTAATGTCTATAGTTAATAAAATTCTTGGATTAATTCTATCACACTTATTATTTGAATTATAGTTGTAGAAATAGTTCTGAGTGACATAGATCTGAGATAATATTAGGGCTATTTTTACCATATTTTTACACTTTTAATAGAGCTGGAAGATATGCTTAGGGAAATGTTTTTATCCAAAATTTGTCTGCTGGCAAAGGAGTATTCACCATGGTCATTCTTCAAGCAACAATTCAAGGCAAATATTTTTTTAATTCAGAAAAGTTTGCAGAATTGCCCTGTGCCGTCTGTGAGGACGATAATGAGCACTGGCTATAAATATACAGTCAGAAAAGTGAGCCCCATGGCAAGCACAGGAGCCTGCTGACAACTAGCTGAGCAAGATCAACAGCTATAAATTCTATCTTGCACATCCTAGTCCAATCTGTCTCTATCTCAAACCCTTTATGCCCCTCGTTGGGCACCAAAAAGGGTTGTCATGGTTAAACCACAGTCTGCAGCCAAGCCCCACACAGCCACTCTCACTCCCCCACTAGAGCGATCAGAGAGAGCATCAGAAGAGTAAAAAATAGAAAACTCATGGTTTGAGATAAGGACAGTTTAATAGGGAAAGTAAAAGCCACTCAGGCAAGCAAGCAAAATAGGGAATGAATTCAGCGCTTCCCACGGCTAAGTGTTCAGCCATTACCAGCAGAGCAGGGCCACGTATAACAGTGATTTGTAAAGACAAACGGCATCACTCCTAATGTCGCCCCCCTCCTCCTTCTTCCCCACACTTCATATACTTAGCATGATGTCATAGGGTCTGGAATATCCTTTTGGTTAACTTGGGTCACCTGTCCTGGCTGTGTCTCCTCACAGTCTCCCAAGCACTCCCAGTCTCCACACCAGCGTGGCAGTAAAAAGAAACAGAAAAAGCCTTGGCTTTGTGCAAGCCCTGCTCTACAGAAATAAAAAAAATCCTGTATTTTCAACACTGTTTTCAACACAATTCCAAAGTATAGACCCATGCTAGTCACTTTGAAGAAAATTAACCCTACATAGTCAAAACCAACACAAAAATATTCTTCAAAGTCTGTTCCAAAGCCAAGAACGTTCTGTTCGCTTCGGTGGAGCTTGGTCAAGTTCAGTTTTGAAAGTAAAAAGTTATTCCAAGAGACAAAAGAAAACCCAGAGCTTTTACCATTGAATTCTAAATCTATACTTTTTCAACTCTACCTCAGCTGTCTGCAGCTATTTTTTTTTAATGACTTGCTGAGAACACAGTCTTCATTCTGTTACCATCTATTAAATACGGACTGGCAATATTTGCCTTGCAAATTTATATATTATTACAATCTCTATTTGTCGTATATAATCTCTTTGGCATATAATTGGGCATTTAGAAAATCTGGAATTTTCACCTTTTCACAATACTAATTACTTTAAGAATCTTGCCAAAATTAACCTATATATATGTATGTTTTTGCAATTGATAAATTCCTGGAAGACAATAGATTTATTAAGTTACTAATGGGTTTCCACTAGACATCTTAGTAATGTAATTAGTCTGCCTCATACTCAAATAACTGCGTAATCATTACATAATTTTTCCAAAGTTAATAAGCTGTTATAGATTTAGTTTTTATATATCTTTCAAAATAATTGCTTTTTCCATACTATTTCATCAAGAAACTCCATAAAGATGATGATATTTCTACGTATTGTTTACTAAGTTTATTGAAAAGAGAGTTTGCGATAGGTATTCAAATCAGGCAAATAATTTGTTTATTTTAAACTTATTTCATGTACTTTGCAAGAGTATTGAAGAGATTATGTTTAAATAATAATTCAATGCACAGCCAGTGGGAGTATTTGACTCCTCTAGAGGTTCTAAAGGAATAGCATAATTACTTCCACTTGTGTCATAAGATACAAAGCAGTGTGTGCATGCCTTTTTTAATTCTTTTTCTACTTTATCAGAGCAATTAAACATATGCTTTAATCATTTACTTGGGTGGTTTGTTTTTAAAGAATAGATAAGTAAATATTTTTCTGTCCTAAAATGAATGCCTTAGTAAGCAACAGTGTTTGTTGCATTCCTGGCCTAGGTAAATACCATGTATAGGGGTGGAATGTGTGAAATATACATATATACACACAGTTACGCATTCAGGCCATATAAAATTTACATACCACTTTCGGCTCTGTTCTGAAAGCAATTAAAGTCAAGCCATAATTTAGTTAATTTATACATATTCAATGGTTGAAATGGCCTGGGATACTGTGGAGTGTGATAACGATATCTAATCCAAATGCCTCGTCATTTCTTCCAGGAAAGGATAAAAGTGAGTGGAATATACCCTGGGAATTCTCTTTTTTTGTTTTTCATGGGTACGTAAACATGTTTCTTTTTTCAGTGGTAACTTATTTTTATGTAAGTAAAAGATTCTTGTACATAATTATGTACAACTATATTTGATCTCTACTTCTGCATTTGTGTATGTGCAAATGATACATAAAAGGAAAAGATGGGTGGAGGGATAAAGGAATAGAATAATTTAAGTGATATTTCACTATATAGGCTCTTTGTGTGTTCTTTGGAGTGAGAAAAAGGTTTACAATCGATTTGCTCTTTTCTTATTGCAAAAAGCAGTACAGTTTGCCAGGATTTGAAGTAATGCATTGCATCTACGTCTTAAAGTAGTACAATACATATACAATAATTTCTGCCTTCCTTTCCTGTTCCTTTCTTTCCTGTCTGATTGTCTGTGGCCTCCTAAAGTAAAGTAAATGGAATCCTAATGTGAGTTAAATGAGGGAAGTAATGGTTCTTTTGATGTTCCCTTCCCTGTGATGTTTGGGGGACATGAGAAGAGAATTCTTACCCTGAATTTGTTTCAGTGAGCGTAGAATCAAATTCCAGTTTCTAGACAAGCTGAAATGACTTGCTAATAATAGAAATTAATTATAAATTAGAAAGACTCCCAAGGCTGATTTCAGACATACCGAATTAACAAAAGAAAAAAGGAAAAGGGGAGAATGAAACAAGACCTTGAAAATTATAATCTGCATCTCTCTATGTAACTTTAAATATTCGATTGAGGGTTTGCACTCATGGCTTCCTTCTGGGTATCTGATAAAATCTTGCTCTAACAAAGCACTTATGATTTCTTTTCCTTTGAATTAAAATATGACTTTTAGAGGAATTACTTGTAGTTAAGGGAAAGCATTTCTTCTATTTCCTTTAGTCAGTGTGTAATCATTCAAACTGTGAGTTCTATTTCATTTAGCAATTCTGCTGGACGTATTTAAAATTACTTGATGCTGGTGGAAAAGAACTCCTCAACTTTATGGGTTTTTTTGTTTTTGTTTTCTTATCAAAACAAAGTTATTTATGAATATAGAACACACTATTGATGACTTGCCATATCACAGCTTGCAAAATTTCATTTTTATTCATCACAGAACACAAGCAACATCCGTCCAATTCCTATTAAACAGGTGTTTCTTATAAAAGAGTGACAGAGAATGGAATGTTTTGATGTTTAAAAATAACAATATTTTTAAACTTTTATCTGACAAACACAGATTGTGGTGCCATATATCGTAGCATATTTACATTAAAAACTATAGGAGATGAAACTTGAATTTAGAATTCCCATTTGGTCATCATTAGACAAGAGATTCTTTCTAGAGAGGGCTCCACTCAAAGGCCTTTTAAGTTGAAAGAGACTTAGAACCAACAACTTCACATAACAAATTCCAAACAATCAAACCACACCAAAGCACAAACCCCAAGACAATCTGTACACAGGTACAAATTAATATTTTTCTTAAGAGAAAAGTAAAAATAACTCAGCAAACTTTCATTGCTTTGCTAATATGCCTTTTCACTATTTTGAGCCATTGGTTTTTCAACAGGGATAATAGAATTGAAACAGATTAATTTAGTCTACCTGAATCTACTACTAATCAAACACCATCAGTCTAATTATTATTTATAGTAATACTGAAACAACTTTAGGCAAAAAGAGTTTTTCATTACTAATTTTCATAAATTATTGTAATAATTTCATGGCACAAGATTATTACAGAATCTAAATATATGTAATCTAGGCTTAATACACTTTATTTATCAGTGGTAATGTCATTCTAGAAAATCAGACTTCAAAATCGAAATTTTCTGTGGAAAACATTGATTGAAAATTTTTCATTAAAAAAACCAGATGAAATATATTGAGCATAAAACACAATGTTGGGCTTAAAAATATGCACTCCTGGCTTCTCTTTTTCCTTTGTTAGGGCAATTCGCTTTACGACACTTAGCTTAAATGGGGTTCATGATACTGTTCAACTCTGTAAAATGCTTTGCAGTCTACCAATAATGTTTTGGGCTCTGAGGTTTTCTGTGCAGTTGCAGCGTTTCTCTCAAGCTATAATCCAGGTTCTTCTCATCTGCTCCATTCTGTTGATGAAATTTCTTGATAGAATTCAGTATTATGGAGTGCACAGAAGTTACTATATTGTACTGTCGTAATTCAAAATAAATCCTATGAAATATTTTCTTCGATGGTGTTTTATAGTCTAAAGTTTGTTTCTGGTTTGGGCACCCCTGTGTCATCATTTATAATACCATGTAAAATTCCAGTCACTCGTATTTTAGAAGCAGAATGAATGCAGAGTATAAGAAGTGCAGAGAAGGGATTTCATGCACATAGGGAAATAACCAATTAGAGAAAAGATGAATCTTCCAGATGAAATGAGGAGAGTATATTTCTTTTTTATTTAAACCTAACAAAACAAATTCTAAAAGAAAAATAACTGCTGTTTACAAATGCATCCAGTTTGTGTTCATCAAAGAAAAAGAAGAGCAATTTCATAAGAAACTAAACTGACAGAAGAGAAATATTTGTATATTGAACCTGTAGAAAAATGCGAGTGAGGAAACTGTAGTAAGTAATGTAGCTGGTGTTGCAGAAGGTGCAATTTTAGTTATTAAGGAGATAATATGGTAACCTTCAATGTGAGTGAACCGATTCAAAGACTCAGAAGGCTCCTTCCACTTGAATTTCAAACTATAAGACTTTACTGCTGGTTGGAAGTTATGCTTTTCAAGTAATTCTAGTGAAAACTGTTTTAAGATAAAGAGGTTTTGAACTGTTTCCTCTTAAACCAAAGAAAGAATTTTTCAAAGAGGTGGCCTTGTAAAGAAAAAAGTTTCAAATTTCAAAGCTTCAGCAACTTTTTTCAAACCCCTAATGTAAAATTTCAGCAAGGAAATATGTAAACAATCAGTATCATTCCAATGTTAATTTTGAAATATTTTACACAAAGTTGCAAAAGGATCACAAATGAATGAACTAATAAATGACTAACTTAATGTATGAGAAAAAATTGAATACCTGATTGTGTTTTGTCACATAAAAATAGGTTAAATTCATCAGGCAAGTTATGGCTTGTGAATTATTCACTATGTTCTACTGGCTGTAATTCTTTTTGCATTTAATTACAAGGGGCTACAGATTACTTAGAGGTCTTGTAATGCATGTGCATGACTGCCAAGACCACTAATGGAAATTGCATACCATTGCTGAGAGAAAAGTATACACTTCAGTAATTACATGTGGTACTCTAAATGCAGATGCAAAAGTAATTATCATAAACTGGTGCTCTGCATATTAGAATGCTGTATTGGCTCCATATATTAGCTTTCACTTCCGAAGATCATCAGGATTCAATATGTAGTTAGTTCTCTCATGAAATATAATTGAGGGTCTCCAAGCAGCTTCCTTTTGTTCTTGTGCTCTATGAGTCATTCCATAGGGAGTGCCACAGGCATTATTGCAATGCAGAAAAAAAATGTTATTGGCTAGCACTTAAGTATTTTGGTAGAATTTTAAAGAAAAATCGTATAACACTTGTATTTAGCTTCTCTTATTTGTCACATTTTCACAATCGCTAAAGTTCATATAGCAGAGCAAGAAAACTTAAATTCTCAAAATGTTTATTCTCATTCTTCTCCTGAAATTTCAATAACAGTTAAGCCTTGAAACTTTGACCTTGTGAAGAGATGAGCAAATGAAAACTACAAAAAGGGAAAAAATGATGTGTCAGAGATAGGATTGGATATCCAGCAGGGCTGTGAACTTCAGAACCCAATGATTCCTAGCTGTAAAATAGTTTTAATTTATGTCCGTTGATGATGGCAATGCTCCAAACACGACTGAAACTCAGCAGAACTTCAGCATTTTTCCAAAATATATTGTGAAATTAAATATGTTCAAAGGTATTTTGTCCTTCTGTCTAGTTACACATGTTTGGTGCATTTCCTTGTTACACATTGGCTAGACCTTTACTGCTGCATGGAGCTAGCCTACCTTTTTTTTTCCCTTCATTTTGGTCTTTCTATTTTGTCTCAAATCTCAGATTAACTCTTGACTGTTCTCAACTCATCACATCCTTAAAAAAAACCTTCAAAGAGATATTTCAAACTTACAAAAGATGTTTGGCCTTTATGTCTCGCATCATTCTTTTAAATTCATGATGTAAGAAGTATATTTTGTGTACATAGATATTTCCAGTCTCTGGGCTTTGCCTAGGTCTGTGCAAGTTTCTGCACTTTCTTTTCTCCTCATCTTCTTGCAGTTTTTCCTGAAGACTCACCTAAGAATTTGCCAGTTTCTTCTCCTGATCTGCAGCTTACATATAGCTACCTCTGATCTGCCTTCCCAGCTTTCTGTCCTGATTATTTTTATAACTTGATGCATCCTGATAGTTCTAAGTTCAAGACCCTATGTTTCAACAGTCTCCTCTATTGCCATAGATTCTTGATATCATCTTGATATCATCTGATATCTGATGTCAAAATACTGCAGCTATATATCTGACTTCTGAATTTTAGGTCAGTGACCAAAAAAATGGTTAAAGGTTTCTAATTTGTTGTAGTCCCATATAAGACTTCTAGAAGTTCCACTCTTCATGAGGTTACAGCTTTCATAGAACTCTTTCATTTCTTCTGCAAAGGTCATCTCATCTTTACTTACTTGCATGTGGTTAAAAAGTGGTAACAAGGCACATTGCAATAACTGGGAAAATAACATTTTTGTCCCCCTCTTCTTATTAAATTGAGTTAGTTTCTCTCTTTATAGATCTCATATTTTATCTTAAATGTCTTAGGTTTGCTGTTAATAATGGTTGAAAAGGGTATTCTGTAGGCTGCAGGTTGCTAAGAAGCTACTTGTATGCCTGAAATTAGATGGAAGTTTTACTAAACTGCAGTCAGCTGCAGCATACTTCATCTGACCAAAATGCATGAGTGTTTATACAAAGCCCTACATAGAATTCCAGAGCCTCACATGAGGAGAAAAGAATTAATGAGAAGGCCCAGAAAGAGGAATCCTGGCAGTGAACAATAGGAAAATGCAAGCAACTACTCATCCTCATGCATAACCAACCAGAGTGGTTGGTGTGTATATGTGTATTTGTATAAAGCATCACTTACCAGCATTGGGAACTGTTTAAGTATCCTATTCATTTCAAATATTAAAATGAAGGTGTTTTCTGTAATGGTTATTTATGATTATTTACCATCTGCTCACAAGTAAATTCATTACCATGAAGATTTAACCAAATAAATAAGTTAACCTGCTACAAGTGATGAAATACTGTAATTAGTTGTGTCTGAAATACAAAATTAGAGAGAACATTTTGTTTACCTAATAGCTGTTTAACTGGCTGCAAGAAGTGATTCTTTTGCATGGTACATGTAACCAAGAGAAATTGCATCAAACTGATTCAGAGATTAGGGTATTGAGGGAATGGATCTGCACTGTGCATATGTTGTGTCAGGTGCGTTCATGTAGGTAGTGCAAAACCACAGAGCCCACAGACACATGTATATAAATGCATAAGGAATTTTCCACTCCTATCAATACGCATTTTAAATAACCTTATAAAATAGATTTAGTTATAAAATATATTTACATAACTGGGAGGATGAAATAATTTATTGAAATAAGGTCTTGCTGAAAATTGGCAGGCTATGATTGTAAAAAGGAAAGGTAAATTTGTGTATGCAGCAAAATCACCATGAAAATTCACTGCTGTTAACAAAATTAATTAAATATTTTGTATGATCATCAATAACATCTCTTTTTACTTTAGACAACAGTAACAGCAAGCATTAGTTCGTGGTTTTAACCACATAAACATACTGCCATCCACATAGTTTTTAGTTAATAATTTTGGGCTGAAGAATTTCTTCACAATTATTTCATCTGCTTGCTTGGTTTTCAGTGACAGATTTGATTCTCAAAGAAATTATTTTTAAAAGAGTAAAATATGTTGTCAGACACAAAATGAAAACAGTATCTTCTCATCAGAGCTATGAGTATGGGAAACAATAAATGCATTAGCAAGGCAGACATATAAGAAAAAGGGTCTTTAGAGTAGAGACAGGCAGAGTTAAGGTGACAGCAAACATTTAAATAAGCATCTTCTGAAGTGACAGACCTATACTGTAGCTGGAACACCAGACTGCAATTCATAAACCCTTCTTCTGCTTAAGGAAAATCTTTGGGCATGTGAAGTTGAACAGAGAATGAAATAAGACCATTAAAACTAGAGAAGTCGAAGATGAGGACCCATATTCATGTCTTTTACACACCTACATATTAGATATGTCTTGCAAAAATGTTAAATCTTTGGTTCATAAAAAAATAAAAACTATATAAAAAAGAAGAAAGTATCATCCATTCTGGAGCATATCCATTCAAATGAAGAATTTTCTCTAATTAAAGCTAGAAGCTTTGGTGAACATTTCTCCATTTTCTCTTTCCAAGAAATATCAGACGGAGGGGAGGCTAATTGGGCCATATTGATTTCCTCTAGAAGTCCAGTGATGTCCACATAAATGCTGAAGTTCTTAGTCTTGTCTTAGGACTTCTGTTTCTTAGTGTTGTCTTTAGGACAACTGTTCATGCTTTGAGACTACTGCAAATCAGTGTTGTTGGAACAGGATGAAATGTAAAATGATTTACAAAGGACAATACCAGCATTTTTGCTGTTATGTCAAATCTTGCACTGAGTTGTTTTGGGTTTTTTTTTTTCTTTTTCCCCCTTAACCTTTCAGCATAAATGACAATGTCACTTGCAGTTAAAGCAGAGCACTTTGACATAACTGACATCTAATTTCCTTAATGCTTGATCACCCTGGAAAGTGTACGAAAACTGGCATGTCTGGGAAAGAAAGTGTGTGCATGACTGCTGAGGAATCCTATTCTCAGGATACTTGCTACAGAGTGCTAATGTCAGAGTGTCAACAAGGCAGCTTTTAAATATCAAAATAACACAAAAATAAAATGTGAATTATTTCTAAGGATAGCTAATTTAGACAGAATATCTCTCATTTTCCTTTTTCCTTAGGCATGTTAGTCACCTTAAAATTATAATTGGTTTATATTTCAGATAAATTAAGTCCATTTGCTGTACATAGCTTTATTAGAATAATCATTAAAATTCTTTTTTTTTTTTTTTAACAAGGCAAGATATTTATTTATTTAAGATTTTTCTACTGTGTAGCTTAATCTGGCTAACATGAGCTGAGAGTTCAGTCAAGATATTCCAGGTGGGAATGCTGGTTCCATTAACAGACATTACGAATAAATGGCAATATAGAGAAGAATGTGAAATTATTCTGAGGCAATCTCTATACAGCAACATTTTAAATATTGTCTGAAAAACAGCAATGAATAGATTATGTAAGTGTAATAAAATATTCTTTTTAAGTATGATTAAATAAATTTTTGTATGCATTCAAATATCCTCTTGCATACAGATTAATAAATTAGAATGTGTCAAAATATCCATGCAAACAACAGTAAATGAGTTTTCCCATCTGTAAAACACTTTTTCTTATTGCTTCAGGCTTCTTTTTGTATGTTACCCTTTGTACCTTGCGTTAAGCTAGCTGGGTATGCCTGCTTCTGTGGGGGTGTTGGGGGAGCAGAATATTTATCAGAATAAAATATCAATTTTTCTGAAATTTCCCTTGAAGTGGAAATTATTACCAATAAATTATTTGAAACAATCACATTTTATTTCTTAATGAAATAAAATTTTTTTCAGAGTATTATGAGAACATAACCTTTAGCATACAAAATCATTATCTGAATGAAATATGCTGCCACAAAAGTTAAATCAAAATTAAGCCACTTTAGTTTTTTTCTTGAAACATAGATCAACTCCTAGTAGAAATTATTTTATTTTCTGTTACAAATAATGTTCATAAGCATTATTAGCCCCCAGGAATGTAGTTTTGATTGATTTTCATCTTCTAGAATGTTTGTATGGAGATGCTAATTTTGTTTTTACACAGTAGCATCCTTCTCACCTGATTTCAGACAACCTCTATATGAAAATCTACATCGGATCAAATTGTTTAGTCTATCTGTAGAAGCAGGGAAGAGAAATACATTCCTTTTCAATGCAGGTTATCTTACCCAAAACCCAACATTTTAATAAGCATGTAAAAGGAAGTTCACCTTAAAAACTTTCAGTTTGTCTCTCTTGACTCTGATTTAGGTGTCCAGGTGTTGGCAGGGGGACATTGGTGAGTTTTGGATACAGGAAGGGTGTGATGTGCCCCTCTCTGTGGCAGGGGAGACCAGGGCAGCCAGCCAGTTCCAAAAGGATCCTAGCACAGAGAACAGCTGAGTCCATCAGCCATTTTCCAGTACCTGGCAGGATGAAAATTTTATTTTATTTGGATTCCTTAGAATTTTTTTCTGAAGTTCACTGATCATTTACTACCAGTGATATTTGTTCGATATTTGTGTATCTATTATATAAGTATATTTTATATTTCTAATGCATATAATAGATATGTTTGTATATTTTTACTATATACTAGAGGAAATGTAAACTTTAAAAATGCAGAGTTGTTCTCTTACTTGTGAGTTTAAACACCCCATGAACTCGTTTAGCTAAAAGATTATCTCTATAATCTGAATTGGAATGAACTTTTGCTTTCCTCATGTTCCTCTACAATACAAATGCAGAGTGATGAAGCTTACACTCCAATTATGTTTTACAATGTTGACCATGAAAACTTCATTGTAATTGTAATGTCAGATAATTTCCAAGAACATGGTTCTGACTCGGAACAATGTGACCAGCTGCAGAAAGGCAGGACTCTGCCAAAGCCTGTCACTTTTCATTTGGTCACTACTTCCAAGAGAGCTGTTCCACATTTTATCTCTGTTTAGGGCTTTCCTTCACGAAATTTGGCTTCTTGCAGTGTGATAGCTCCATGCAGTATATGCATGTGTCAGCAGGCCCAGCACAGGATTTTGCCTTTCCACATTATCTGTTATCAAAGCTGTGTCAGTGGAGACACGATCCAATGTCTTTTTCTGGAGAGGTTAACACAACACTGCACAAGAATGTGAGGCTATGCCCCACAACTGGAGGTTAAGACAACTTCATTTCAGCTGGCTCACGTGGCAATTTATAGGTGGCTACAGATCAAATTGGCTGGCAGTGTGCTGACTGGGAAAGGACACACACCTGGGTTCCAGTCCTGCAGCTCTCTACTGCCAAAAGGGCAGTGATTTCCAGTAGAAAGTGGTAACAAACAGTATTTAAAAATAGCATCAGAAATAATTTTAGCCTTTTTCTACATGAACATGTATTTGAACTTCTGGAATTTTTTATTAAACTTAGAAATGGAACACCTAGCTCACTTTTCTTTTGACAATCTTTTTCTCTTGCTTTTGAATTTCTCTTTACTGCTTGCAGGAGTAAAACCCCAAAGCAGGTTAGTCTGAATTTCTTCAGTTTCATTACAAAAGTTTTGTGCAGATCTAGCTAAAATCTTTGGTTTAGAACTATAATGATTAATGTCCTGAGCCACAGAGAGAGGAGATCTGAGCCAGAAAGAGAAGAGAATAGAAAACTCAGAAACAAATGGGACAGACAAAATTGAATACAATTCCTGACCCCAAACCTGCTGAGTCTTTTCACAGTTTGATGTTTCATATTCCTTCTCCCTTTCTTCAAACTTTAGAAACTGATAGTACTTCATTTTCCTGTCAGTGACAAAGTCTTCCTTCATCTCATATAATCTCAGATATTAGTGAGAATAGAGTTGGTTTGGGTTTTTTTATTTCTCTGCATTGTTTTTCTCACACTATCTTACACTTATAACAGATTACCAGCTATAATACAATGCTTAAGTGTGCTAAATTAGAGTCAGGTATGGAGCATCTTATTTTTGAATTAAATGTCTGATTTCGGAATCCATACCATCATCATATCTTTTCACATATTAGTGCCGGAAAGTAAATGGATTTAGAATTGTGTTAGCTGTACTGTTAGAAGAATGCAAATAAATTCATCTTGGCTGATATCTTGCTTGATTTACAATCAATATGTTTACTGACTTATAAAATGATCTCAACAAACAAGCAAAACTCCAGGATATCAGCTATGTTAGATCTAATACAAGCCAAGAAAACCTCTCTGGTCTGAAAATCTCAGTCATCAGCCAGATTAGACTGCATGCCAAAGGAAAAGATAAAATGGCTGTAGGTTGTTTCAGTTTTGAGAAAGAAATTATCTGCATCGCATCTGAAATAAAATCAAAAGAAATACTTATTGAGCTCACCATCTGGTCCAGTATAAGTCATGCAGAGATCTGCAATGAGTTCACAGCTTCATACTGAAGCTGCTCATGAAAAAGTTGAATTTGTCCATAGGTACTATCAGCTTTGATTCTGTGAGTATTTGCTATATGGATGTATTAAAGACATCAGAAAGAACTGATTAATATTTTTATTCAATAGTCATTATATTAATAAAAATAAATTTAAATAAAATTTAAATATATTCTTGTACTTCAAAGACATTTGAAAGAACACTGGTCTGTTTTAGGCAAATAATATTTTTAAATGCTGAAACAGGAAAGTTGTCCACTGCTAATAAAGGCCAATGAAACAATATGCAATATTTCAGGAAGAGGAGGAATCTTTCCATGAGGTGATCAAAGTCATTATCCAGGATGTAACTGAGTCAGTGAGGATTTTCTCTTCTGCTTGAGATGAGAAACACTCCTCTTTAACCTTTCCACTCCTCCTGCCTGAATTGCCAGACTATTTGCTGAGTTGAGCAAAAGCTGATCTCAGTTCTTCCAATGGACTTCTATTTGATTAGGAGTGTTCAAAGCTGAATGGCTTATTTGAGAAAGACTGGCTTCTGCAGTTGGCTGCAGACAGTACCTTTCTGGAAGGTCAGAGATCTAGTTTCCTGTAACTGATCCAAATCAAGCTGAAAGTGTGTCTGATCGGTCTTTTCCTACCTCTGAGGAGATTGCCCACCCATCAGGCAACGCAGTAAGCAAATGGCCAAGGAATAACTTTAAGCACCACACGGGAAAGGATTTAGCAAAAGATGCCTCTGCGAAAATAACCTATTGATATTAAAGTTAATAGGATTAAAGAAATACTAATCCTCCTATCTGGCATGACAGATGATCCATGGATGATGTTTCAAAGCAAGAAGGGATTGCAGGAGAACACTGGTCAGAATGAGGAACAAGGCTGAAATCCTCTCAAGCACTGCTGCAGAGGAAAATGAAAATCTGCCCAGAATGAATAGAAAACATTACAAAAAAAAGAGAAATCTTCCTGTCCATGGCCAGAAAGGTGTACTGCAGCAGTTTTATTTTTATTCACCTTCGCTCAGTAGACCTGCGTAAGTTTCGACAGGCCATGCGAGGGGACATCAGACCAGCCACAGCAATAAAGCTTCATGCATTGCATGTGGACTATTACATCAATAAAAAGAGCCTAAAGAAGGAGAATAAAAATAAACTCTGCATAATAATTGAAAATAGAACCTTATTTTTTTATAATATGTTATTAATGAAAATTGCAAATATACTTAGCAATGCATGCACAATACTTTTTGTGGCCTCCAGATTGGGGGAAAAAAAGACTATAGACAGCAAAATATAATAAATTTATTTTTTAAGCTACCTACCTATGTGATCAATTACAGTGGAATCTGCTCAGTTAGCTTTTCACTTACCAAGAGGGCTGTTTTCTCTAACTTGCCAGGTTGCTTGAATGATTTATTTCCAATATACCACATTGATTTCCAATAAATTTGTCATTTGAATTAATTGGAAACATAAAATAATTGACAATAGTTTTTGCTTTCTTAGGTGTTTTGCTGCTTTATTTGTGCACATCTATATTGTATTTATATATTAAGAAAGGGAAATATCAGAAAGAGAAAGATGATTGTGAAAGAACTCTAAGTAGAGAGATGCAGAAATTAAGGAAGAAGGTCAAAGTCTTGTTGATGGGAAGACAGAAAGAAAAGGAAACGTATTAGTGGTGTGACATGGTGATCACATACATAAGACAGGGTCTGCCAGAGCTGTGTGCACATGGCTCTGAAACAGCAGTCTCCAGAGCATGAGCCCAGCTGGCCTTTGCCTCCTGTCTGCACATTTTTCTGCCCCAGTGCCTGGCACTTGCAGGGGGAGTGCCCACACACTACACACAGAGAGGCACAGCCTGCTCCATGGCGAGCAAGTCCACCTGCACCCACAGATACTGAACCCTGCATGCTCTGGAGAGGAAGCCAGCCAAAACTGAGCACCTTCTGCAACCTGTGCTATGCACAGTGAATAAAGCATCTTCAGCAGGTGCTGGCAGCACCAGGGAGCTTCTTCCTGGTTTGTAGTGAAATTATGGACCTGCAACATCCTTGGACTGATGCTTACAGTTCACACTCGATATGCAGCAGGTAGTTTCTTCCCTAGAATTATAATTGGAGAGATCATGCGTGGACTACATTTCTGCTTTTTTTCTCAGTCTTTCTAACATCCATAATGGCATACCTTGGTGCTGCAGTGGCTCAGCAAGAGCACACTAAGAGGATTGTATTTGCCACTCAGAGTTTACTCCCTCTTCTGGAAGTAGAGTTCCTTCTAAAGTGGACCACGACAGCAGTGTTCCTTCTTCCGCTTAACATTTTTTTCTTGCAATTGAACTAAACACTGAGAAGCGGTCATTGAGGAGCTGAGATATGCAGGAAGATCCCAATTAGCTAATTTGTTTTCATACAAAAAAGTGCAACAAATGCACTTCTATTGTCTAAGTTAGTATGATTTTTACACAGTTGTATTTTGTAGAATATTCTGAAGTAGATAAATTGGTTGCACATTTTTACTCATACAAATTTATTCATAAAGGAAGAGATATCAGACATAATTTCTGCAGTGCAGAAAATAGACAAAGATTATTATGTATTGCAGATCAATAAGATGAATGCAGTTTTTAATGGTATCTCTTTCTTTTTCCTTCCTTCCTTCCTTCCTTCCCTCCTTCCTTCCCTCCTTCCTTTTTTCCCCCACTACCTGTCTACTGTACCCAGGACCCCAATATAACTAGATTTTTCTTGTATGTATTTTTACTCTGTTACTGGTCCATTCTTATATAAGTATCTTGCCGTTTATGTAAACAACAATTCTGTTCTCAACAGATGCAAAATATGCTCTCATTTGGGAAAGGATTACTTCTAAAGATCAAATATGTTACACATGTACTCTCTACAAGGGAGATTTCTGAAACTGCCTTGTCTCTAATTCTATAGTTTCCTTATATTAATAATGATACATAGAAATTTGTATTTCAAAATTTATTTGAAATTCAGAATTTTGGAATTATGCAATTTGTCAGTTTGTGTCCATTTGTTCTCCCACAGAGGCATTATGTCCTGTGGAAATAATAACATGTGATTAGAGATTTCCATGAGGAGTATAGGAAAAGTCAAAATTGCAGGGATCACTTAGCTGTTGTCATTTCCCGCAATTTGAAGACTTTGTTACTTTATTATTTATAAAATAGATTTTTCATATCTTTTTCCCCAATAAACGGAAAAGACATCTAAAAAAACCCTGCAATGCATTAGGAAAATTGATTTAGTAGAAGCCCTACAATATCTGTCTCAAGCCAGACATGGATTATCTTCATTTGTCTTAAAGGTCAATTGAAAAAGAAAATGTTCTATCATGAGTCTGCATGCCTGAATACCAGTTTTGAGCAAATAATTGCTGTTGAAGTTGTTCGTCCTTTATTGTGGTAAATTGATCTATTTTCCTTTTTTGAATAGAAAAAATATTTTAAATGTTTTGATAAAAGTTGAACATATTTTAGTTTGTATATACTAGTACACCAGGATGATTTAGGTTGAAAGGGACCTTAAAGATCACCCAGTTCTGACCCCTCTCAACCCAGATACTTCACAGCCTGGTCCTTATTAGAGTACAGAATCCCAAGCTTGACTTCATCTGTTAAGGAGTGGTAACTTCCTAAATACACCTGAGAAGGACTCCTCTATCAGTGTAATAAGGGCTAGGGTGAAAAGTTGGTCCAACATAAGTCACCATATTCTGGATCAGAAACAACTTTTTGCAGCTATCCTCAGAGGAAAGATGCCTGTTTCTAATTGTACCTTTGTAATATTTTAATTTTCCTGGCATACATACCTCCAACACAAACACAAATTCGTAAAGAATTCATAAAGTTATTTGGCCCTAGCATGAAAAAAGGATCCCTTAGTGTTACCTCTATCCCTGTACTAGCTGGGAAAGGACAACTTCTGCTTCTAAGCTCTCATTAACTGCGTTTGCACTTGCGCTCTCTATTTTTGTGTATAGAAAAATGATAGGTGGCCTGTAATTGCAATCTGCTCAGAAGCACCAAGCAAGTCTAATGGTAAGGTCAAAGCCCTCATTTTTCTTCTGCTCTGCAGACACCCTCAGGGTAAACAGCAGAGGATTCCCATCACTTTGTCAGCTTTCTTGCTGCCAGCCAGCCCAACAAGTGTTACAGCAATGCAGATACAGAGACTGGTGAATACTTCATAGGAAACAAGAAGCAAGCTAAACTATTTCACAGCTCATTCACTACTCACTTCTCACTGGAAAATACAATGATGATGGTGATTTTTAAAGCCATGATATTCAGTGTATTTCATATTTATTCTTTTATGTAAGTACAAGTCTCTTCTCCTTGTGAAGGACAGAGGACAGGCAGACAAGAGGTGAGTACAAAACATATAAAATGCAAATAGCTGTGTCTATTAACCATTTCGCAACCAGAGTCGAACTCATGTTTCTTTCTGATGTTCTGGTCTTGATTGGATTCAACCTTCAAACACTGTTTTGGGGAGCCATTGTAGAAGGAATTTTTAAGCTTTCCATTCTATGCTAAACCATTTCCCACCACCCATTTTTTCTTCAGATGTTACTCTTTCCTCTCCTGGTCTCCTGTGCCACCAGAAATCTATAGCAGGAGGCTCTGTGGAGATTGGAAGGGAATTCTGGAACTTGAGCTTTAACAACACATTCTAGTTCCTCACGGAACCCTGTTGTCTATACTGAGCAGGCTGTACTGAGTAAGAGAAGAAGGTACCACACGAAAAAGATGCCACTTCATTTACAGATAAATGGCTCTTTTTCTGGGACCACTTTTGGTATAGTATTGTTCTTTCAGGCATCTATTTTGTTATGATCATATCCAAGATACTGTTTATTAACTGTCTCTTCTGCACAGTTTCTAATATTTTATATAATGAGCTTTTGCCCAGGGACATTGATCCATGGTTGACTATGCACTTTATTACTTAATACTTTTTTTACAATCAAATATAGGTAAACAAAAGGCACTTTAAAAAAAGAAAATACCCAAGCCTCAAATTTGACAGGCAGATAAATGATAGAGACAGACTCAACATATTAAATTCCAAAGTGTCACACTCTTTCAAATATAAAAGAGACTTCCTCAGAATTTAGGATGAAAGCTTTAATCTCTTATTTCTCTTCCTGTACAGAGTCAGGTGCACTGAAAGTTGGACTGGGAGACAGAGCAGAATAACTCTGGGTGTCTGTGGGGCAAGCTGTGCTGTGGTCAGGATATAACACAAAAGCACTTTTTAACATGTAGGTCAAAGGCAGTTTTTGTTGGAGGAAGTGAAGCACAAATGTTTTTTAAGCTTCCTAGACTGTCAACTTTCCATTGGGTTGAATCTGAATATAAGAATTATTTCTGGTTATATATATTTTTTTTTTTTCCAGGGAAGATTTTCAGAAATTTTGCACGTCCGGGTGGGTAGTTCCTTCACCATCACATTTCCTCAAAGTGTTTGTGGTTGACTTCTACATTGGTTGGTGGAAGGACTTCTGTACTCAAAAGCCAGAGCTTCCAGTTAAAAGTTAGATTCTTGTACTGTGTTTTCTGATGTGACGTTGAAATCATACTTGTATTGTATATAGTATTAAAAAGTCTACATAATTTCACAGGAAAAATATTATGTCACTGCTATATAGTGCTCAGAAATAGATAATTGTAGTTGACATTTTGAGATTTTTTTGTGCCCACTGATATCACTATATGGAATTTAAATACCCTGGCTAGAGATATGTTTTGAAATTTCACAATAAAATATTAGTCATTAAATTCCATACTCTATATTTTAATCCTACTTTTAAATGGATTTTAAAATTATTCATAATTATAAGCCTTCATAACAAAATGCTGACAGCTGACACAGAGAAATGACATTTTAAATGAAATCATGAAAATGCTGCACTAAGCACATCTAGATTTAGTGTGGAATGAGCAAGATCTATTGGTTCTTGGCCCTATAATTTCAATGAACTTCCTGTAGAAAATACCTAATGCCACAAAATTAATCAATGCTTAGTATTCCATAAGTAGTAGAAAGTAGTCTTAAGTCTGTCTAAATTAACACTGGAATTGTCTACTGAGCCCCAACATTTATATTTTACATCATCACCATGATTAATGTGTTTATATTTTCTCGCCTGCCTTTTGTTTTCTTTCTAGACTCCCATAGGAACCCTTACATTTTAATTAAGAAAAGAGGTCAAACTTCAAATGCTAAGTTGAATGACAGATAAAACTTCAAAATATAAATTTTAATATTGAATTGAATGGTAATGCTGGCAGTACTGGACTTCAAGAAATTATATTGTTTTATTTTTTCTATTTAGTTCTTATTAAATATTTTTCTAAATGGCTTTGAGACATCAAAAATCAGTTAAAAAAGGGTTAGGAATCTCAAATTTGGGATAAATGTCCGTGAAAGATAAAGTACTAACACTTGCGAAAACTTACCACTATATTTACCTCTCAGTACCAACTCCAAAATTCTTGTATGAAGATCTGTGTGTGTGCTTGCATACGCTAAAATTAAGGTATACATTGACTTTCATGGGTTTGGATCAAGGATTACTGTAAACTGAAAGTTTAATGAAGTCATGGTATCTAAAATTAGAAGATTGCTCAAGGAAATGAATTGTAAGAAATTTTGGCTACAATTTTCAACATCACTGGAAAATTAACATATAAATTAATAACAAAGCTACTGCCAGAAGCGCTTATGAGGGCAGCTTGTTGGATTAGGCAGTAACACATAATTAGACATAGCTATTACCAAGGATATCTAGATTCAGCAGCACCTGAGAGAAACGGGAGCTTGTTTGCCCTCCTCATCTAGTATTCTTTAAAATCAAAGATAACTTCTACACATAAGACATTGTTGCATTTAACTTAGAGCTGCAGGCTTAGCTAAGGATTGATATGTACTAGAAGGGAGAAATGATGGCTTTACAGTTAAAAATACTTATTCAGAACCAAATTGTGAAACTTACAATCAGCAATTTTTGTAAACCACTGAGCAAATAAAGGCCTAAAATCATATTCTGCATATTGAAAACATCAAAGGAACTCAGATTCTGAGGTCTGCAACCGACTATGAAGTATATATTTCTTCCATGGGTCGTTTATGCTGTCTTGACACGAGAAAGGTAGCACACACTACCACTGTCAGCATTATAAATGCACACGGGGAGACTGACAGCCTCTCCTTAGCACAGTGACTGTGAGGTGCTACAGCTACCCTCACTATTCAGGAGTCCTGAGATTTAATTTTCTCCGCATCTATGTCCGCGGAGACTGCTCATATATAACACCAGAGAGGTCAAAGCTCTGAAGCAAAGAAGGGATGGAGCTGGGCATGAGGAAGACAAAATTCTGCTTATAAGAGCCACTAATTACTTCTGTCTCTGCTCCAACGATTGATTGCTTTTAAACAGTGAAACTCACAGAAAGATGAAGTAGAAGACTCAGTAGCTCAGGCGATCACCAGGGATTGTGGGCTCCTGGTAGAGTGAGATTTCAGTACTCAGCTTGCTTTCTTTAAAGTGGAGACTTAAATTTGAATTTTCCCATTAAAAAGTTAACCAGATAGGCCAGGATATTCTGAATTTGAATGAAACAAAATCTCATTATGTGAACAAGCTACCAAGCCTTCTGATCAGAGATGACAATAGGCTGTAACCTCTTGAGACATTGCAGTTTACCATTGGCACTTAGCTCACATCTTGATTCATTGGTAAAATCCATGTGGATAAAAAGTGAGGAGCATATATTCAAAATGAAAAAATAATTTACATTGAATCAAATATAAATGCTAATGCAGTAGTCAAAATTGCAAAACAGACTCAGTCTTGTGTTCCATTTAGTGCTTGCAATTAACTGTAATGATGCTTACTGCAGAAGAAACATATCCAATGTAAAATTAGATTCCTTTTTTTGTTGTTTTCTCCTATCAGATTACTCTAGATTTACAGTGGTGCAGTAGAAATAAGAAAAAAAATTAAAACCAAAATAAAATAAGTATTAGTGACAGTAATAATAATAATTATTATAGTAATAATAATAATAGCCGTTGGCTTACTTAAAAATGCTCTCTTCGGGACTTGGAGATCACTTAACTTCCCCCCCTTTTTATAGTTGTATTTTTATAGATGAGTTTCTGGGGTCTTCATGTAACATTGACATATTACTTGGACTACAGTTTTGAATGTCTTACAATTTAATTTAAGATCTTTTCCCTTACACAGCAAGTGTAGATTACATGAGTTTTAGGATTGTTTTTTCAGTCTTCTCAATCTTCTTAACTCTACAAATAGACACTTCACGTTTTAAGTACAAATAGTAAAGTTTGTTCAAGAATAATTCATATGACTTGGGATGTGAATGTCACATTTATCAGTGTTATGGGGTACAAGGAACATCATAAATCCTCGTCAGCTGTAGATTTTCTGAAAGTGTTAACAATGGCTGCTCCTAACACTAACACACGTGGAACTAAGGACTTCAGGACCTTTGAAGGCTTCGGATGTTTTTAAGTCAGGTGTGTCTACCTGAAGCTTTAGCTGTACTAATAAGAACCAGTGTTGTCTAGAAATTAGGCAGGAATTCTCACAGATTTAAGGGATACTGGAGTCACTGAAATGTTCAAATGTCCTTGAGGGGAAAGGAGATGAAGGATTGACTTGCAATGTAAGTAACAGGAATTGCTCAGTAAGGCAAGTGCCTGAAGATTTGCAATTTGTCTTGAGTCTCCACGTTTGAACAGAAATAATATTTCATTGTTTCCTATTACCATTACATGAGATTAATCTAATACTTGGACTACATGAAATAGGTTTGTTGAAATAGTTACTTCCCCATTTTCTTTCATTCATCCACTGTCAAGTCCTGTCTGACTGTGACCTGTTGAGGTCTTCTGCTGGATAAATTACTGATGGGGAGAGGGAGGGGAAGGAATGACTGCCCTAAGTTTTATCAATTTAATGAACATGTTAATCTAAGTCAGCACTACTCTGAACAGGTTCAGTTGTCCAAATGTCATAAATAAATTTTTGATGGGTTATCATTTAATAATCCTTGGCTATTCATATAGCATGTTCCAGTGAATACATAGCCATACTCTGCCTGAAGCCAGATAGCTGTGCAGGCTAAGAGTAGGACAGCCTCACACTCACACTGTGCTCCACAAGCTTTGTAGATACAAATTCCTGGAACACTTGGCACTGGAAACTCAAGCATGAAGTCCAGTAAAGCTACCAAGGATGATACAATCACAGTTGCAACGGAGCAAATAATCAAATGTCTTCCTCCTAAGAACAAGCATGCACATAAAATAAATTCATCTTTTGGTTAGGAAGATTATCAACTTTCAGCTTCAGATCTAACCCAAATTTTAAATAGAGAGTAGAAAATACCTATATACATATATGTGAAAGTGCAGGTCTGAAATAATGTATCTACTGAAAGCTTGCTGGTAGAGAGAGAAAAACAGGTGTCCTAGTCTAATGATCTAGATATAATATCTCACATAAACTACTGAATCATAAGCAACTGAAAGTACTGATAATTTGTAATGAGCATTTGAGCAAATCATGACGAAGAGTTCTTGAATTTGTTTGCAATCTTTTTGCATTAATTAATATGTGCATTAATAATTATTTTATGGCTATTGCTCTGAATGACGGCAA
This sequence comes from Vireo altiloquus, assembly GCA_013396875.1. NCBI lineage: Eukaryota > Metazoa > Chordata > Aves > Passeriformes > Vireonidae > Vireo > Vireo altiloquus. The sequence continues at coordinate 623,081 of VZRF01007995.1, forward strand.
CGCAGATGTGGAAGACCTGCATGGACGATTTAGACATCTCACAAACCTGGAAAAAACAAAGCAGTGAGCACATGGGAAAATGGGGAAAGAAGAGGTCCACACAGAAATTTTCAATGTTCAAGGAATGGTACAAAGATGGACAAAATATCTCCCCTGCCTTGTCACCAAAAATTGGAAAGAGAAAAGCCTTGGAGCACTGAAATACATCAATATTTTGACATTTTTATCAGGGAGTACTTTTAAAAATAGACGAGAATTACTGGAAATTGTTTAGGACACATAGGAACAAACGTGAGATACTCATTTCACAGCTTTCCATCCCACTGTGTGTTCTAGGTAAATCTTGGCTGATGGTTAAAACTTTTCCTCCATGAAACTTTCCTAGCACACAAAGTCAATGTGAAGTAATTTCTGGGTGTGCTAGGAATGATTTGACAAAGATTTTCCTCTGACTCCCCATTTTCTGGTCCTGGCTTCTACTTCTTTTTGGACTTGAGAATAGATGGGGAGCAATAAATGCTCACAGAAGTAATTTCTATCAGGAGCAACATCATTTGTCTGTTACCTTACATCAGACTTCTATTTATCTTTTAAAATCAGAGACCTAGACAGTGTCAGTCACATGACTCTAAAAGTCATCTGATTTTGAAGTGTAGTTTCTTGACCAAATGCTTTTACTCCACTGGCACATACCTGCCAGATGCTATCTGCATCAGAATTGGAATCAAATTAGTATTGGACACAGCTCCAAGTTCCTTCTGAAAGATGGAGGTGCAGGGCTTTGGTAATTTTTTATTTATTTACTCTTGGTACTCTGACAGCATAACAAGAACAGAGAACATAGTAAAGCAGCAATACTTTTAAAAATGTAAACCTTATCCATTCCCCTACCATGTTGCAATGGATATAAAGAAGTAATACATGTGGAATAAAGATGATGGAACCATAAAAAAAAACTTCTGATGAAAGAAAAATAACCTCTGTGAAAAATGTTACAATAGTGTCTCATCATTCCTTGAGAGAAATTGTTTGGGTGGTGTTTTCCATAGAGAAATGGAGAGATTAAAGATTTACCTTAATCCTTTGAGACGGCAATTCACTTGTCATTTCCTATTAAAAATAACTGGATTCTGTTTTCCTGCTTGGGATTGTAGAAGGTTTTAATATTCACAACTATGATTGTTCTTGAGACTTAAGTTTTTCTGTTCAGCAGGGTTTAGGATTTTCTCAAGATATATTCTATTGAATAATATTTTCTTTTCATATTAGAAATAAAATAGCTGGGAAAAACTTGCATTAAGTGAATAGCTTATGTCTTCTGTACATATAAATCTGTGAGGGTGTTAGGTTTATTTCCACACCTTTTTTTTTTTTAACCTTTTTCCCTCCAATACTTGCTGTTTCCACCATCATTGATAGAAATATTCTCTATACGTTTGGTAAATCTTCAATTGTACATCTCTGTAAGAAATACGACTCACAGTTCCCTGTAAGTATCACCAATACATATCCATTTATCCAGAAAGAGAAGCCCATGCACCCTCAAAGGCTTGGTTGACAACACCACAGTATAAAAGCCAACTTTTTCCTTGTCTTTACTTTCCCCATTACTTCTTATAAAGAGGTAATGTTGATTAGGAATGGAAAGTTTCTATTAGAACTAAGATTTTTTCCTGATATAAAGTAATTTATTTTTAAGATTTATTTTGCTATTGTATGTTCACCACTGGAATTGCTCAGGAAAAAAGCATTGAAGGTTTGGGGAACAGAGAAGCTAAAAATTCTGCCATGTCCCTTGGCTTGAGCTTGAACTCTGGAGCCATGGCTGATATGATTCTGAAGTGCTGAGCAGTTTGGCAGTGAGGAGGAACTATTAGCAATGAAGCAATGTGAAGAAGCAATGGCAGGTGACGTGAGGAAATGGAGAATGGGAAGGAAACAATGTTTTGCTTAGGTTGGGAGTTTGCACTAATCATTTTGCTGACCTTTTTCGTAGACAAGATAAGTGTTCCTAGGAGGTTACGAGGAGGTGGTTTTTGGGGAGTGGGGGTTTTTGGAGTGGGAAGTGGGTGGTTCTTTTTGTGGTTCTGGTTCTTGTTGTAGTTGTTACTGTTGTTGTTTTGACAACATTTATGTACCTTTACATAAATGGATACAGAAAAAATTACAATGCACAAGAAAATGTCATTCCTTTTAATCAATAAATTCATGAGGGGAGGGGCATAAACTATGCTCGCTGCTAACCGTGAGTCCTGTAAGCTAGAAGATACATTCCTAGTGTTTTAAGTTGAAAATACACCGTGCAAACATGGAATTTTCTCCTGATATTTAAGTTTGTATATGTTAGTAGGTAGACAGCATGAGTCAAATGTGACAGATATTCAGCATAGCTGTATCAACTCTTGGCTGTATCAATAGTTTGCTGCTAACAACCTACAAAATCACCAAGATCTATCTCAGCATTTTGTCTTTTTACATTATTATCATAAATATCATCATGCTAGTGGTTCAAACACATCTCTTTCAATGACCAAAAGTTAATAACTTTATCACAAATGATACGCTAAAAATTAATTACATAGGAAAAAACCACAAACCTTCAACCTACAATTTACACTTAAAGCAATTTTAAGTCTACATAGTTACCATATTGAAAACATGTAATCAACCATTAAGAAGGACTTTGATGGAGAAAGGAGATATCCTTGAAGCACAGATTATTGTTGCAAGGAGTAGAGATTCTTCACTTATGTACACTGCATTCATAAAAAGCTACAAAACTATGATGGTTTTCTTCATATGAGTATCTATTCTCTCCTATTTCCATGAAGAGATTGAAATAAAGACCCTCGTGAAATAAAAATTTATATATCTAGCAAGCATTGCAGCTGTCCAAGCCAGGGACAAGTGCATTATTCTGCTCTATGGATGCGTATTTTCTGCTTACATTTGCTGAATAGAGATAAAGCCCTATTATCTAGCTGACTCAAGGGTCCTTTGAAAAATCCAGGCAATTAAAGTTCATTGTAAGCAAAATGTTTCTATTTGAGTTTTGAAATGGGAGAGGAACAATATGTTCAATTTTCAACAAGTTGACTTTTGCATAATCAAAGCTAAAACAATTGAGATTAGCATTTATCCCCAACTTGTGTTGAGACTCTTTGCTTGTTTGTTTGTTTTTAACAGCACTGAGCTTCATTATTTCTGTCATCTTTTGGATTGGGATTTCCCGGTTGTCCGTTCTCTTGAGACAGGACAACAGCATATTGCACACTCCTCACTACATTTCCTTGTATGACAATATGCTTTAAGCAGACAAAAAAATCACAGACCAATATGGTAGGATTTGCAGCTAAAAGGGAATGAATGATAATATTTTATTATTTAGTTTTTCTGCTGGCATTTTTTACATCAATGATGTAGCATCTCTCTGTGTTGTTTCATACTGTTCTCTAGTACTGTTTTTCCAAGGTAACTGTTCACCTCAACAGTTACTTGTGAAAAAGTTAGAACTTAACAAATTGTATAACTGCCATTTTTAATGTAATTTTCTGCTAAATTTAAATGTTGTAATGGCTTTTAATTCGCTTAATTTGATCAACTATCATCTAAAAACCTGAGTGCTTTCAATGAACTTCAGTTTCAATTATCTCTCCTTCTACTAGGAAGTTACAACATAAGAATATATTTTGCTGAAATCTAGTAAGAGTTGTTTAAGATTATGACTGGGTGAAGTTTCCTTGCAAGTAAAAGAAATAATTTTCACTAGTTTTAAGAAATGCAAAATATATGTGCATACAGATATATATACCTTTATGTACATAGAGAGAGCAACTTTACCTAGCCACAGGCTTTCTTGTTCCCATGTCTGAGTCTGGACCTTCCAAGCTCATGAGGAACCTGTCTCATCTCTATGGATCTTCCCCCACGCTCTCTGCCTTCCCCTGTAGCTGTGCCAGTGGGGGCACAGGGTAAATCTTTTCAGAGCAGGTATGGGGAAACGAGGCAGGTTGGCCAGCAGCCAAACTTTTGTCAGAGGTGCCTAAATTGCAGGCAACAACCATGACTTTCTGGGTTGCATCATCTGCTCTCTGATGTCACCTTCTGCTGTAAATTCTCCAAAAAGCACCCAAAAGCCCTCCTGACCTAGTCAAGGGCAACATCTTCCTGCTCCCTGTATCCAGGAATCCATATTTACTGAATCATCTACAGTAAATATCAGGTCCTGCCTCCAGAATTACCTCTTTTCTTCGCACCTCAACCTTCCCACTGAAAATGTTTTAAAAGAACTCTTTTCATAAAATGTACTAAGGTTGATCTTGAGCTGGTCTTCTGAAGTGATGCTTTGCAGAGTAATCACAGATGACAATTAGTAGGATTAAATACTGTAAAACACACCAAAATGTAGAATATAGATGTCAAGAAGGATTGGAGTAGCCACTTCTGGTCCTCCACCTTCAAAGTCTTTGTTGTTGTTTAAACACTTTAATTTTCCTTGGTTTTTTTCACAGGATGAAAAAGCATTTTAACAGATTTTTGAGATATTTTAAAGGTCCAAAGCATGATTCTCTGTCTAGATGACACTAGCAGTTACTGAAGAGCACTACTTTGATTAGAATTGTGACATTTGGGGACAGGAAAGACATGGGATGGGGAAAAGGCAGTGTCTCAAATAGTCAAGGACTTGTCAGCCCTAATAGATTTAAAGATGCCTCCCTCACCACCTTTAATCAGTGGAAACTATGTTGTTACTTCTGGAAACAAAATGTAGGCGTTAATAAGAAAAAAGCTTTGTAAAATTCATATCTTTCTTTCTTATACCTACCATTTCACTTACTGAACTGGAGCCAGCACATGTAAAACTTTGTCTTTTATTTCGATTAATAAACCTATCACAAGGACATAAAAGATTGTTGGCCAGGAAAAGGCCACATGCCTCGGTAAGGTTGCATCCTTTAGATTTATTTTAACCTCACCTCTCTGCTTTGTAGCTGTATCATTTAACCCCTTTGTCTATAAAAACGTCTTTGCTGGCTCTTAAACACATTTATTCTGTTTGCCATCTTATTTCATATGTTGCCAAGTAACAAAGACCACTGAAGCTAAGTAGGTCACCTCAAAGTCTTCCCTTTTCCAAAGAGAATAAATTTAACCTTTTCCTTTTTTTTTTCTTTTCCTCATAAGAACAAATACTGTGAAAGTCCAAACCTTTCTTTGACTGCTCTCTCTTACATATTCTCTGGAGCAGGGATATTTTGGGGATGGAAATAGAATCTGATTTGCTAAGAGACATTAACTAGCACTTCCTTTGCCTGGAATATCTATCTGTCTGCATGCCAGTTTTTTTCTCTTTTTTTCCTTTTATTTTTCCCTAGCTATCTTCTTATTTCATGTGATGTTTTGATTTGTGATCTTTTTCAGCAGCATTTTTTTTTTAATCTTTGATGGCTTTAAGGGTGTTTTTTTCCCAATAAAATATATCTCGTGGTCATGAACTTCATTATGATAATATATAGAGTCTCTTTTTATGGTCATTATTAATTTCAGAGAAAAAAGATAGAATTCTGGTTTTTAAATTTAATTATTGACCCAATAATGCTTTAAAGCTAGATCCAGGAGGGAGGGGCAGCCAGTGGAATTCTTTTGGCAGCCTGTGTTAAAAGACCACAGATAAGTCACTCCCTTTTTCCCAGCTTTCAGCTCTGCAGCAGGGAAGAGAGTGGCATTATTTTGCTTTTTAGCTAGCTTCTCGTTCATTAGCTGAGGCAAGGATTTTTCCTGGGACTGTGGCTTCTTCTTTTTTTCTCCTGGAACTGTTAAGCTCCAGTCTGGAACAGCATCACCAGGAGGCCTCACACCACTGCCCAGAGGGGCCCATTCCACACCCCAGCTCCGGAGAGAGCAGAGCCATGCCTACAGAAAGGACTCTGAATCTTCCAGGTCTTCTCCACAGCGAGAGGTTTATTATCTAACATTATTCATTTTGTGCCTACATGCACTTTGCTTATTAAATAAACAGCTTTTTTTTTTCACTTTCCGCCAAGAAATTTCTTTCTGAACCTGGTGGGAGAGGGGTTGCTGAAACCTGCCTTCTATTAGAGGACATTCATTAGGACATTTCTTCCTAATTTGTCTCAAACCAGGACAGCACATCTCCAAAAGCCTTTAGCAACCTTGGACAGCTTACTGCTTCGAAAGGAACATCCCAAATTACCTGACCTCCTCTGCTACTTAATGTTCTTTAACATTTTTCCAGTCATTCTAATGAGAGTGGACAGTTTTGTATACAGAAATTTTGAGCTCAGGGTTTTAAATGTCTTTTGCTAATATTAGTTGAACTCAGAGTTATTCTAAACCAGAGGACAAGGGGAAATACAGTGGCTATTAGAAAATATCGTTTTTACTACCTCTATTTGTTGTCATATTTGTGGAAGTCTTTTCATGTTCTAATAGAATTAAAGCCATCATTAATTATTTAAATTATAAATTTGGCTTGGTGAGTATATAAATATTAATCCTCCAAGTAGATTCTTTGACTAATTTCTTTGACAAACTCCTCTCTACAGCTACCTAAAAGAAGGCTGTAGTGAAGTGGCTGTTGGTCTCTTCTCCCGAGTAACAAGTGACAGGACAAGAATAAATGGCCTCAAGTTGCACCACAGAAGCTTTAGATTGGATATTAGGGAAAATTTCTTCACCCAAAGGATTGTCAAGCACTGGAACAGGCTGCCCAGGGAAGTGCTTGGGTCACCATCTCTGGAGGCGTTACAAAGACATGGCTCTGTAGATGTGGAACTTAGGGACATGGTTTAGTGGTGGACTTGGCAGTGTTGGGTTTATGGTTAGACTCAATGACCTCTTCTGTCCTAAATGATTATATGATTCTATGAATGCAAAGAGAATTTCAAGCATGGTGTTTATCAAATGAAAATGTGTTTTTACCACTCTGTTGGTGAGGTTATGTGTTTAAGATTGAGGGATTCACAGTTATGGTGAGGAAATGGGGAAAAGGAAAACATATTGAGTTTTTCATAGCTTTCATAAGTAAGTAAAGAGGAGAATCCTATGTTGGTGATGTGTGCTACAGGGAAAGACAAAACAAAAGATCTAATACCGGGTCAAATAAATTGAAGGATAGGTAATTTTCTTACTGAATTGAATAAATCCCTAAATTAATAAATTATTTTTGCTTCTTCCCTCACTTGTCCCTCAAACTGATCAGAAACACAGAGTATTATCAGCTAAATAAGAGAAACAGTTAATTGTGAATGCTTTGTGTCCTGTGTTTTGTGCTGTTCCTTCTGTTATTCCAAGTCTCTGCTGGCCAAAGAATAAGTGAGGTGGTGCCTAGCATGTAACAAAATTACTGGAGGACTCAGGGGCTTACCTGAAATGACATTTATCTCATTGTTTTTAGCTGACTAGATTTCATCTAGAAAGAATCCATTTAAATATATTTAGTTCTCTCTATTTGAAGCCCAAGGTCTCATTTGCTGAAAAATTTTTGATGCAACAATATAACATGTCCTTTTGTTATGCTAATTATTTCCTTCCAGCTGTCACAAGAGCAGCTGTTGTACACGTGTACCCACAAAGTAGCAGCAAAGGTGCAGCCTTTCTCGTTATCTTCTGCTGATGTTTCTACTACCTCCAGGCCTAAGGTCCATTTCTGATGCTACAGTGGGACCTGCTAAAAATGGATACAAGAAGAAAAATTCAGGTAAGCATAAAAGCTACCCTTTACCAGCTTTTCTGCAGCACTTGCCAAAACAGTTTGACAGTTTGATAAAACTTGCCTTTGGTACAAAAAGGGAGGAACAAATGAATCATTTTAGATTTATATTGTGCCAAGGATCCTTCTCTGGCTCTGCATAGAGGCTATCATAGAGGTATAATAGCTACAGGCTGCTTTTGAGAGTCATCTTCATGACAGCAATCCTAGGCTGCCTGACCCACATATTGCCATGCAAAGTCCTTTATTTCAGTAAGGTCTGTTGCATTCATACTGCGCACCAGCCAAGATAATTCTAGCAATGACCAGGATCCCACCTTGTTCTTCCATGGGCCAAAGCAGTCCCTGGCAGCCTGTATCAATATCATGACTCATCCCTTCTGCATCCTCACCTATTTTGGTGCTTCAGTCATAGCTCATATTTTTTGACACAAGGTGAGTGAAAAGAAGGCTCATGAAGCTGGCCCAAAGATTTGACAGATTTCCCGATTAAGAAGCCACAGTTTTTGGGACCGCTCTTGTGAACATTTGCTCAAGGCATGTCTGAGTTCACCACCTAAACCATGTCACTGTGTCTGACACAAGTCAGCTCATTCCCCTGCTCATTATTACACTAAGAGTATGACAAAGTCACTACTGTTTGATACAAATTAAAACAGCCTCTCCCTAAAGTATAACACCTTCATGGCTAACAGCAAGATTCCCTAACCCTTAATTGTGGGATAGTGTGAATTTTTAGAAGACATATAGAAGAGAAGGGCAGATAACATGAGAAAGAAAGAATGAACATACATGGCAATTGATGTCTCTACAGTGTATCAGCATCATGTATCTAACAGAGTATTCATCCTGGCACAGAAAACAAAAAAAAAAAGGAAGGGGGTCAAATGGTCATATTTGGCTATTACAAGTTAGTGATCCAATCTTCTGACAAGAGCTGTAAAATATTAATGGTATTGTGGATCAATCTTTGCCTAGAAGGCAGCTGTTGACATGTCTGAAAGCATCTGTCACGCTGTGTTGGAGTCCATCCCAATCTTCTGGTAGAAGAGCTGACTTAGTTGTGATGCAGGGAGGGAATGAGATTGTTCTGGGGGCAGTGGTCTGGAAGGGCACCACAGTGCTTTTAATGCAGGTCAGCACTGGTGTAAGAGGCAGCCGTATGGCACGGCTCAAATGTCCATGCAGGAAAACCAACCTTGGCATCATTTCTCCCTGCTGAATTTTCAAACAGTTTGTAAAAGTTCTTGGAAAATACTGGTCTTAGGTTTCCGTCTTCTTTGTAGATAAGGAGAGTAAAAAGTTTTAGAAAATTTATCTCATAATTTTCAGGGTGCATGGACATGCCTTCAGCAAGCAGTCAAACACAGAAGAATGGACTATGTAAGGATGATGGCAATTTGTTTTTTTGGGGATTTTTAACATCATTTTCTCTCCCTCATGCTAGAACTCCCCTGGTTTTCCAACACCAGCAAAATTTAATAGATGGATTTGTAAATATGCAGGCTCTTGAGCATATAGGCTATTTTAGATAAAGGGTATTTTATGAAGCTATGTTAGATAAGGATGAAAAGAAAATGAATTCCACAGTACATATGATAACATGAGATTTTTCATGTTTTCAGCTTGTATTACAAGACATGTCAAGTCGTCACGAGAACAGATCATATAAGAATTTTAGCAGGCACACAATGATACAATGGAACACAGAGTAATATTCCACTTTGCTTAAATTAAACTCTTAAATTCATAGCCATGACTTACCACTGCTTTTTGAATACATAGAGTCTTTCATTGCCAAATCCGAAAGCCTTTCAACAGCATGGGTGATGATGATATCCTTTTTCTATAGAATATAGAAATGGTATGTAGAGAGGTTAAGTATCTTATCTGATAGACTTAGAGGTGATGTTGGCAATAGAACTCACACCTTCAAGCAGCACGGCCTAATTGGGTTTGGAGTGTCTATAATATGTCAGTTAGAGAAAGGTTTTACTTGAGGCTTGCCTCCTAATCCCATGTGAATCTAGAAAGCTTCAGCCCTTTGTATGGATCAAGCCTATAGTCGTACTAATCTACCAGCTTTAAAAATTTAATTTGTAAGCAAGATCAACTTTATCACTTCAGCATGCTCAAGCAGTTCAAATCAGAGAGAGCATGAGTTTTACCATAAAGCCCCTAGCAACGCAAGTTTAAGGCTTGTAATATTAAATATTTCATGTTTAAATTAAGCCCTCAGAATTCTTATGTCACCTTACTGTTTGCTGTAAGTATTCTGCCTGTGGTAATAGCGACTAACCTACCCTATTTTATACTGATACTTTCCATTCACTTCTAGGAGATAGAAGCAGAGCTACTGAACTGAAACTATAATCTCTGTATCAATAGTTAGAAGAAATCTGTTTTACTTTAACAGTTTGGGAGATCTAACAAGGTTATTGCATGAGATTATGGTCTTTACAATGCTCTGAATCTTAGAGAAGTTACAATACACAGTTATGACAAGTAAAAATGGTACTGTACTCTGAAAGTTATTGATTTGCTTTGACAACAGACATATATTATAAGTATGTTAAGTATCTCTCTCAACAGCAAGGATAAGTATTTAAAAATCAACCTAAATTTGTGCAAATTTATGTGTTGGAGTATTTTTTTCATAATAGGCTGAAATGGATGTTTTCAGTTTGTGGCTCATTTGCAGAATAAGTCCCTTTTTTGTGCATGAGAAGTAATCAAGGTGCAAGGCATTACCTCTAATTCAAGACTGACATTCCAGCACAACTCAGAAAACAACTTTAAATCATGTGAGCCATGTCCATTCTTCATAGGAGAGTTTTCAGCAATATCCTGTCACATACTTTCCAAGTCATTGAAAATAGTTATATTCCACTATTTCTGTATAAATTTTTTTATAGTATCAGGTTTCATGGTAGTTGAACCTTTCAGGGATGAATCATGTATCTGTGAAATACCCATTAATGCTTGCATTAATTCTCCTTTTTACAAATTGACATAATTTTCCTGGATGAGTTCATATTTGATACACAGCATACTCTGTATTTAGTAAATTCAGCTGACAAGTAGGCACATGGACAGACAGCACTGATATTTTATTCTGTCTGCAGAAGAGTCTTCTGCATTTGACTCTTGGAAAATCTGACTGCTATCACAAAGATGAAGGCTGAGTGACAGAGGTGACTTATCTTGACAAGAGAAACTACTGCTTTGCAGAGGACCACAAGGCGGAAAAACAAGAGAATCAAGACAGAAGACTTGATTTACGTCTTGTTGTACATACAGTGCATCTGGAATGATATTTTCCTTTGAAGACTGCTTCAAGCACAGAACTGACAATGAGGGGTAATCTATCCAAAAGAGAAATGGCAGGGTCAGAATTTCAAAGTACAATTTAATGCAAGTGTTGAGTATAGTAACAATAACTGTGCTGGGTTAACTCATCTGTCTTATAATTCATTACAGAATACACAACATAATAAAATTTTTTTATTCTATATTTAGTATCTAGTCATTATATATTATATTCCGCCTCTTTGCCCTTCGTACATGCGTACATTTTTCAAATCCCAGGCAGTCTTGGATATTTTACTTGTCTGTATTTGGAAGGAGACTGCAAAATAAAGCACAATAAAATTCCCATGGCATTATTTCCTTAGTGTATAGACGATCATACAGAAATCAATAGGTACTTTTAATAAAGTAAGATCCAATACATGGGAAACAAAAGGATTATTTCTCTATATAAATTACTCCTATAATGGTCATTGATTTCCATTGTCTTAATTTCCAGGAAGTTTCTGTACATTTTGATCTGTACTCTGGAATTCTACTTGCCTTATATAAAACTTCTGAATGAGGCGTTTATTTCAATAGTCAGGACAATATCCTACAGACCAGTATTAAGAAACAAAGATAAAACAACATTTTTCCTAGCCTGTGGGCTCCTCTTTTTCATTGGCTGAACAAAAGGACAAAAATATTTCTAGTATTATAAAGAAGGTTTAAGTTAAATTGCATTAGAATTGAACATTTTAAAGCAATATGTAGTACATATTTAATTTATTAATTTATTAATTATTTACATAATTAATTTATAAAGTTAATTTTGAATTAAGAACTCTAAAGTAACAATTTGAATTTAAAAAAAAAATATTCATTTGAGCTTCTTCTTTAAAACATTTCCCTTACAGTATAAAATGTAATCTTAAGTCCACTAACACCTAAAAGCCAATTAGTTTTAAGTATGCATATGATGCAGAAGAATCAATTAAGCAACAGAGTAATTGTAATACAACTAAGGTCAAATAGGCAAGACAGCTGCAGAATAAGGAATAGAACTCTTTTTCCTTCTGTAGCAACTATACATAAATGAGATGGAAATTAAAAAGTAATTACGAGAAATATATTGAATTTGTATTCCTAATAGACTACAGGGTTTTGGCTTCCTTTTCTATACTCTGGCAGGGCCCAGGAGACTGAAACACATTTGCTGGTAGGTGCAGGAGGTAGCTCAGCTGCAGTGCATTGATCAGTGTACCACCAGTTGCAATTGTTCTGTGATTATGTTTTTTGTTCTGAAAGCATGGTTCATCATACTTAGACATATTGAGACACACATTTGAGATTTGGTAGAAGGAAATGTGCTTTACAGTATACAGTGTGTATGCGAATAAGCAACAATTTCATGTGTGGAAAAACATCACACAGCTTTAAAACTAGCCTACGGTTTGCCTTGCCTTAATCTTGACCAACATTTTTTAAACTAAACAAATAAAACTTTGCATTTAACATCACTTTTTTTTTTTTTTTTTTTTTAAATTGTGAGGCGAAAGCAGGGCATAGGTTTAAACTTCCTCATTTAGTGGACCAAATGCTCATTAAATATCCATTATATTTTAGTATTTCCAAAAAAAAAGTGCAACACTAATCTACCTGGAGCTACCTTTTGTACTCATAACAATAGCATTTCTATATTTAACTTATTACACATAAATAGAATTTAGCAGACTATCACCGTCAAATGCTTGATTATAGATGATGCATGGTAACTCCTACCAGGTATTTTTTGCTACACATACTTTAGCTTTCAGGTAGATAATCTGCTTTCAGGCAGGAATGGCAATGAATACGGAGCATTATCAGGTTTTCTGTCCTTTTCCAGTTTAAATGAGGTCATAAGGGATTCCAGGCCATGTTATGACTATCCATGCTATGGATAACACCTTCCCCTCCTCCTGCTGTTTTCATTCTTTTGGCAAAATCAGTTACCATCAATTAAGTGTATTGAAGGAAGCAAGGCAAAGGAGAAAATGGGAAAAGAGTTATTTTCCATACATTTTTGCTTTCAGCTGGGATAACCTAGAAAACAGGGGGTTTTTTAAATATAAAAAGCTTGTATAAGAAAATTTTTTTCAAACTCCCTTATTTTTCTTTTTTTTCACAGTTAAATGAAGAAAAAGAAGATAAAATGTAAAACTGAACTCTTAATATAAATATTTATTTTCACTTTCAATTGAAGAGAATTTGTGTTATGTTCTAAAAATATTATTCAAAATGAAATGCTCATTTCAAACAGCCTAAATAGAAATGTATACAATTTCAGAAATTACTTTAGAGATTAACATTTAAGCTTGTAGTTTGGATGTGGCCTAGTGTCTGGATCTGCTAGAGACTCCATTAAAGAATTATTTTCCTTGAGTGGGAGCTGCATTTTGTATATATGGGACATCATGTGGATCTGCATGCTTGCAGGAGAGTTGAAAACTCCTCCCATCCCTTTACATCTATTTTGTGAGCAGAGCCTTGCAGTTCCAAACGCAATGCAGTTGTCAACGAGCACTAAATAATGCAATTTAACCATGCTTGCCTCAGAGGAAAAAGTAAGAAAGAAATAAGTCTACATGCAGTAAACTGAAAATTCATAGAGAATTAATAAAAAGAAAAAAATTACAGAATTATTATAATTGGACAGGTAATAAATTCTTTCTCTTCAGAATGTGAAAGGTGCATCTTTGGAGGATATGCAATATCTTGCATGAAAAACAGTGATATCATCCAATATGACACCACTGTGATGTCACCGTGGTCTAGACAGGGTAGATCATCAACAATTATAGGATGCTGCAATTTTCTGAAGTTTTTTAATTAAAATGTATTCATCTAGTTCTTTAAAGGATTCTAGTGTCAAAGACCATAGTGAAAAACTGTGATAGACTTATAAAATTTGCTGTTAGAAGGGGAGATAATCCTGAGCAGATAAAATTCTTAATGCTGAAATATTAACACATTATTGAAAATGATTATTGTATTATTTGAAAAGTGAAAGATTGGTTCAGAGATTACAAGATTAATGATAATATTTTAGAACTCTTTCCTTTGCTAGAATCTGATAGAAGAAAATTATCTGCCACTTTCCATATCATGAAAGACTATGAAATGCCTCAAAATGTGGCAAATTTCTGCTCAGAAAAAGTAGACAAAACTAAGTATAAAACTTGGACTGTGTCGAGTACAGAAACTAATTTTCTTACCTTTCTATTTCTGATTGTAATGCTTTCTAACAGCCAAATGCCAATAGTAGATATTTTTAAGTACTTCTTGTAAATAGAAAGGGTCCAAATTTATAAATTTTCATCTAGGAAGCACAGAGCAGTGTACAAACTGGTTTTGGTCAATTTATACTTCATTTCTTGTGAAAGTAGTAGGCAGGGGGCCATTAGTCTTTGTAATCTAATGTTTTGTTTCATTTGAGAGGAATATATAGGTAAAGTCAATACTTTAAAATGGCAGGAAATAAAACTATTAACATTAAGAAACATGATGTTGACTAAAAGATATCAATGAATTTCTGAATGTGTAATATTTTTCTAAAAGATCTTCTTGTGCAAAGTGTCTTTTATAATTTTAATCAAAATTTACTTGTATCTGGAATTAGATGGCTGTAGAGAGAAATTAGGATTAAGGTTAATGATTAGTGAAAGAACCCTTAGTACAATTTCAAAAAGTTAATGGTGCTAGCAGGGAAGAAAAAGTTCCACAAAACAAGTATGTAGATGCATGCTGTGGTAACTCTTAGGGGGCTAGTTCTCATTCAAGAGAATCTGGCTGCTCCGAGGGAGACTGGTATGGATCAAAAAGCTATTTAAGTCAACCAGAATGTTTCTAGTCACTCAATGGGAATTAAGCAAGTCTGTGGGAATCCAAACAAGTAGATATGTATGTTTTGATGTGTGCTGCAAACTCCTACTGAAATCTCCAGAAATCTCTACCATTAAAGTAAGACAGAAAATCAGTCATGTTTAATGCAAGATTTGAACTGCAGTTTGTGAAAGCCTGACTTTTTTTTTTTTAATCTTTTTAACTGAGAGCAGGAAAGAATGTCTGTTTTCTCAGAAATAAAGTACATGAAAATCGTTTCATACTGTGCTCAAATAGACATAGGCATTTCAAATAACACGTCTGTGATTATCATTTGATTAATTTATTTATTTCCTTAAGGAATTATTAAACTACCAGCAGTGACACTCCCCAATGTTATGGTTATGGTGAAGGTCAATTATGTCATTTTAAGGTGAGTGCTGCTGTGAGTCCTGTGCCCTTGGGCTCCTTTGCCACATGGTCCAGATGCTGTGACTGACATTGGCATGGTGCTCTCAGGTGCCAGCACAGAAGTGGTGACGATACAGGATCATGGAGAAGCTGTCCACAGGTCAGTTTAAGCCACTCAAAATATGGAGCCAGAAGTAAAAGGTAGGAAATTTGAGTGATACAAAGGGTTATCTGAGATCTTTGTGGAGAGAGTAATTTCAATCATATGAGTTCAATGGAGTGTGAGACCTCTAAGAGCAGGCATAACTCCTATGGGAATATAGACATAAAGTGTCCCTTTGGAAAAGAGGTTAGTCTGGTTCCTTTCACACTGCTCTCTCTATACATGAAAATGGGAGCACTTCCACAGGGCTTATGAGGGAGACTTGCTAAGTGGTGGTGGGTGAGCTGGTGTGGCACAGCCAGCAGAGATACTGTGAAGAACAAACCAAGCAGTGCCTGCTCTCTGTTTCATCCTCAGCACTGGGAAGCTATGAATTGTTTTCCACAAACATTAGGTCAGTGACTGGATGAGAAAAAACACCGTCAAGACCACACACAGTAAAATGTGCGACCCACTGCATACCCATAGTATATTGCTTGTACAGAAACCTTCACTGCAATGTATAAAACAACTCCATGTTACATCAAACATGTAGCTGTAAGTTTGGTGTGATCTTAGGGTTTTTATTGTGTATTTTCAGATTAGTAATTTGCTGTTCCTTGCATTTGTGTGAACAATTATTTTTGCTCTGTCTGCATAATTGCTCACTTTCTTCTCTTGTGTTATCCAACACTGTGAATTTAATTACTCCTCATCTTGAAGTAATTTCTGATTTATCTTGTTAGCTTTGCTCCAGGGTGGTCCCTCATGAGCTTAAAAGTGCATGGATTCAACTATCTCCATAGCGTCACTGTAATGCCCCATCCAGCAATTCAGTAGTACAGGCAATGCTTGACTATAGAGCACATCTAAAGAATAATATTAATTCAAGACTTTTTGTTGCTGTGTGAGGAATTTGTATTTCCCGTCTATCTGAATGAGTTCAGAGAATTTTTTTATTATTATTTTTGTTTAACAGGAAACAAAGGATGCAAATCCAGTTGCTACTCAGTATTCATTCCAGGAAAAGATGAGGCAGTGAACTGGATTGAATAGGAAAGGAGCAAGCATGTGTTATGTGCTTGTTGGGATACCAGAGGTTCATTCCCTCAAGACAATCTGAATTCTCTTGCGTTTCAGTGAGTCAACACAGCAATTGAGCACTGCCCTCAGGGTATGCAATGCTCTGCTCACTGGGGCAGAAATAATTCTTTTCATTCATGTTATTCTTAGCAGCCCTCTTTGTTATCCTCTCAAAGGGAGTCATCCCTGGGCATCACTGGGGACAGGACTATGCAGCTGGATGAGTACTGTTCTATGAGCAACACTCATTCCAAAAATAATAGGGCACCTTAAAAGCGTGTGAAACAGCCAATCTTGTCTAAAATATTATGACTCCAGAAGCTGGGTCAGCATGATGCACAGAGCCAGTGATTTGTAGAACTATAAAGAACCTCACAGTGAAATCACAGAATTTGTTATTCTCCGCTCCTGTGGGGTGGGCACTGTAGGTGTCATAAACAGACTCCCAGTCTGATGTGCTTTTGCCTGGGATTTCAGATTCTACCTCAGATTGTGATCTTCCTGTCCTGTTGCTTGTGGTTGCCTAAGCAGCCTGAAAGTCTTTGTTTCATGAAGCATGAAACTCCATTTGTAAGCGGTAAAGTCCAAAGGGAAAAAGCAATAGATAACTTAAAATGCTGTGTGTAGTCCACTGGAAAAAAACACCTATGCAGCAATTTTTTAATGAAATAATTTTTGATTAGACCAGGACTATGCAGTGACTATGAAGCTAGAAAAACAGATTTAAAAAGCTTCAGAAAGTTAATATCCTCAGTTGGGCATGAATAAAGATTTGATGGTGGGCTTCTCTTGTCGATGGTTTTGTCCTTTTATAAATAATTGCTCAGAAGTAAGACTATAGTAAATCCAGCTTTGGAGATAAACTTGAATTTTTAAAATATTTTTTATTCTTTCTCTGCTTTCCATCTTTTACCTGTTTAAAATTCTATATAGCTAAAAGGAATAATTTTCTCTGAGGGATATTGCAGAGTGAGGGCTGGAAAAAGAACAATGAGAGTTGCAAGCATTGGTCCTATAACCATGAGTTTCCAAGTTCTATAGTTCTCTCTAAGGGAGTCTTCCCTTCCAATCTCAGCATCTCTTAATCTTCAGCCATCTTTATAACTGTATACCTGAAATCATCTGCCAACATAATTTGCATCTTCTATAAGTCATTGCAAATATGTGGGGAGCCTGTAACTGGAGTCCAATGTTTACTTTCTAAGTTTAAAAATACATCCCTCACTATCTTGATTTGCTGGGGGAGGAAATTTTATTTGGTCACAGAGGTAATGTTGCCCATGCTTTCAAATATGGGTTTGGAAAGGAATTACAGAAGCCTAAAGGGCTGGATGACTCATTGCTACTCTGTTTATTCAAGGGCGAGGCATCATTTTCAGTCAGATAAAGGAAATCAGCTAGGGGTTTTTAGGCCTGGACCTGTAATGATTCATTTTTATACTTTGTTATAGCAGGGGTCTTAATTTAAGAATATTTTAACAAAATCTCAGAGCTTAGTACCACCATGTGCCCAACCTACACCTGGCAAGTGTGTTCAGAAAGCTGGCAACAAACTGAGAACTGCAACTGAAGTAATGACTGTTGCAAAAAATATCAAGAGATTCGCAGGAGGGTTTGGGGAGAGCATATCCAGCTCCACTTATGTACAAGGCATGTGCACCTCTCTGTGCACAAGCCCCAGTTGTAGTGCAGAATTGTTCATATGCTCTGACAAAGTGCGGTGAGGGAAGATTTCTGGCACCTTGTTCTGTGCACACACAGTTGTATTTATACTGCACTTTTATGTGTTAACCTTAAATGCAAAATTTGGTTATGCCATTTTGAAATTCATTTTATTATGTACACCTCTTTTTCTGTCCACCCATCTTGGCTAGATAAGCAATTTCCCACCTTAAATGTTTCCCGTACTTCTTTTCTGTTTCAATCCTCCAAAAATAAGACTTTGGAATGTTAATTGGAAAAAAAAGAGCATTGGGGGTAAAAACCAATAGCAAAACAACAGCAACAACACCACTGAACAAACAAAAAAACACCTCAAAAACCCCCAAAAATACTGCAGAAATGTGGTGTGAAATCAGGAATAAGTTGAATAAGTTAGAAGACAAAAAGGTCTTCTGTTAGACACAAAGCCTTACTGAACATCCTGTCAGCTGTTCAGGTGTTCAGTTAATAGAAATACATTTGTCTGGGCTCTTGAGTATTTTTTTCATCCATAAAGATGAAGAGATGCTTTGGAAATCATCTCTTTGACATGAATCTGGTTTTTCTTTTAGTCTGATTTTCAAATAACCAACTACTAAAGGGCAATTAAACCAATTATTACAAGTGAAAAAATGAAATCTAGAGAATATGAATAGTTGCTCATTCCTTATTGATGATTCCTGAATGTGCCATATTTTTAAAATATATTTAATAACTATTTAAATATGTGGTAGCATATTTAAATATTACTTATTCTGAATAACTTTAGGTATTAACTACCTCAGTCTACTATTTTTCATGTTGCTCTTCTTACTAGCATACTTTCTTCCAAACCTTTCAAATACTGATTTAAAAATAATGATAAAATAAAAAAAAGAGAAAGAATAATAGCTACCAGGTGATTTCACTTGAGAAGAAGAAGGGAAAAAACTCTTAAACTGGCTATTACTGAATTTCTTAAGTTAATTGGAAGATGTTAAAATTCATGCAATTTGGCTCTTGAAATACATGTGAAATACTCTACCAGAATGGTTTAAAAATTTATAATTGCATTTTCTGAAAGTGGTTAGAGTAAGAACAGCAAATTTTGTGAATTCTGAGTAAAAAATTTATTTGAATAAGTATTTGGAATATGTGGATTCAAGAACATGTATAGAAATTTCATTCTGTTGTTAAAAAGTAAGATCCACATCAAAAGATCTTTCCTTTTTTTTATGTTTGATTATAAAGTAGGTTCTCATTTTCATCCACAGTTTTCAGTATATTTTAATTTGAAAATGTTAAGGTCCACAGAACATCTGAGAATCTCTTTGCTCCTTAAAAATCCCCTCTTTTGTTTTCATATACCCTTTACAGGTATTTGCTTTCTTTTCCAAAACAAAGCTTAGCATTTATAAGATAGAAAGAAATCAAAATGCATACTCTTAAGTATATTCCATATATTTTTACAGAAAAAAAACTGAGGTAAAAGCAAAGAATTAAAAGATACTTGAATAATCTTATGGCTGATATGAATAAACAAATCCCCGTGTCTTATGCATATATCACAATTTTCTGTTCAGGAATACCTATTAAAGGAAAATTCATGGATTTTATGAACAGTTATAGATCTATGATTTAATTTATATCCAGGTTTGGATTTTTTTTTTTACCCAGACGGGAGGATAAAAGTCATGTAGCTCGTAGCTTGTTCTGAGGGGAGGTGGGACCAGTTAGGAATAGGACACTGGTCTCACTTTCCTTGGTGGAGGTCCTCCTCATAGTGTGCTTTTAATATGTTTCCTTATCTTATTTTTACACATTTTTTAAACCAAAACGGTAACATCATGAAAGCTAAAAAACTGTGTTTTTAAGGAATTCACAATTTTTTTTCACTGCATAAATGACAAAAAAAACCCCAAACCCCAAACAAGCAAAAAACCTCAACCAAACCAAACCCTGCATTCAAGCTTTAGTTTAATAATATTGCATTGTAGTGAAATTATAACACCTTCGATGAACATCTAGAAAGCAGAAATTATGATGAGGGAAGTGGGAATGAGTTAAGAACTAATTTTCGATTTTAACAACAGTCTACCATGTCTGTATAGTGCAATTTATCTATTGTTATCTTACATTTTTGCACAGCAAGATGCTTATTTCTTTCTACTTTTTTATTAGAGTCATTGGCATGGCATTGTGATGTACATGTATACATACAATGCAACCCAAATAGTGCTGCAAACTCGAGAAAAACTGTGAAAGTATGGACTGATGCTATAGCACTTGAGCCACTCCTACCCTGAGCCGTGCTGGCATACTGCTTCATTTGGCATTCTGCTCGAGACAGATTTTCAGCTTTTACTCTGTTGAAAAAACACACTCAAATGAGTTTTAGAGAAATGTGTGATTAGAATCAGCAGTATACCGAGTTCTGTGCATTTTTAGGATAAATCAGCCCCCCACCACAGTGCTTCATAGCCAAACCTTCGGTGTTTTACAATAAATATGTGTAGATTATTTATCAAGCCTTTTGAAAAAAAAAAAAAATAAAACAGCTTGTCCTGAAAACTGGGATTGATGTCCACAATTATAAACAGTCACATCTTGATAATATACTAGTCTTGTATTTTCAATTTCATCTCTCATTGACAAAAGAGTAAATTATATCAATTTTCTTTGTCACCAAATATTCTTTGGGAAAAAGACACCTATGAAAAATTAGATTTCAAACTTAGGTATATATGTTAGAGGCAGATACTCTTCCAATATGAAGTTAGTCCACCCATGAAAGCTTATTTTCAACAACAAAAAATAAAAACCAGTAAAAATGTAAAAAATTGTAAGAAGGAACATTCAGGACACTCCCAAAATATATGTGCACATTTGCCAAGAAATATGTGATTTTTAAGGTGGACACATACATATGTTAATAAATTATTGTACGATATATATGTGCAGAATATAGTACTGTTTTCATTTCTTTAGAAGAGAGTAGTAGGTTCTTGAAAAAAAAATTAGTTTTGGTTTATGATACTCAAAGAGGAAAAGTGATATTTAAACATAAGATTAAAAATTATTCTGGAGGTGATCTTTAACTGTTCCCTTACTGGAAAAAGTGTAAAATATTACATCTTTCTTATGTTATATATATACATTTATGTATATACATATATATATACACACACATATATGGTGCAAGAAATTAGATTTCAAAAGCCTTTTTTCAGATGTAGGAGAAAATTAAAACTGTGCAGCAATATGAAGATAAA
This sequence comes from Vireo altiloquus, assembly GCA_013396875.1. NCBI lineage: Eukaryota > Metazoa > Chordata > Aves > Passeriformes > Vireonidae > Vireo > Vireo altiloquus. Next base: position 644,556 of record VZRF01007995.1, read on the forward strand.
ACTGTCAGAAACAATTGAAATTTTTAATACATTTCAGTGCACTTATTTATAAACCTGTTTAAAAACACATACAGAAGAACAGTAGAGGAAGTTCTTTGTGCAAGCAACACCTGCTTTCTACTGTTCAGATAACTCCAAACAAAGGCTATTTTTGCAGAATGAACAATTAATTGTCTCTATACAGCTATCAAAAATCAGACACCAGAACTAGATACTTTGTCTGTTTCTAGAAGCCTTTTTTGTTTTGTTTGACACAGATTTTCACATTGAGGCAGTATCACGTGTGAGCAGAATGCTTCAAAATAAGCATGCTGAAATCCAGGCCTTTCTTTACTGAACTTTGCCCCAGAATTCAAGGGAATTGGGATTCCACTAGAACTTTGGTCTTGCTTCCGTAAGAAAATGCCAAAACTACGAATATTACACATTTCTTTATAATTTCAGACCTAATAGGCATAATTCACACTTCAGCTGATGCCAGGGAAATCCATGATCATTTCACTCTCATTGATTTTTGCGAATTTCCATTAAATACACAAAAAGTCACCTTATTAAATTCCATTAAATTCACAAATTAGTAAGTTTTATATATTCAATATGGAAGACAAAGGAAAAAAATACACATATAAATCTTCTGCTGTTGACTTAGCTTTAATGGAAATGTATTTATGTCACCATAAAAGTAAAAAATACTTTGTGGAAACAATTTCTGTGAAAAATGAAAATTAGAAACAATTATGTGGTTCTTTTTTTCAATCAGTGCTTATTAATTGGCATTGATAGAAATTGTATGCACGCTAAGAATAGTGATTAAATCCCTACACAAAGTAATGGCAGCAGAGCTAAGTAATAAAAGCAGTTTTAAATGAAAACTTGAAGAATATTAGTCCTACATGGAATGGTTATTAAAAGCATGTTAAGAAAAATATCTGTACATTTTTCCACTGATTAGTAAGACAATAAAATAATAAAAATAAACTGAAAAATTGTTTTAGCTCTCAAATAGCAATAGACTTTTCTTGAAGACAAATAAGTATATTTTAAGTAATTAACAGTGAACTATAAATCTAAGTATCAGCAAAAGTCTGCTCAGTAGCAAAAGAAAGTCAGAGTCAAACAACACAAAGCTGCCCCTTCTGTAGACTGTACTTCAGCAGCATTTTTTTCCTTTATATTACAGTTGCTTTGGTGATCTAGCTCTGTAGTTTCGTGGGAAACCTCACATCCTGCTGCTCCTGCTTTCCCCTTCAGTTTTCAAAAATAAGAAGAAAATTAGGAAAGAAATACAACCGTCAACTATTTGCTTTTCTTCTGACACAGGTCACTAATTTTGTAATTTTCTATCTATATCCTTTGCACTTTATTATTAGCACTGAGCATGTTCATGTATAATGGTATTTTCAAGGACAGAACTGCAGAACATGCAATTTTTGTCCTTAGGCCTGCTGATTGCAAAGCTTCTGGGAAAATGAAACTGATGATTTATAATATTAGGGAGTAAAATTTTTAAATTCTGTGGTGGCACTGCTGTGTAAAATCCAGTGACATCTGTGGGGTTAATAGTCCTTGCTGTAAGTCATAGGGGAAGGCTTACTCCTTCTCAGAACAAAGTCCTGCCCAATATCAGGTAACAAATGTGCATCATAGGTGGGGCAGCCCTAGGAGTTTCTTTTGGACAGGGCAGGAGAATGCAACTTTGTCTTTTCAAAAATTACTGCTTCATCTTGGAAGAGACACAATTAATGATTAATTGTGAGTTTGGGTTTTTTCACCCACTGCACACTGCATAGCACTGCAGCTGATTTTGCTCTGATCTAAAAATCCCCTAAACTCTGGAAAGCATTCACTTGCTGGATTTCAGGATGAGATTAATGCCTGTGACCAGGCAGTTCCAGAGGAAATCATGGCATAGCTAAGCATTGCCTTGTTCTGTAGGTTATTACAGCTTCTTTTGCAGTGGTTATTATCTGTGTAGCACTTTTCATCCTGAAAAGACTGAAAACATACAGACAATAATTAATCTTCCCTGAACTGCCATGAGGAAAACAAACACTGTTAGTCCTATCTGATGAAAGGGAAAACTGAACAGCTGGGTATTCCCAGTCTTATTGAAGGTGGTAAGAGACTATTTCACCTATAGAAGTTAAAAGGTTTGTTTAGGTGTGATGTTTGCATCACTCCCACCAAATAAACTACCAGCTCCAAGGCAGGTATAGGTGAACTGCTATAAAAACATTTCTGCTGGAATAGCTTACTCTCATTTGATTACTGTGGCAAAAGAACTGTAATAGTAATACATCAGAATCCATTCCCCTTTCTGTACTGATTACGCTATTCTTTGGTTAGGAAGAAATTGTACTCAACTATAATAATTTTGTAAATGTAGAGACATGTGTAGACATGACCCTTAAGGAATAAAACCCCAAAACATAGCAATGAAAATGTTAGACAGCTTTCACACTTTCCTGTCTTTACTACTTTTTTGCTTTCAATCTAACACTATTTTGTTGTAATATGTACCATGTCTCACTGTGTCTGCACTTTTATACATTTTGGAATAAACAGGTGGGGACACAACCAGCTGAGTCAGTCTCACACAATTGCTTTGACTGTCATTGTATTCGAACAAGAAATCTGTGCTGGTGGGTGGAAAATACACTTGGGGATTCTGTTTCTCTAGTCTCAAGTAACCAGAAAATAGTGGCCATGAGCTACCTCCAAGTTACAAGTAACAGTTCCAATTGCAAATACTGTGGTTTGGGGAGCTATGGGTAGCTCTAAACTATTCATATAGGTAATACACCAGAGCTAGAAAAAAGACCAGGAAGGATTGTGATATGTGCTTTGGTTCAGCCTTCAAGGACAAGGCAGCCCTGATAATACAATTTAGAACAACTCTCCTGCTTGCTGATATCATTCCCAAATTACAAAGGAGAGGAGTGGCCTCCTGTATAGGACTCCTTTCCTTTTGAATAACCTTGATATCAGCAAAGTATTTCTTGATAAGGTGAAAGTGAGAGACTTTTGTTCTACAACTGGTTTGCAGCTCATATGGATACCCTGGTACAATGATGGACTCCTCTAGACTTGTCCAAACCAAATCCAGCTCCCTAACACCCTGGGCCTCTTCTCTGCCTTTTGAGGGGAATCCAACCAGGGGAGGCAAGAGATAGGCATTTGGGATACTTCCAGACCTTGTCCTGGCATGGAATCATGCACTGATGTTCCACAGTTGGAAAATAAACCTAATGGCCCAGGATCCAGCAAAATATCTAAACCCCGAACCTCAGAAGTCACAGTTCCACATGGCTCCACAGCTGGCAGGTAGTTTCAAAAGCCTCAATGCTGAAGGTAAATTCCTTCTAAATGAAACCATTTTTATTTAGGGGGAAAAGCTACACCTACTGAGTTCTACCCCTTGTCATTTTGCCATATGTCGGTGCTATTGCAATTTTATTATTAGAACAGCATGAAAAAGTAAAATTTAGTTTCAAAGCTAAGAATATAATTAAAATGTTCCTAGGTATATATTTTTAACTCCAAATAAACAGCTAAATGAAGAATGATGTCCAGTTTCTGTAACCTCATTTGAAAATTTAATTTTGCTTGGATTTGGATTTTGTCAGAGTTCTTTTCCCACTGTGGTAATAATAGAGGATATCACAAATGAGAACTACTTTTTTCTTACTCTTAAGCATTTCCATTAATCATTCTGTTCTCTAGTAGCATGAATATTTAGTGGTTTGAAGCAATTTTTAAGACACTGACATGTCTGAAAACTATCATAAACTTCAACTTTCGAACAGTAATGATGTTCAAGATGAAGATTGCTCACGACAAGAAGATGAAGAACATTGATGACAAGTTCTCCTTGAAGAACAGCCACCTTTGATAGAACAAATTTCTCTGCCCTTTTCTAGTATTTGAATTACATGTTCCTTCCACTTTTTGTCATAGCTGGATGTCAACCAGCTGGCTGCCTCCCAGTTTCTGTTAGCAGCTTTCTGTATTTTGTAAAGTCAGTTTCTCGGCAAAATTCCCTGGATGATTGAATCCTCATCAGAAAGGAGGAAAAAAAAGAAGATGTATATTTCAAATAATCCAGGTCCCCCTTTGTAAAGTAGCTCATGTTCTGCTAATCAGGACAACATAGTGCAATAACAGATGCTTTTCTACCACTTTGCTTATTGAACGTCAGATATTGCCTCAAGCTCAGCTTCAGAAAGATGAATAGAGCAGGATGAATTCCAATAGCAAGTCTGCAGCAAGACAAGATTGATTAAACTTTGTGGTAGTGGGATTGGAAACAGAAAGGTGGCCTTTAACCTCAACTTTCTGCTAAAATGGGTCGTCAGTTGCTCATATCTGCATGGAGCTAATGGAAAGATACAAAAGCAAGTTCAGAAGCCAATAACAGCAGCATCTGTCTTCTCTGCTATCAAATCCAGATGTGAGGTAAATTAACCCTTTTAATTATTTCATATTTGTACACTAAACATCATTTAAAAAAACAGAGACTGTATCTTCCATGTGTCTTCCATGAAATATGAAATAAATAATTTGCTTTGGAAATTAATTGGGCTCATTCCAATTATGAAATAGTCCAGTTCCAAAGAATTTTTTTTCCACCTTTTTGCCCATTGTCTCCCTCATATTATCAAAATGTTACCTTTAATGAATACAAGAACAAAGAACAACCTAGATGAAATAAACTTATCTAAGGTTGTAAAAAAACTTACCCATCTATGAAGTTCAAGCCCTAGAATTTATCCTGTTCCAAGGAACCTTGTTTAGATCTCTGTGCTGCATAGAATTGTTACCTCAATGCAAGACCACCACAATCTTTTTTTTCATGTGTTTTCCTCCTCAAAATGGATTATTTCCAATTGTTTGTGTATGCGTACTGTGGCCACCAAGTTTGCTTGATCTTACTTCTAGACAGTTGTTAAATATATGATCCCTTTCTTCCCACTAAAAAGCAGTAGTAAGAAGAAACAAATATGCTTATTTGAAGATTCATAGCTATATCAGTCTGCACATTCCAGGAACTATTTAGCTGTTTGATAGCACTTTCCTCCTCTGTGTTTTGCCTAGAATAATAAAATGCAGTTAAATTACAAGGCACGTCTGAAAATTCAGAGTTCAAAAAATATATGTGCCATTTATATAGTAAACTAGCATTATAAAATTATTCTGATTTTCTGTTTTAAATCAGGAAAACCACATCAGTATGAAAAAATGGCCTTTTAGAAAGACAGCCCTAATTTTTCACTTTTTCACAGCACCAATATTCTTCCTATTGGTGAGGAAGACAACGAGATTTCAACAGTCCAGACTTCTGAAATTCGAAAGGATTTTTAGTCTATTAGTTGAGGGCTGCAACGCATTGATTCTGAAAATTTATATAGCAATAAAATATCTTACCCATCTTGCCAAACTGTCTACTTTTCATAGAATCATAGAATGGCATAAAGTTGGAAGTGACCCGAAAGGTCATTCAGCTCTAACTCCCCTGCCAGGGTCAGAGAAACCTTCCACCATGTAAGGAAGGTGCGCATCCACTATGTACCCAACCTGGCCTTAAGCTCGTTTTCTCATCTCCCATGTCAACATTTTTATTCCCAAACCCATTTGAAAATCTTTCCACTCTTCACCTGAGTGAAATTCAGAAACAGAGGAAGATGCTTATTTTCTTTATTCAGGGGTTTTGGTTTTGGTTATTTGATGGGGGTGTTTTGCAGGAGAGGAAGTTGATTTTTAGAGAAATGCAGAACCATTCACAAAATAAGTAAGAAAATAATTCCAATAATCTGGGTACCTCTGTGGAATGGATATATCAAAATGGTAGCATTGCAGACCAGAAAGGAAGATATTTTTTGAGAAAAATACTTCATGTTAGGTAAAACATGCAAGCAGCAATCCTACAAACATGCAGAAACACCTCTACGTAACTGATATCCAACTAATGGAGGGGAAAAAACCTCTTGAAAATATTTATCATTGAGTTCACATTATTCTTATACCTGTAACCCCATTGTGCAATTACTACAAATTATAAGACATATATAATTATACTTACATATATAATTTTAAAATATAGGACATATATTCAAATTTCTTTCTTCAAGTACAGACATACATGGTAGGTTTTTTTTCGTTTGAATTGATCATTCCAGGTTTTCCTCCATAAGCAGAACATACTGAACTTTCCTAGAGAGGAAAAAGAGGTAAAGAGGTGAAATGTTTATAGTATCTTGGCTATTCTCTGTCCCTGGAAAGTTTATAAACCAAGTTCCTTATAACACCAGAATATTACTGTGTGCAAAAGGGAGACCGAGGGAGCCATCATTCTTGACTAATTTTTTTTTTTTTTCCCTTAAAGAAATCTCTTTAGGAATGAAAGAAGCTTCAGCTCCTTCTAGGTTCTTGGTAGGCAAGAGAGAGCCAGCACAGTCAGCAGGTGATGAAAAATCAGATGACATATAGGGAAGGACACAGCTCGCTCTCTCTACAGTGGGTGAAGAGCAGTAGATACTTCTCTATTTCCAGCTTAAAGAAGGACAGCAAGGCCTATCTTACTATCTGTGTTCCCTTTAGTTGTAGTACATGGAATATTTTATGTGATACAAGTTTTTCTGAGATTTCTCTGATGTAGCAGTGGTCCTTACTAGCCCTCCTCTGGAGCAAAGCCTAACAATGTGAATTTGTAGTGCCTCTTTTCAGACACCACACAATGAACACCTGAATACCCAACAAACCCCAAAATATCAGAATAACTGTAGACTTCACAAAAGACATGGCGGTATAAACGTTTATTCCTATGGCCACACGTGAGGGACTGATAAATGTTAAGATGAAAATGCCTCAGCGTTTTTTGGATTTTATTTTGAACTGCTGCTTAGAAATCTGTTTTACTGCAAGGACTTAATGTAAACCACTTAAGCTGCCACTTCTGCATTCAGAAAAGCCCTGGAGAAGCGGAATTTGACCTGTGGCAGCAGACATGAAAAGGGATGTTCTGAGATCTATGGTCGGCAGGGGGAGGATGATGGAGAGAGGCTCTGTTGCTCGGCCGTTCTGCTCCTAGGAAGATTTCTTTGGACAACCTCCTTGAGGGCAGAGAGAGGCTCTGCTGCAAGGAAGATATCTTTGGGCAATCCCCCTCAATCATTTCTTCGGAGGACCTGAATGAGGGAGGTGCTATGCTGTGTGTAAGGAATTAAGAACTGCATCACCTGTCAGCCTCCTGCCCTGTTTATGCACCAGCCGCCCACAGATTGATCAAATTGGACCAATGGGACACCTTTGGAACTATGGTGGTAACTCTCTCTCTCTCTCTCTTTCTCTCTCAGCTCTGTGTAATATTGCTTCTTTTCCTTCCTTTATCTCTGTCTTTCCTATCTCTGTTGGTAGGGCAAATTTCCTTATTAATAAGCTGTTTGTGGGTGTAACATCGACCTCTTTTGTGTCTAATTTTGCCACAGGAATCATTAGAACATCCCTGGTCCTCTCCAGAGTCTGGGACATGGACACTACTATAAATAGCAAATAAAGGTACATATTTAAATGGTTTTGGATAATCAAGCAAACTAAAACCAGAATTTAATCCAGAATAATTTCCTGAATTGTTGATAATATGGCCTATTTTAATTTTATTTTTTTTTACATACTAGGACTGTAAACTTCAGTCCCTTTCCTTTTAAAAAGTCAAATAATGAACAATCACAACCAGTAAGAATGATACTTACACTCATGTATGATATTTACACTCTTCACTGCATTTGCAGGGGATTTTTTTTTCTGTGTTCTTGGGGGTTGCTTATCCCCAAGGTGGCAATTGGTTCAGGCTGATTTGCCTTTTGCCACTGACTTCACCTCCAGGTTAAAAACTAGGGCACTAGACCTTGATCAGGTTTCACTGCTGTGGTGCCTCTCCGCTGCTGGAAGAGAGCAGAGTTGTCCTGATGCTTGAGGGAACTGTTGCCTCTCCAGGGAACTTATTTTTTTCCTTTATCCACAGAAGACTGGAGTGAGAACAGAAAGCCTATGAAGAAAAAAATTCTGTCTTTCCTTTCTTCGGCATCTGAGGTAATTGCACTGATAAACAAATTGTGAGGAAGATAAATTATAAAATGGCATAACATACCAACAGCTCATTCCAAATTTAGGTACAAACTCAGAAGAAACATTATGGGAGGAAGCAGATATGATTTTATGGCAGTTAAGGAGGAAGGAATATGGGCAAGACAAAAATAGTCCTGGAACAGCATAGTAACTCAGTCTGAATTAAGGTACATGCTATTAGAAACTTTGTCATGGCTTGACCATTCCATCAGGAGGCAGAGAGAACCCACAGGCACCCTCTCACTTCAATTCCAAACAAGTTCCCCCAAGAGTTTTAACAGAGTTAGAAAGTCTAGGGTATCACTAGTCTGGAAAAAGTAAAAGTACCCTTTTTCTGCTGTGTATTATAACACATGATAAAAACAAAAACAACAATAAAATTAATATAAATTAATATTTTCAGCTACCGTAAAATATTTGCAACATAAAATACATTTTAACTTCTCATCAAAATAATTTTTTCCTTTTTTTTTCTTTTTTTTTTTTTTTTTGTAAAATATAGTTCATGTTTCATTCAGAAATTTGATGAAACACAAAAAGCACTGAAGAGGAGAGTAAGAGTGTAAGAGATTGATATGTAAAGATGTTTTACTCATTTTGGATACTTTCCTTTGTATATTCACTCTAAGAAATAATATGTCTCAGTTAGTTACACCATACTGCATAATTCTTCTTCTGTGATGTCCAGAGTGTACTTAGATGTTGCACTAGGAAAACATTAAGCTCTAAGACATTATAAATATGATTTTAAAAAAATTATAACATCAGATAGGATTTTTGCCCCCCAACCTAATTCATTCCAAAATTTTGAGTTTTTACCATTTTAGTCTTCAAAGTTTCTTTTTGCCTGGAGATGATCATCTTGAGACTTGACTGGTGGAGAAATCTCAATAACTCAGGCAACAACTTCAACAACTTTTAAACAACTTAACTTGGTAAAATGAAGAAATATGAGGAAAAAACTTTTGTATATTTTTATGGGAAGTAAGTGATTCTAGAGGCTACTCTAGTAATTTTAAAAAAATGACAGAATTACACAGACTAATGACCCAGTTATGTAAGAAATAATTAGCTACCAGAAACCTTAAAAAAAAAACATGCTAAAACTTGTTGGTTTGGTTCCTCCTTTTCACAATTCTCCTTTAATTTGTTAGAAGGAGAATGTAAAGAATTAACTGTAATTTCTTATTTTAAGGAGTGACAGAAGTAATAAAATCCAGAAATTTCTAGTACTCTTAAACTACTGAAAAATTTTAATATAGATTCCTTGTGATCAAGGAAGAAAAAATTCTGAAAGCCTATTAAGAAGTGTGGTGTTGACTCCTCAGTGGATCATAGAGAGATCACAGCAAAAAGCTGGAGAAAGCAATTTCTTTTTTAACTTGTCTTCAGTTGTAATAGTCAACTTCATTTCTAAAGGGAACTTCTGTAGGTTCCCAAGAAAAATCCTTGACAAAGAATGTAAATATGAAAGTTGTTTTGGTAATGCATTCTCCTTGACCAATGAAGGAGAATTGTCTTTGTTTGTTTTCATACTTTCTGTTACTGTCCTGCAAAGACACAGAGTCAGACACAGATGACCCCTCCAGCTAACCTGGCTGGAGAGAGAAAAGCCTGATCCTTCTTCTTCATAATATTTTGATAATAAAGCCTTATGATTTCAACAAATATATGAAGATTGAGTCATTTTGTGGACCAGGCCCTAGAAATAGGGCCACATCTTTACCACAAAGAAGCCCAAGTAAAGTAAACCAAAATGCAGATTTGCATTAAAAAATTTCCATGAAGTAGCTTTTCAAGGAAGATCACCCACATTTTATAGTTACCAGATTCAGTGACATTTCTGTCAATCAACACTACCCTACACTAAACCACACTTAAAAAAAAATATCATGTTCAGCCACAATTGCAAACTTATTATAAATTGAGGACTAGAGTATGTTATTATGTTTAAGTTTATGTGATGCCAAAAATATTGAAGATATGACTATACTACAGGTAAAATAATCTAAAATTTTGCAAACATTAAACTTCAAGGATGAGTTTTGTTTCTGTGTAAGAAAATTCTAGTCCACTGCAAGGTAAGAAATATCCCAGTCAAAATTTACATAATTTATTTCAATGGTACAAATCAATTTTTCGTCTATATACGTTTTTAAGTATCAGAAAGATAATGACGCTTTGCATACAACATTTAAGTTTTTATGACAGAAATTTTTAACTAAACTTTGCCTGTTCAGTCTGCTGGGAGTTGAAAATATAATGAATACACCAGGTGTTTTTTTCAGAGCAAAACACATTAAATAACCAATTAAATTTTCAGAAGGAAGCAGCTTTGGTTTTTTATATATAACTTCATTCCCTTTTAAAAAAAATCTTTAAAGTTGCCTGCAATCAAGTTTAGCGTTGATGAAAAATCAATCATTTTAAAATGGTATGGCTGGAACTGTAGAAATGGGTGAAAGTGACTATCCTTTTTGCACCTGAGTCTAGCTTAGCTAGCTGAGTTAGAAACATAATTTTGTGTTTCAGCATAGTTGTGCTTAGAGAAATAAAGGTTCATGCTTCAATAAAGGCTGAGAACTCATCAGTGATGTTGGGCATCTTCTCAGGAGCACAGCTCCTCTCCTGTGGCCTTAGCAATGCAGTAGCCTTCCTTCCCATTCCTTGTATTCAGGTGGTCTACAAAGAAAGAATATTAAGCTTTCTCCCCCTCTGCAGCCAATCATAAGACAGTAAAGGTGATGCAGTTAGGTGTAAACCTAGGCTGAGGGGTTTAATTTCAATTCCATTAGCTTTGCCATCTGTTTCATCTCAGTAATACAAGGTACTGACAGATGGGGATGCTGATCTTGAGTTCATGCTGTTAAACACTGAGCCGTTGGCTAATAAACTTACTGCCATTCATGATCAAATTCATGATTAAATTAACAGTAAGACCTTTCTACTCCCCAGCTAGGTCCTACATAGGAAGATCTACGATACCTGCATCCTTTGAAATGGTGCATGCCAATGAGAGGAAAGGGGTGGGTTTCCTGCAATTCTGGTCATAAATGCCAGAGGGCATCCCACTCCAGACGCAACTGAAAAGCAATTCCTGTTTGGGGCAGAGTCCAGGCAAGAGATTTGGTTGTGTCCAGTTGCAATGCACAGATCTTGATACAACTCAGAGTCTTGGGCTGCCCAAGGATGCACTGAGGAGCATTTAGTTTTACTTTTTTTTTTTTTTACTGATACTTGATGTGAGAGATGAATAAACACAAGTAAAGCGCTGCTAAATCAGTTTGTGAGTTATGGTTAATCTGACTAAGGGGCTTGTCTCAGGTGAGCTGTAGCTAAACACATGGACTTGACTGCCACAAGGATCTGAGGTTCACTAATCCAAGTATATTTATTGTCTGGAGTTCTACATCGGAATCACCTGAGGCTCTTTCTCTATAGTCATTACAGAGAAATAAACGCTTCCAGAAAATAATTAATGTCATGCTATAGTAGACATCTAGGTACAGATAAATCATACTATTTCTCTTTGTTGACATCAAAATGGCTTTATTTCAGAAAGAATAATAGCACATCCCACACGAAAACTTGAAGTAGTTTTCAGATTATTGCTAAAAATCTAAAATATGGAGTTTAAGACCAGTTTGTGATTTCATGCCCACACTGCATATATTATTTATCCTATACTACACCAGTTATGCACTCTGAGAGAGAGACTTACGGGGAGCCTTACCTGTTTGACAGCTACACAAAGAGAACTGGTGTTTCCCAGGGCATGAGGTGCCAGGCAGTGGGTCAGGAGGGTGCTGCACCCTGCTGCTGTTCCTGAGGAATCAGGTTTTCTTTGTTTCAGTAAAAAGATTACTGTCCTTGGGCCTCAGCTGTAACTGAATAGTAGATCATGTCTGAAACTACCTAAGTGCTGGTCTGGGAAAAAGTATGCAATAGGAATCAGTCTTGTGTGGACTGGCAGATATGGGCTCTTGAATAAAGAGGGTTTCCTTCGTGTTAGGATAGCAATAATGGTGCACAGTATTTTGGATTATTTCTAAATTAGAACAAAGCTGAAAAGGTCACTTGAAATAAAAAAAACCTATTAGATTTCCTGTCTTTTAGTATCTTTAAGACAGATGAACAGGAAACTCAATTCTGAAAATTATAACCTTCCACACAATGTGAGGCAATAGGAGCCCGGATTCCTGCAAAGGGGATTCAGGCTGTCTCATTAAATGTAAGAAGACCTCAGATTGAATTTGCTGAGACTTTGCTTAGAAAAGACTCCAGTTGGTAGATATAGCTTTACGCAGTTCTCTCTTCCTTATAGGGATCCATCCTTATAGGATTCCATAAAGTGGAATAAAAAACTTGTTTCACTGAGCTAGAAGTCTGAAAAAAATAATCTTCCAGGTATTTCACTAACTCATTGCTATAATAGCTGTCAATTAAAGTCACTACTAATTACTGTGGTTGCACTTCTAAGTTTTTGTTCTTTTTACTACATATATCAATATTTACTGTATATGTTAGTTGCATTTCTTTATCCTTTTTTTGGCTACAGCTTTTAGATATTAATTTCCTCTCCAATCTGAAAGACAAACAAACCCTCCACATTTTAAATTTTATATGATTCATTTTTCTTAGAATATATTTATGCTGGGCAAGGAGATATGTTGGGCATATTTACACTGGGCAGTAAGTGTTCATATCACACATCACTTTTGCAAAAATAATTATTGGAAAAGTGGAATGCATTATTAATTGTAAGTCCCTACAGTCAAGAGTGTTTCTTGTGTCAACTGTGGTTTTTGCGTCAATTTTATAGATATGACGGGAAGTGCTCTTCTTTTTCACTTTTATGAGTTTATACAACTTTTCCACAGTAACAAGTTTGACTTATTGTTTCTGTCTATAGATATAGTTGAACTCAGGTCTATTTCATTTTCTGAAATATGTAAATAGGATCTTTTATTTTTTTCGTCAGCATTGTTGATTGGTCTTTTTTTTCTCCCCTAGCAAAAAAAAAGTAGCAGGGAATTTAACTTTGCATTCTGTTCTCCCCGCTCCTTTAGTGTGTTGTTTGAGCACATTCCCTTCTGCAGGACACAGCAGAGTACTCCACTGCTGCATAAAGAGCATCTAAACAGTCACTTACTTGTATGAATTTTCTCTGAGGACTCCCCAGTAAGCCAAGATTAGCTTCCAGTTCTGTTCTGAAACCCAGACATAAGTATGTCCATTATGCATTTAAATTTTGACTTCCAGTTCTTTGTGATGATAACATGATAATAACTCACCCATGTAATAAATCTCAAGCCTTGCCAAAATGTATACTATATATGTCATTCTATTGAAAAAAAATGTTAACTGGTAAATAAAATCCTTGAGAAAGTGATAAAAATTTTATGAACTTTTTCTGGAACAATGGCCCAGTAAAAGGAACGATTATGGGAGGCAATTCATGAAGGGGCAAGAATATTGTAATGAACTGGGAACATACTGACCCAAAACAAAATGGAAAGATCATGCAGGCTTCAAAGAGCTTATAGAACATGACAAGAAGAAGCAGTGTGAGACAGTCAATTGGCAGAGCTTGAGAGAATGAAAGGTAGCGATGCTGGCACAGCAGAAGCATAAAATTTTCATGTTATAGAATAGTTTGGGTTGGAAGGGATCTTTAATGGTCTTCCAAACCCCCCTGCATTCAGCAGGGACATCATCAATTACATCAAGTTGCTAAGAGCTCCGTCCAGCCTGCCCTTGAAGGTTGGCAGGGATGCAACATCTACCGCCTCTCTGGACAACTTGTTCCAGCTTCCATTACCCTCACCTGTTCCTCCACCTTCATTGTAAAAATGTCTTCCTTATCTCTAATCTGAAGCTACTCTCTTTCAGTCTAAACCAATTATCCTTTGTCCTATTGCAACAGGCCCTACTAAAAGTCTGTCCCCATCTTTCTTAGAAGTTCTTTGTTCATTGAAGCTGTCTTTCAGAAGGATTTTTAAGATGGATTTAAAGTATTATAAAGCCACATGTTTATAGACTATTTCAATAACAAGAAGATATTCTATAAAATTATTCTGTAGAAGTAAAAGTTTTCCTTTCAAATAAATCAATAGAGAGGTACTTGGAGACTCTTGGGAATGAAGACAAGTAGTATGTTTGATATAATGAAGACACAAGTCAAGAAACAGGCAAAAGGGAAGCTGGGATTAAATTACGTAAATAGGATTCTGAAGGAGAACAGTTAAAAATTATTCTGTTCTTATACCTGTGAAAGGTGTTGCAAGGAGATGGCAAGCTGCCATTTTATCCAAAACTAAAACTGAAAACAGTATACAGAAAAGCTGTACATATTTAACATAACCTTGATCTGTGGATGATGAGATATGTCAAAATCTGATGATGCCAGAGTAAGCAATGAAGTGTGAAGTGAGGTGAGGGATAGAAAATGGATTGGGAGAAACAAGGAAGGCCAGAGTTATTTATGTTAGAGAGACAAGACGAGAATTTAAGATATTCTTTAGGAGTATGGAATTAAAGCACTACATTGCCTGAAAAATCTTCAGAGTTAAATCTGCATCTACGATTGAAATTAATCTAAGGAAGCTTGGGGAATGAAGAGTCATGACTGAAATCCAGGAAACAAGAATCTGAAGAAGAAAAAGTCCTTTAAAAAACACGCTAAGCGAAGAGTGACTAAAAACCTAGGAGGAGATAAAAAGGGCATAGGCTCAGAAGTCAATGTAATACAGAGGATATCCCACGCAGAAAGATATGGTTAACTGTCAAAGATGGTTGATGGGCAGAATGAGCAGGGTGATAGACTACAATTCTTGAGATCTGGCTAGGAAATGACCATTTCAAAAAGTGGTACAAGGGTTTAAGCTGGAAGCAAGATATGAATGCTGAGAAAGGGATGAGTGCAGCTGTAAAGGAGCTATGAAAGCCACAGAATCAGGAGGATACATGGAGGAGAGGTGATGCTATGTCCCTGTTCTTGTACCCATCTTCCAGAGCAGCAACTGGCAGAATCCGGATGGCCCAGGGGCATGGGGAGCACCACGGGACTTCCTCTACAGCTGCTTTAAGCACCTCTTTCTCTCACACCGCTGACAAACATGTTGACAGCTGGGAGCACAGAAGAGATGATACTCACCGCTGTGCCAGGCAGTGAGAGGTGCTAATTGTCAAACTGCTGAACTTCACAGAGAGTGGCCTAGACTTTGAGAGATCTTCTCTCCAAAGCTTTCTAAAAAAAGTGCAGAGGTATTGCATTTTAAGAAAAAAGTCAAAGGGAAGTGCAGATAGACAAGGATTTGGAGGAGGAGATTACAACCAAGTCAAGAGTACATAATAGGTGTCTGCTTATTGTGATGTATTTCCAGTGCACTGCTCAGAGCTCCTGGGGTTTCAGCTCTGTCATTTTCAGAGCACTTTGCCATCTGCACAGCAAATGGTGTGAAAAGGTGTTTAATTCAAAGTGGCAATCATGTACTACAGTGAGTAAACGATGGACTCAGCAAGAGGTAATAGCTGGTAAAAATTATATTTTTTTTATACCCCAAAAGGTTATAAGAAAGTTGATTAATGTTAAGACCTCTCTGAAATTTAACTTGGTGCTGACCTCTATAGATCATTTGTAATCTCTTTCAAAAAGTTTCATCATCTGATAATACCAGTGTTGAGAGTTTTCCTTTGATTTTTATCCCTTTATACCACTAAAATACAAAAATAAATGGAATTGTAAGTCTCTTCATCCACAAGTAACCCTGTATACAGCTGGCTTATTTATTTTGCTCTTTAGTGTTGAAAGTTAAAGTATTGAATTCTGTCCACAAGATGTAAAAAATGAATACAGCATGTATTTGTCTATACAGCACATTTAGACACTGGGGTACCATAGACATTACTGAATGTATCTTGCTGTATTGCCAGAGTTTCCTGAATGGTATCATTCAAGATTAAACCCGGCATTAAAAAAAACCCAAATATATTTGCTATTTAGGAACTAAAATCTGAAATATTCTCCAGTTCATTGAGTAAAATTAAGCTATGTAATTTTCATATTTATAGGTTGATATTTATCATGCTTTATTTCTTGCAATGAAAATTTTAATGATACATTTATATGTCTATTTTTCTTCATATTTTTCACATTCTTTCTCATTATGCTTCCTCTGCAGTATATGTTTACCTTTTTGACCTCATTCCACTACTTTAAACCAGTTAGTCTCAGGACCAAGTAAACTTATTTTTAGAAAGTACATTATTTACACACCTAGACTGAATTTATTTAATATCTTGATCCTTAGGAATTAATATCTTGATTCTAATAAGCTGCATTGTGCTAATTAGAATTCCACTGTAGTGTGTTTTTAAATCTCTTTTTAGAGATTTAACACTGAAATACTTTTTTGAATGTAACATTTTTTTGCAAAAGAATCCAAAAACCCAGTCCAGTGACAGAAAGCTACACATCTTATCATCTTAAAACAATAGGCCTGTCATAGTTCAAACCCAGCTTGCAACTAAGCCCCATGCAACCACTCACTCACTCCTCCCCTGGTGGGATGAGAGTGAGAATTGGAAGGATAAAAGTGAGAGAACCTATGGGTTGAGATAAAGACAGTTTAAGAGGGAAATGAAAAGCCACACACAAAAGCAAAAGAAAACAAGGACTTCATTCATCACTTCCCATGGGCCCATCTCCAGGAAAGCCAGTCTCCATCATGCCTAATGGTGACTAGAGAAGACAAGTACCATCACCATGAACATCCCCTTCCTCCTTCTTCTTTCTCAGCTTTATATTGTGGGCATGACACCATGTGGTCTGGAATATCCCTTTGGGGCCAGATGTCCCTGCTGTTTCTTCTCCAACTCCTTGTACACCCTCAGCCTCCTCACTGGTGGGGCAGTGTGAGGAGCAGAAAAGGCCTTGGCTCTGCCTGAGCCCTGCTCAGCAGTAACCAAAATATCTTTCTTTATCAATACTGTTTCCAGCACAGATCCAAAACATAGCCCCATGCTAATTACTATGAAGAACATTAACCCAGCCAAAACCAGCACAATGCTTTTATTAGATACCTAAACATTCATTTAAGAACTTGAGGTCAGGTTTCTACTCATTAAAATCCTAGATACCTTATCACCAGCACATTGAACATTTTTTTATAAGACTCAAATGTCTGATGTCGTGTTAGATGTGACTATGCAGGGCATACAGCGTATTGAATACAATTCAGCAAGCCTCACTTATTTTTCTCATTTTATAGAAAAAGATGTGGTAGGGTAAATTTTGACAATGAGCAAAAATTGTACATAGTTTTTAGTGTAATTTTTCCTTATTTCCATATGGAGCCACAGGCTGACCTTGAAAGTAATATTATGAGGCCAAGAAAAGTATCACAGTATAAAATTTTCCTTAGGAGTACTACTGTCAGGTTCCTGAAGATTTCTCACTTCATACTCTTTGTTGCCACCTATCCATGGTCTCAACAGAAAGTTGATAGCTTTGTTTCTTATATTTCATTCCAACTCCATTAGTGACTCCACTCAGCTGTCTCAAAATGTGTAGGGGCTGAATCACTGCTTGAAATGGCACCATTTAAACATTTCTATTCCATGCCACATGAGGTGGACTGTGTTGTTCCATGTAACTTGGGCACAATGACTTTTGCAGGAAACTGACCCTACCTGAGACTAAGCTCAGCTTACCAATCACACAATTCACTTGCATTATTTTTAGAGGGAAATAAGAAACACTCATTACCCTGATTTTGGTCCCTGACAATACTTTTGCATCTGAGAGTAGATCGCCTCATGATCTCTATACATAAAAAAGTGCTTGAAGCACACTCCAGACTTGTACCGAACAATTTATATTTTGCCCAGTGTATTAACTTGATCTTACAGGGGCATTTGAATGTATGAGACCATTTGCTGTTTCTTGCTGAGATTGCCTTGTAAATCATACACTTTGTTTTGAGAGGTTTTATAGGCCATTTGTGGGTGGAAGTGAGGAATCAATAAATAGTGTAGCTACGTGCGTGACGTATGGTAGGGCAAATTGACTGATAGTCTTAATCTGTTGCAAAGAGATAAAAAGTACATGAATATACTATTGGTAGGTCTTGAAAATAGACTAGATTATTAAAGCTAACAGTATTGGCAAACAAGAAAATGGCAATTAATTTAGCCAATTGTAGCATTCCTATTTCTGCTAGCAGTCAGCCTAAATGAAAAGATGGACTGAACTGTGGAAAAATTCCAGACCACAGCCTCAGCCCAGCCATCTAGGTTCACAAATCCAAATTAGAAGTGTGACTCCAGCTGCTCTGAGCTCTACTCCTTTCATTTGTTCATCCTGAAATCTGACTCTGGATCTGAAATGCTTCAACAATCTGCACTTTTATTTTCACTCATTTCCGTGTTGGGCTCCATTTTAAGAATGACTACAGATAACTGATGCTTCTGGTTTTTATTGCCCACTTCTTCAAGAGGAGAACTTAGAAGTTACAGGAAGTTAAAGGTTTCAAATATTCTGCAAATCACATACTCTTTAGTGAAACAGGTGCTAATAACAGAAAATCCCTCAATATTTTTGAAAGCCTGTTGAACAGTGAAACAGGTTTTTCTTGGACATGACTAAGAAGAACTTCTAAGCATATGGGAAAACATTTTCTGTGTTCAAACATTTATTCCCCATCAAATGGTTTTCCATATCATTCCTCCAATGTAAAACACCCTCAGTATATCTTTAGGTCCACTGTGAATCATCTAATTCAGCAACTGCTGTTTACACTGTCTAATTTGACCATTCAATTAGACCTGTTTGTAGACTAAAACAATACCTTTGGTTCTTTTATGGATGTTTTAGTTTTGTTTATTTTGTTTGAGAGGGGTGGATGGTGTTATTTGGATTTTAGCCGTTTTAAATACCAGCTAGATAGATTTGTGTGTGCTGGACTTATATTTCGTTTCCTTGGTGCTGTTTACATTATCTAACATGCTCTTGATCAGCTTTCAAAAGGAGGGTAACATCTGCTCTGTGCCTTCAGGATCTCAGAAATCACAGTAGATTTCTACTAGAAAATAAGCAAAGTGGATGGAGGTGCTCAGAGCTTAAGCAGGAATCGATGCTCTGAGCTACTTTTGGAGATATCTGACACCACTTATGCTATGTAAATATCCCAGCCTGGTTCTGAAAATAGAACAATGATCAGGGCCTAACCTATTCTAGAGCTTAATATATCTTTATCAAGCAGTTGACAATTATTTGCCTCACCTTTATCTTTGACTACTTTTATGGTGTCATCTAAGACATATGTCATTTGTTATTGCTGTTGTTCATTGACTGGATTACAGTCTTTGTAAACAAGAGGAACAATGTAAAGGAGATTTCTAGTTATTTATATTAATCCTTCCCCCCTCCAATCTTATAAATAGCAGATATTGGCAGCATTTTTGAGAGTTTTGCTACTGATATAAAAGCTTTAGAAATAACTAGCATAGCTTATGGAAATATTTGCTAAAAATGAGTTTACAAGAGTCAAATTACTATTTACTGTTATCTGAGAAAAAAAGTTATTGGTTTCAATAATAAATGTGCTAACACATTCTAACATGAAAGACAAGGCCTAAAAAATAATCTGAATGCATAAATTCCATTCTGTCTGCATGTCACCACTGAAAATACAGGGATGAAGAACAGATTTTCTGAATAATAATTTTGGCCATTTCCATTTCCAGTATCTAATATCAGCATAAGTATGCATTTTTCCAATAATAGCACTAAAGAACGTTTTTGATAAACTAGTATAAAGTTAGCTAATTTGAGATGTCTACTGCTTTTTTCATTAAGGTGCTGAGTAAATTTTTCCCCCCTCTTTAAAATATTTTATATTTTTTGCACCATATGGACTTGAGCGTCTTTAAAGACTGACAACCTCGTACTGATGTCTTAGGTTTTAACTTTTATATTTTTCAAATCCTGTATTTTTAGTGTAACTCTGAAGTTTCTTGTTGCGTGTTAAGTGCTGTTCTCTTATGCTGAGATAGACATAACAAAGCCTCTCCAGCTTGCTCTCCAAGGACACCCAGACTGTCCTAGGCCCAAGAACTATAAACCATCATCTTGGGGAGGGGGGAAAGCTTGGGGAAATTCCATCATTGGCTAGGTTCTGATTGGTAAATTTATGCTGATATAAAAGTGTGAAGAACTTGTGCCCTGTCATCTGTTTTGGGATCCACTGAGGAAGGACCCTCTGGAGCCCAAAGTGTACATCTGAAGGCCTTTCAAATAAATACCTCCTTTATTCTTTTATTCCTGTCTAGTCTCTGTTTCTACGTAGCCATTTAAGGCATCAGTACAAGTAAAATAAATATAAACTTACTGTTCAAATTTTTAAGAAGTAATATGTATCACACCTGTTCAGAATTATCTTTTCTCTGACAAGTACTATTATTCTAGACTTTTTTCCTCTATTTTTCTTTTTTTCTTTTATTTTGGTGAAGGGTTATTTTCTAGCCTTCACTTTTGATTCCATTACTGTGACCCATCAGTCTGTCATACAGTCCAGGAAACTAAATACGTAATAACAGATTTCTGTATTGCTACGGTCTTTTTCGTCCCTATCACGCTAGAGAATTTTCTTTCATTTTTTTGACATTTTTATATTTATGTCTGACAGGTACACTATCATGTTTAATCTTACTGTCATCTTCTGTTCTGCAAAAATGTTCGTATTTTACACACATATTTTCTGAGCTTACCTCTTAATAGTATGAGAGTTAGGTCAAGCCCCATGGGATATATCCATGGGTTCTCTCATTCTCTTAACTGAGATTTGCCTAACTGTTCTGTATACAAAGCTGAAATGAGATTTAAGGGCCAACAAATTTACATTTTGCAGTGTTGATGTTTATGTCTATTAAAGCAGCAGTGAAGCTGTGCAACACTTTCAGACTGTACTAAAAGTAGAATTAACCCTTCTATTCAAAAGATGAAAAGTTACAAAGTATAACTACAGAGAATAAATAAAAGATTTTCAGTCAAGAGATGAAAATACATTTGTGCAAGAGGAAGTAAAAGTCCCTTTGCTCTACTCTTGCCCCGAGAAAACACGTTGTGCAGGTGTATATTTAGAACCCAGGACGGATGTCATATGGTGGGTCCCTCAGGCTGCCTGACAGCCAGCAAACTGTTAAAGAAGGAGTAACAGCTGCTTCCAGTAAAACTGCAATGAAGATGGAAATGGATTAAACCCAAATTTGCTGCCCAGATCTCAAAGGAACAAGTCTGGAAAAAAGGCATCCTGTGCCTGAGGAAATGGCTTAATACCATGAAATGAGAAAGCTCCAGTAATGTATCAAAGACAAATTGCAAGATAGTTGAGAGACACTTGAGGTTGGAACTTCCCAAACTTCTCAGACTTTGTGCAGTAGGCCATTCTGAGAAGCGTTATACCAGAGAGTCAGCTGCTTGGAAAATCAACAAAAATGTTGCAGCTGGAACATTGCAATAAACACAGGAAAACCCACAGTATCAGTCTACTACATAAACTACCTAGCTAAACATCACTTTATATTTAAAATATATATGGATGTATAAAGACAGAGAGGATCTTGAAAGATATGAAGATTTTCATTTTCATAATTGTGTTGGATGAAATACCCTGTTCCTCTTTACACTGATGTCAAGAAAATATAGCAAAGACTGTATTTCAGTGTTTCAGTGATCTTGTAATCCAGCTAAGGATCACATTATCTGCATTCACCAATTATGCTCTGTTTTGATTTTACTGTTGATACAGAACTTTGTGCTGTAAGAAATGGAAAGACATATCCCCCTCCTTTTTTTTTTCTTTTTTTTTTTTTTTTCCCTCACATGAATTGTAGCCTTTACTGGTTTAGGAATTACAGTCGTGGGGGAATATTATTTTCATGATGTACTCTTTAGGAAGCATATCTGGAAATGCCAATATACATGGTTTAATGTATGGGAAGAGGAGAAACTATTTGGCTGGAAATACAAATAAGAAAATTCATAGCTTTCAGCTATCTTAAGGCCTAACCATGCCTACGGATAATTTTTTTTTCCTATTCTCTATTGACTTCAAAATAGGCTCCTTGTACTGAGATTAGCTAGGTAGGGTTGTCTGACAGGAAGATGGTATATAGATGGAAATGGACCAAGAAAGCAAAGACAAATACCTAAGCCTGATCCACAAGTTTTGCCACCTAGTTTTGTCAGTGTAAAATGTGAGAAAACCAAACTCCATTGGAAATCACTCTCCTTCCCTTATATTAAGGCAGCTTTTCTAGCAGAATAGGCTTGCCAGATTATAGCATATTTTTCATGGAGGTAGTAAAACTACTGAGGGAGAAATTCCTTCTGCTAGTGTACACACTGCCTGCTCTGAAGCACTGCTGACATAGTTATGCCAGTGTAACTACAGAAAAACTGACAGCTTCTCAAGTTAGCGTGTATTTATAGCTCTAGGTTAGAGACAGATTGAAAAGGCCATTAACACTTTTATGTAAAATGCACTGCAAATAATATTCTCTGTAATTTCTTCTTCTAAAATGACGAGAAACACTTACAGTAAGGATTCTGTTTGGTGGAGCTCATGAATGAGCCTTCATGAGTTAGTAAAATACAAGACCAGCTAAAATTCAAACAATATTTCTATCACATAAATCTGTGTTTGAGACAAGCTTGAATATTGTCACCTGCTTAATCTAGTGATTATCTGACCTCCAGTAACTGTCGCAGATAACACTATTAGTGGCCATCAGCTTTAAGAGCTACTTTGAGATGTACCTTACAAAAGCCACTTTTTCTTCCATACTGTAATTGTCCTCATACAGGAGATGGAAACAGTAAAAAGTTTTAAATGTAACAGGGTTTTATTTGGTATTAGCAACAGAGTTAGTGATAGGTAGCTCTGACAATAACCTGCAAGTCATGAAAATATATGTTGAAGAATTTGAAAAGGAGCAAAAAAATATTCTAAGATTGAAATTGTGTTGGATCTTCATAATGAAGCTAAAGTTTGTAAAGACTGATACAATCACGTTACACTTAATTTTATTTCCTGAGATCAAGAGCAAGAAATCTGAAAATAAAGTTCTTGAAAGCTGTGATCTCCTTATACTTTTGATCTGTTCATAACCAGGAAATTACAGTAACATTTAAAAATATGTTTTGAAAAATGCATAGCTGGATTAAAGAGACTCAGATAAATTTAGAAAAAGAAAGTAAAATTCAGATGCGTCTTCAGTCTACCAGTACAAAAGTTATTTGCAATGACAAGCACTGTGATTTTGAATGTTTGTTAGGATTTATGTGATGGTTCTATCAAAGATTCAAGTCCAGCACTACATGAGTGGTTTTTCCTGTTATCCAGGTCCTTAAAACAGTGTGCCTTTGTACATTTTCAAGCCCAGAATGTTTTTCCAGCTCTTCATGAGTGTGACAAGAGTGAGATTCTGCAGATTTTAGAGATTAAGTCTGCAGAAACGAAAATATCAAAAATCCTGTTAAGGAGGGTCTTGACTTAGGAAGAGGGAGACTCACACTTGGTTATTTCCCCATAAGTATTTTAGCCACCTAGTGATTTATTATTATGGACCTATCTCTTTAAACTAATCAAGTAACCACCAGTGTTAAGTATGTTCTCCCGTCCCAGGTGACCAAGTTACTTTTGCAGTCATTGCAATATAAAATCACATGATCTGATCCTGTATCTATAAGTAGGGACTGAGAAAGGAACAGATTCCAAAACCAACTACTTTTATCCTAATCCCAAAGAACATAAATGTGTGTAATATATGTCCCTGAAATATCATCATGATATTTTGACTCTTATGTCAAAGTATCTTATCAGTGTCTTCTGATGAGGTGCGAAAAAATTATCTTTTCCAAAGAGAAGTCTGCTTGAATCTTTTCCATTCTACTTTTTTAGTTTTCTCCAGTCCTTTTTCTCTAATTTCTATCACTCTTTATGCTCAGAAATGACTGAATTATGACCAGAAATTAATCAGGTTTCTTTTTACATTTCTTGAAAGTCCCACAGGGAGTATTCACACAGGATTTATCTTGTCATTTCAGTTTACTCCCTCTTTACAAAAGGAAAGAATAAAATAAAAGCCCTGTTTGTGTACATTCCCACAGAATGTCTACATGAAAAGGGCACATTGTATATTTAGACCACTCGTGATTTTACAGGATGAAGGCTAAGTAGATTTTTTGAGTAGTTCTAATTGCACTATATTGTACAAAACTGTACTGTCTAACTGTGTAATCAAATACAGCATAAACTGTTGCTAGCACCTTGCAAGTGCCAAACAACAACAAAACCAGTAACTAATAAAAATATGCAAGTACAAATTCAGGAGCAACAATTTTAAAGTACAAAAGTGTTAAACATCATTGCAGCTCAAATCTTATGAAGTACATATTAAAATTTAGTAGAGAGGAAATAGCACAGTATCTTTTAAACAGCAGCCTATATCATAGTCAAGAAGAGTAGAGAAGTTTTTGCAAAACCTGTCAATTTATGCAATGTGTATACAGCCAGATACATAAAGGGTAATTTTCTCACAAAGGGTCTGATACACAGTATTTCAGAAAGCAGGCTGATGCACTCTATTCTGGTATGTCAAGTCTCTTACATAAAGGAGCTTCATTTTTATATGTAGGAGAACAAATGCTTTGGTACGCAAGGTTCAGCTCCAAAGCTCATACTCTCATAGATTTTACATGCTGTAAGGACAATGCAATGAACCAGTCTGACCTTTGGACATTGTTCAGCCTCAAAAGCTGTATTTCCTCATTTCTGCACCATAACAAATAACCCGTGGTATTAGAACATATGCTCGAGAAAGACATCTGACCTCAATTTTAAAGTTCAGATGGTATTTGCTATCTATTTATCACTGTATTACTATAGTGCTCAAATAAGCTTCAGTCAACAACTATGATTCTATAGTCTCTAGCACTTGTCCCTATGTTTATTTCCCCCCAAAAAAGCCATCCAAATCGACTTTCCTTCCTTTGAAGAAGACAAATTTCAAAGGCAAAATCCTCATTTTTCAGATGGAACTTTCCTATATATAACAATGATTTCTAGCTGAAACCTTTGAAACTAATGTACATTCTGCCGTTAGCTTGATAGCCGAGGGGCATACTCCTGAAAAAGACTTTAGAAGTTTGTAAGAGGATATGGTATTTGTCTTGCATCGCTGATGCAGCTCTACTTTGTTCAAGATGATTAGCAAGCTGATTTGGAAAATCACAGTGCTATTGTTAGGGAAAACTACTTTTAATGCTCTCCTGGTAAGACTGGACATCTTCTTTATAGATGTACATCTCAGAGAATTTATGTAATACAACGTATTTTCGTTTCAGATGTAAATAATTAGGGAAAGTGCTTAAAAAGCACTTGAACTTGAAAACCTTTCTTGCTCCTCTAAGATCTTAATTAACTATGTGTATTCCTGTCAAAGATCTATGATGTTACTACTGCCAAAACTTCCCAAAAGAGTTGTAATTCAGCAGGGAAGGTGTAATCTCTTGAGTATAGGCTTAATCTCTTAAGTATATACTTAAACACATTCCTATCAATCAATGAATTAAAAGTGGGTTTACGTCCTATTGACTTTATCGCTGATAACATTCAGTTTTGAATAGTGAAACAAACACAAAATAGGAACTCTAAATTTCTAATGTCATTTATTATTTCTGTTTCTCCAACGATCTTCAGCCTTTCAAAGAATTAGCAAAAACTATTAGGTTGCAGCATCTGTTGGAGAATTTAATGTTCCATATGTCAATTTATTTATTGATTAACTTTCACCATTTTGTAACAATGGCTGCAGGGCCATCCAACAACATCTTGCGACATAAAGAGCATTTTCGTGGATTTCAATGGTTTTGGTTATCACTCCTCCAAGAGACATTAAAAAAATACAATATTTAAAATATTGTTCCAGCATTAAAATTATCTACATGTAGCTTTGCTAATGTGTTCATCTCTTGATACGGGGGTTTATGTAGCCAGGATTTAAAAAAAAACCCAAACAGCATTTCCTTAAGTTTAGTAATTTTTTGAAAAATAAGGCTAACGGAAAGAAAAAACCAACCAAACTAGAAAGATCTCATATTTACTGTTTATGATGAAATAAATATTTTCTTCAGAATCCTCTGTTAAGTTGAATCATGTCTACAAAATGGTGGATCTTTTGTTATTCCTTGGCTTTTAATCTTTGCCTTGCACTGATGGTCATGCACAGGGAGACCCATCTCCCTGTTTGCACACCAAGCTGCAGTAGATATGGTTTTAATAAACTAAATTGGAGCTGGAAGTGAATTACTAGTTTTGCTATTGACTTTGGGGAAGACTGTCAAACTTTATCAGTATTTAGAAGATACTTCCCAGCCAGGGAGGAGAACAAGACCAATATACTTATGCAGGGAGCAGACTTTTTCTGAGCGGGAAATGCGCTCATAATCCTGTTTTCTCTTTAGCAGACAGGCATTAAAATTGAATTAAGAAGATCTCAGCTCTGTTTTCAGTTAAGATACCGACACTATTTGGAGAAGATTCTGTTCTTTTGTTTCCCTCGTTTTACTTTGCCCTGGCCATTTGATGATGACTTTTTCTTACCCTGTACTTGAACAATAACTCACAGGCAATTGTAACTCACTTCTAGCTGCTACTGTAATAATAAATAGAAAGAAAAAACAAAATGTATGGACAAATATAGAATTTTAAGTATCTAGATGAGCATTGTATTTTGGATACTAGCTCAGGGTGAAGTTTCATGAGAGATTAAGCAAGTCTAAATATCAGCGCACCCTTTGCTCTGGCACATTTGCTTACCGTGGCTCTCTGATGTGTCAGTTCACTTGCCAACTCAGCAGAAAACTAACCCAAAAAAGAAATAGAATAGATTCCTGCAAGCTCAGTAAGTTGAATTGATTCATTGGTAGGCCAAGTGAGTGCTGGAGCTGCTACAAAAGAAGAGGGAGGAAGTGGGGAACAGTTGTAGCCCAATTTAAATCTGTTTGTGCTGCTCTAGAAATATTTCCAATTGCACAAGAAAAGTAAACTGTTTAAAATTCTTAATAGAAAATGCATGTCACCTATGGTGATGTCTCTAGTAATTTTTTAATTTGTAAATATTCAATAAAAAATATTTTTGTAGAATGTAGACTTGAAAAATAATAGGTGAAAAATAAGCTGATGGACTATTTGCTAGTATTTTAACATCAGCAGTCTAGAAAAATATAATTTTTTGTATAGTTCTCCCTCACCTCTGGTTTTTGATCACAAATAGAGTTGGTTGCAATTTGTTTTTCCCTCTATCTTGAGAAGAAAAGTAAAACGAACAAAAAGTTATTCATTCTCATTACTTACTTTTAGTGGACATTAACGACTATAAATATAGCAGCAACAAAAAGACTAAGGAAAATGTGGATTCACTGTTCGGTAGGGTAAGGAACCTGTTGATTCAGGACGCAGAAAAGGACAAGGTACTCTATGCCTTTTTAATTTTCTTTTTTTAAAAACCAGTAGAGTCTGCTCTTATATGACTCAGCTCCTTGTACTGCTTGCAGTCTTTGCAAGTGAAACAGTAACCACAGTTACTGTGGAGCACCTGAGTCATCTAGACGTACAGAAATTAATGGGCTGCCGTGGGACTGCATCCAGAGGTACTGAGGGAACTGACTGATGCCACTGCAAGATCTTTACCATAATGGAAAGGTCATACTAATCAGGGAACTTGCTGGTGTTTGAAAAGACAAACATCTTCAAGAAAGCCAGAGGGAGGAACTAGGAAACTGCAAACTAGTCAACCTCTCCTTGGTCCTTGACAATGTTACGGAGCAAATCCAATAGAAACCATTTACAAATTCATGGATAACAAGACAATGATCAGGAACAGCTCTCATGAATTCACCAAGGGCAAACATTCGCGCGTTAAATTGTGATAAAAAGTCCAACACTATGAACAAGGAGAGCAGAGGTTGCTTTCCTCGACTTCAGAAAGGCTCCTGACCCAATCTACCATGGTGTCACTATAGGCAAATCGGTGAGATAAGTACAGGATAAGAGGACTACAAAGGGAATAGAAATTTGGAAGGATATCTGGCAGGTGGTCACTTAGTGATATTCTTTAGGGACTGACCCTTCCGTCAAAACTGTTGAATGACTTTATTAATGACATGGAATATGACATGAAATGGAATCTACCCTTAGAAATTCAGTAAATTAGCCTGGATTGTGGCTCATCATCATTATGCTAGAGGGCAGAGCTGCCATCGTGATCTAGACAAGCTTGGAAAGCTGGGTTGATGGGGACTTCACGGGAATGAATGAGGCAAATTTCATACAGCTAGGGTAGAGTAATCCCACACAACAGTATAAGATGGGGACTGATGGATCAGGAAAGATTTGCAGAGAACTGAAGGGGGATGGTCAACAGCAAACTGAAGAGGAGTCAGCAATATGCCTTGCAGTAAAGAAGGCGGTCCATATCCCGGACTGCATGAGCAACGTGGTAGCAAACAGGACGTGGGGAGGTGATCCTTTCCCTCTACTCAGCATCTGTGCTTTTGCACAAATACAACAGCAACATCACCACTCTGCTTTGAGCAGAGGTTTGTACTAGACAACCTCAGGAGGTCTCCTCTAGCCTTAAGGCATCCTGTGATTCTAAAAACTTAATTTCATTCACATAATACCTAATTATTAGGACTAACGTTATCCACCATTATATTTGTTGTTCCTAGATGATATGGCCTTTCTGGGTGCTCAAAGATTTGGAGAATTTGACCTCCAATCAATGTACTACAGACCAGATTGTAAAAAATCAATGTAAAGGGCAATGGTATTGATGTTATTGATCATATATTTCTAGTATATGAGTGAGTATTCATGTAGCACTAACAAGATTCACTAAATTCTGTCCACATTTAAAATATGGAATGAATTCCCTTTCTGTTGTTTGCAATCCTCCTAAACCACTGAAATGACACTTGAGAACATTACACACACTTACTCTCTTTGAACTTTAGTGAGTGAGGAATTTTTTTTTTTGTCCTTCCATTAGTAAGGAATTCTTACCTATTCTTTATGTCTAGTGACAATTTGTCAAATATGTATTGATCATTAATTTATAGCCTGAATTTCTGTACTCTTGGAGAAATCCTTCTTATCTGAAATAATGATTGCAAAATTAGGAGTCAAACTTTTCATGGTACTGTACTGAAAATTGATACCTTTCTGTATAGTTTTTTGAGATGTCACAAACCTCTTGTTAATCAGGTGACATTTTGTGATTGAGAATGTATTTTTTTACACATTCCATAAAACATGATTTTGTATAAAATGCTAGATTCAAAAGCATAAAGAGCAATTATTATGATTATTTTTCTTTATATTAAAATGTGTAGCTGAATGTTTTGCGTAGTTCCCACAATAGAACTACATTGCAAAAGATTTAGTACTGAAAGAAACCTGCTCTTTCTTCAAGGAATATAAATGTGGAGTATACAGTACACATAAAAATGAAAAATCTCATTTTTGTTGCAAAAAACTGAATCTACAGAGAATTATTAAAAAGTGGAGCCACAGAATAATGACATAAAAATTTCCATGCTGACTTTTCTGAGACAAGATGTATGTTACAATTGTGCTACATTAATAAAAGATTAGCTAAATATGCCAATTATCTCTTCAGTGTAAAATTTCCCCCTCATTCAGTATGACTAGGAAGTTGGGAACCATTTTAACAATTTGTTCCATTTTAATCATCACAAGATAAAAATTTACATTAAAAAAACCCCTGAGCTTCATCAAAAATAGAACCTTTTTTAAAAAAAATCGACTTTTNTTCTGCCTTGTGCTTCTTCTTTTTTTTCTTTCTTTTTTTTTTTTTTTTTTTTTAAGTTCAGATGATATCAGAATAATTATTAAAAGTTCTGGCCAAATTCTGTTGTAAGTAATTCCACTGTTTTTACTGGAACTGCCTGTAAGGGGCTTGATCCAGGTCTACAGAATGAGAAACGGATTTTTTATTCTGATTTTAATATGAGCTAGAATAATTTGATAATTCTGGTTTTCTGATCATATATATAAAGTATTCAGTGAAAACAGAGTGGGTTGTGGGTTTTTTTTTTTTTATCAAGAGATTATAATTCAAGTGGAAATGGTCAAGGTTTTTTTTTTCAATTTATGTAGCTTAATGCATTTACTTTTGTGCACTTAGCAATGACACAAGGAACAGTTTATATATACAGTCTGCTCTAATCTAGCTGGTATAAACTATTGATTTTAGTGAGGGAGGACAGTAATAATCCCAGTCTGATGAGGCTTGTCTTGATTTGAGGACACATTCCTGGATCAAATCCCAGGGTAAGAATGTCAAATGCTTCTACAGAGGCTTTAAACCAGCTACAATCAAAGCTTCTTGAAAGGTATCAAGTGGGAAGGAATAAAAAGCATAAAGATTCTATTAAACATAATAATGCTTTTCTGTGTACATTTTTAGTAGAAATGTGGTTCTATATTGTTTAATTAGCAGAGGTTATCCTTGTTGTAACTATCTCTATCTGCTATATAAATACACATTTGAGATTTTAAAATGCGACAGTTTAAATTTCTATAATTTGTTGCTGAGTTTTTCATTGTAATTTTAGTGCCAGGGAATAACATTCTAAGAGAATTGTCAGAATCTCAAAAAAAATACAGTAACTTTTTTTTCAATATAACTGAAAGCCAAGACCAAGGCTTTCAGTGCATCCGGGGCAGCCATTTCCTATCAATTTCTGCTTATCCTCATTATATCAGTTGCATATTCAGAACTGTACATAAGGGATTTCAATACCCTGTTTCAATTAATTTCTAATGGTAATTGGGAATCAAAACCCTTTGTATGGCTTTGATAACTCAACAGAAATATGTTAAGGACTCCTATAAACATTTAGGGAAGAACTCCAAGCATGTGAGTTGACATTAAGACAATTACTTATGTTCTTTAACTTAAACGTAACCACCTTTTCCATCATTTGCATCCAATTTGAGGTTTAATTCAGAATGAAGTAGGATCTTTCAAAAGTTTCAATGAAAGTGTCCTAGGTTGTAAAATAGGACGTGACCAAAAGCATGTATTCTATTGCCATCTCCATTAACTGCTGAAACCAGGTGGGGCAGTATTCCCTCTGGGTTATCTTCTGTTAATGGGCCCATCAGTGCCCTGCCCATGACTCATAGATAACGCACACCTGGACTATCTCCTGTTAATGGGCCCATCAGTGGCTTATCTCAAGATTCATCATCCTATTGTGAGACATTCGACCCAGAGGGAGGGACCAGGCAGTTCATCCTGGATATAAACCGGGATGTTGAAAACCATAAGCNAATGGGAATTTTCTGTCTTGATGGATGAGACCTTCACACTCCATTTTGAGGAAATAGTGTAAAAGCAAAAGAAAGACAGCCCAATACCATCCATCTTTTCTGTCAAATCCAGCTCAACCAGGAGCATTCCTTGTATTCCCAAACTTAAGTTTCGTACAACATTAACCAGAGAGGAAAGCAACTAAGAGTAAGAAATTAATAATTTATGGTCAGAAAAAATAGGAGAGTTATTGCGGTAAAAAAGATGCAGGGAGGTTGTTCTGAATGGTAGTTCTACAGCACTATAAAGGATCTAATAATGTCGTTGCTGCAGGCAGGGACAGTGAGAAGAGGATAGAGTAATGTATTCACAGAATGATGAGACAATATAACTAAAAACAATCCTGCATGTTTTTACTGATTTTAGAAAAAAGTGTTATTTTCTGGATTTGCATACTTAGCATGCTATGGAAAATGCTATTGCATTCAACTGATGACGGAGAACAAAAGAACTTTCAGTTCCCGGGCAGAAATGCTATAATTATCTTAAAATATTGATTAAATTTGTTTTCTTTCTGTTTCATAAATAAGGCTGGAACAAACTTATGTTTAGGATATCATACGCTAGTGCCTTTTCAGTCTTTTATTTCCATAATTAAACTGATGGTCTGCGATGCTGTAGAGGAAAAGCCCTGAAATTAAAAAAGAATGGTGCATTGTGGCCATGTACCACATTATAAGTGTACTTAGATATTTTAAATTGCATTCTGTATGTTAGATTGAAATTGTTAGACAAAACTGTCTCCTTGCCTTGGCTAGCTTTTCCAAAAAAGTTGCCATAGCACAATTTCTTTGTCCAAATTCCTGCTCATCACGATTTTCACTGTCCAAACACACACATGCACAAAGAAGCACAGAGACATACATTCCTTTCTGTGATGGGAGGAGTTTCTCCATATCTGAGAAACAGCTGCAAATCTTCTGTAGGACTAAGGTGGGATTATAGTTCCATTTTAATGTTTATACTCACAGATAAAAGCTATCGCCCATGCAGCAGGGGAGATAAGATGGCTGACAGCACTAAGCTGCCTTCACTAAGCAATGCTGATGGCTGCCTTTTTGGCAGCCTGGGGCACTATACATGATTAAAGAGAGAAACTTAAGCTAAACCAGACACTTTAAAAAGAAATACACTTTGGAATAATGTTAACTCTACTTAGCACCTAGGATTTCACTGTATATATCTTAATAGTCTTAAGCAGCTGCCTTTGTAAGCAATTCATCCAGGAGTTAATGTGTCAAGTTTAATACGCATCAAGAAACGCTCATTTGTAACTAAAAGGTTCTTAATACAGAGGAGCTTTTCATCTTGGACATGTAATCACCAGCCTCCAAGCAGAACACACCAGAATGTGTATCCTGGGCTTGAGCTCTAGAACTGCTGCAAGTAAAGGCTGGCACAAAATTTCTTGCTGTTATTTCCCTCCTCAGTCTCCTAGATTCCAGAGAAATCTGTGTATGTTGGACAGATGCTGAAAAAGTGCAGAAAATCAAAAGCTATTTTCACTAGAAATTGTATATGTAAAATTTATCTTGGCTAGTGCAGGAGGCAGGAAACAGCTGGTGAGGCAGGAATGCTTCCCTTTTTTGCTGTCTCTGTCTGTAGCAAGCCCAGTCCCATGCTGAACTTATTAGGAATGTTTGCCTAGTTAAGGTCACTGAAAGATGAAAAACCAATTAGGAGTAATCAGGCATGCTTTGGCATTCAAATGGATGGATTTCCACCAGCTGTGATCCACTGAGGTCTCTCCCAACCTTACCCATTCTATGAACCTCCTTGCAATGCCTTCATAAGTTACACTCTACAACTTTCTAGACGGAGTTTAGCAGATTATGTAGTCTATGCTCTATGAAACTGCAAGACTTTTAAAGAGAAGTTTTAGTAGGCAAGCTGTCAGGAAACCAGCTGGGTAAGGAAGGCTGAAGAACAAAATTAATGAAGTCCTAGAAGTGGGAATATTCTGATCTTCTTCATTTACACTGAAGCTACCTTGACAGTTATTTTAACTTCATATTTGTTCAAATATGATATAGTCTTGACAATTTTTTCAGAAGATGAGAAATTCTGCATTTTATCTTTTTATCTTTAATTATATTAAAGAAAATCGTGTCTTTGGTAGCTGGTCCTTTCAAGACCATCTGTTCCAACCTTTCTTTCTTCTAGAAAGATCTATGATTTTTCAGGTTCATCTGGTTATCCAAATTAAAATGTTGTCATGAGAATGATATGTGAGTTTCTTACATATGAGGTTTATTGTCATAAAGCCCAGGTTCTGCAGAAGGTTATTGAGGCTTTTGCACAAATTTGTATTAGTTGAACAGTAAAGCTCTTTAATAATATTCTAAACAGTTGGTTAATATTCTTTATAGTATCAAATGCCTTCTTTTTGTCTATCTTGTTTGGCTTATTTGGTTTTTCCCCCAAAAATTGAATATTCATCTAAGAAAAAGTTTTTTTACAAACCACACTGATGTAAATAAAGAATTGGTTATTGTGGGAGTATTTGGTTGAGAAAGTGTAATAGTTTTAGTTTGCCTTAGGTTTGAACTTCAGAAATTTAAGTTTAAATCCTTAGTCTGATTTGTTCATTTAAAGTGCAACAGCCACAATAACAGAACACAAGACCTTCAAATAGCCAGTTTTTAAGCTTTCAGAACAGTGTGCTCGCTTGGGAGAAAGTGACGAAAAGAGTGTTTTCAATACATGTTTGCAGTAATCAGTTGTGTATTATTTCCTATAATTCTTTATGAAATATTCGCAATGACTGCAGCTGTAGAAATATTATTTTTGTTCTTGGAACACTGTGGGTAATAGGAAAACAGATTTTTCCTCAGGTCTAATTCTACAGAATTATCTAAACAAGAAAATATAAACTCTCTTTTGATTCTTGAAAAAGCCAGTGACATTTCATTGTTTATTGGTATTAAAAAAACACTCAACTAATTCCACATAGCAAGAAGGAGGTTCTGTTCCAGGGAACGTGAAATCTAAATGAATGATGATGTCCCATTAACTACAAGTATTAGAATCAAGTGAGATTTTGTATTCAAGGAAAAAAAAATCACCAATGTAAAACTTATATTTCTCACCTCACACACCAAATCTGTGACACTGCTAAGGATCATTTTTAGATTCTTAGAACACTACTTTAGCATTCTTCTGACAGAATTCTGCCAGAGAGCTGAGAAAAATTGTAGAAATTACCTGACGGAAAGCCTTAAACTGTAGGTATGGCTAGAATCTCTCCCTGCCACCACTAATGGAATACTGCTATTGACCGTGGCAAGGCTAGAATTTCATGCCAAACTTTAAAGATGGTATTTCCATAGAAATCTTGAAAAATGGTATAATTTGTTCAAAAACGGCATCTGCACACCTTGGAAAATATGATGTTGTGTCAAATTATGAGGGGTCTTGATTCGCCTTTCAGGAACCTGGAAATCCAAAAACTAATTCCAGAAGAAACTATCATGGAAAAGAAAGAAAAAAAAAACCAAAACAAAAACTAAACAGGTGATAGGTAATCCCAATCCCTGATAAAGAGAACATAATAGTATGTATTTAATTATAGTATATAATTATGGGACCAATTAAGATATGGTCATCTCTATTCTACAGTTAAACCATAGCTGCAGTAACCAAAGATGTACACAAATGTGGGAATAAAAACAACTGCATGAGAAACAATTAAAGACCATTATTTGGAAAACTAAATCAAGCCAAAAACATTTTTCTCTTTCCCTTTCTGTTTGAGAGATGTTGACAGTAAGGGTCAGTAGAAGCAAACAGGGCCAAAAGAGGTAATTTCCTGTGCTGAAAAATGCAATAACAAAACATGAATATATGTGCAAAACTAATAAAAGTGAGAGTAACATGATTATTTTGTTCACATGACAAGATGAACTAAAAGGAGTACCAAGGTAAGTAGTAGGCTAGACATAGATATGCAGGTGAATTAAGCACAGTTTACTCCATTGGTGCAGGAGGACAGACACCCTGAAGCTGAGAACTCCCCATACAGGTCGTCATACAGTATGACTTGTGGGATTTGGGTCTCAGTACAGAGGTGACACAAGGAATACTGGGGATCCTCTCAGAGGGAATGGGATAACTTACTCCACCAAAGCTCTCTGGGAATCCAGGAGTAAAGATGCCTATCAACAGCCTGCTTCATGGCCAATACGGTAGGACAACTTAAGAATAAAGAACTGATAAGAGCTAAATCATTAACAAGCCTGAACAAGTTATCCAGACTTTCTCTAATGGGCTTTAAAACCAAGCTGCTTCTATGCTCAACTCCAAGCTGCATTAATTTAAATGGAGGTGGGTTTCATCACCTTCTTTTTATTATGTTGCCTTGCTTCCCTTGAAAGGCTGTGAAGGCAACGATGACAGGTGAAGTCTCACTCATCGGCACAGTTAACATTTGGAGAATGTCATCGACACAATGTTTTGATGCCTGTATAGATTGTCAAGAGCAGACCAAGGCAAAGAAACTGAAAACAATTCAACAGAAACAAAACGGATTTGTGACAACATTATTCCGCCTTTACTTTTAGAAGCCAATGTTTTTGGAGGCAGAACTATGTAGTTCATATCATGTTCATAGTGCCTACCAACGGATCTTTCCGCTTATTTAATCTCTAGGCATGCACTTAAGCCCAAAGTACAGTTAATTTTTGAGAAAATCTGATCATTTTTAGGAAGGAATTTATTTTTTAAGACAGAATTAAATTCTTTCAAGGGAAAGAAAGTTTTAAACCTGTAAATTTTGCTGAGTTTTCACAGACCAAAAAAATGGAGAAAGGAAATGAAATTGAGACAGTGAGATCTTCGTTAAAAGAATAAATTCTTGACCAATTTTAGGAATGTTTAGGAAAGCCATGAAGTTTCTTTCAAAGTGTAGAACTGAAATGCAAATGCAATAACATGGCTTGTTTAACTAAAAACTTTTAGAAAAATATAAAGAGAGAAGAGATGTCAAGAAAGATTGACAAGGGCAAATTCATTCAACATTGACCAGGGAGGTTGGAGTTTTTTCCCAAAGGCCTTACATAAAACTCCACAATGTCACAATGTATTTATTAGCCTTCTCACCTCTCCGCTGCATATCTTTTCTTGCCTTCTCTTATATTACAGAGATAAAGATTTTGTCCAAGAGAACTGAGATTTTATAATGCCAACTACAGCAAAACAGAAATTCAGAGAAGGAAAGGCAGGGCACCGTACAGTAAGTAGTCATTTGAGGCCAATAAATTGTGACCATAACTAGAGCCAGTATCATTTAAGTACTCTTTGGTTTCTGATGATAAAGCACTAGCTTACTGCAGTGTTGACAACAATCCTATGGCTCCACCTTATAGCTTGTCCATTTTCTACCCAGCCATCCACAGTGAATTTAATATAATGCAATAAACAATCACACTTATCAGAAGCAGAAACGGATTCAGACTTAACCCGACAGAAAAGACTGCCCAGCAAGCACAGCAAGGCAGTGAGAAACATTGATGTGAGGTCTTCAGCTGGTGCATCATGCAGCTATTAAACATGCCAATAACTCCAGCAGAGAGAACTAAGGCGATCCAGGGGTGACAACCAAGAGGAGAGAATGTGTGTAGCGAACAACACTATGACAAAACACTAAACATTGTTATTTTTTGCACCTGAGCTCATAAAGATGGTAGTAACACCAAATCAAATGTATAAGTAAGCTTTGTGATAGTTTTTCTCCATGGAAGTATGCAACCTGAATTATTATTCTCTTATGACAGACTTTTCTATTATAGAAATATTTGAAGGATACATTCTAATTAATATGATCATGTGATACAATGCATCATACAATGGCAGCAGACAATTCACTAAATTCTGCTGCATCACTCAGATCATGATATGCCACACTGTTTTCCTCATGAAATCCGTATCTTCTGGTTTAATTACTGTTGATCTTTCAGAAAGCCATCTAGCTAGATCTATTTCCAAGATGTCCCCAAGCCATATCAGCTTTTTGTTGGAAGCACATTCAGATGGTACATTATGTCCAAATTTTTATGCATGTATGTGATTAGTTATATTCAAATTTCTTCCTGTAATTGTACCCCCACTACACTAAATATGAAAGGTTAGCACAATATGAGTGGGAAGTTCAAGTGTTTGTTTTGATGAACTTATCTCAAGTCCTTGAGAGTCTTTCTGGTAAGAAGGTGTTGCACCCTAAATTCTTGGTATCACAATCCATCAATCAGCGTAATAAGGGCTGAACGACCTAAATTCAGATCTCTTCTAACCATCCCATCTGAGAGCTCAGTCTTTGGTCAGCTGATGTGTGTTGCAGGCATGAGGAAGAAACAAAGAGAAAAGTTTATTTATTGATATTTCTCTCAAAT
Organism: Vireo altiloquus; assembly: GCA_013396875.1. NCBI lineage: Eukaryota > Metazoa > Chordata > Aves > Passeriformes > Vireonidae > Vireo > Vireo altiloquus. The sequence continues at coordinate 682,532 of VZRF01007995.1, forward strand.
TTCAGGAAGTTTAAAAAAAGCACGTAAATTTCAACAGCTCTGAATCATTTCTTTCTAGCCAGCTATTGTTTTATCAATGTATTTGCAGTATGAATAAGTATGTAAATGTATGGGTGCATATATATTTATATATCTATTAGCAATGGTAACTGAAACTACTCTAGATATACCTATAAGTATCTAGAATAATGACTGTGTCACAGCCTGCTGTTTGAGACATAAATTACCAATCAAGTAACAGCTGATAAGGAATTTTCTTTCTAAGAGCCTTGTAAAAGGTCATCAAGATACAGCCTTTGAGATGGTTTGCAGGCTCATTCTTTGTACTTAATATGTTCAGTGATTTCTGTTTGCTGCATTAAATACACTGCATCAGCACACTGGTCAGAGGGACTCAGAAAAAAAAATGTGTTTTTTTATTTATTAAGTTTTACAGCAAAAAGGCTCAAAAATACAACTTTATTTCCAGTAATTACATCTGGATTCTGCCACCAAAAAGTGAGTGTTTCATCACATTTAACACTTCAGAACCAAATAAGAAAACATGATGCAAACTACCCATGCAAAAAACCGACCAACCATACTCCAGAAAGGATTTCTGATCTAATAATAGGTGTTATTCAATGTGAGTACTCAAAAGCCTGACCACATGAAGTGTTCTGTTTTCCTGAAGTGTAAGAGCTTTCCTGCTGGATCAGACTGGCAGTATGCCTGATCTGGCCTGCTTGGCTTCAGCCTTTTTTTTAGTGTTCACTTTCTTATTATTGCACCTATCCTTACAATAGAATAAAAATCTACTAAGTAGGGGAGAAAAAACATTCAAACAAGCTAAACACAAGCAGAAACAGAAAATTTCTTTTTGTGCCTAGTCTTTGAAAGTAAATTTAAAACTTATGCAAGAGGCGTCCATTTTGTCAAACTTAGAACAGGCTGGTTCATCAGGTGATGTAGGGTTAGGTTTTTCTCCCAGCACTATTCTCAGGTTATAGAGTTTTCTTTCAAGATGAAGGCAATGAAGCAGTGTCATCAACAAAAACTGTAACATCTAAAATAAGATCATTGTATCATTGTTTGAAGTTATTTAGAGCTATCTTTTTAGCTCAAATGTTAGTGAAATAGTTTTTTGGTTGTGTCAGTTTGAGAAAACTCAGTAAATGGAATAATTTTTTCAGTCATGTTTCTTTGAAGAAGAAAGAAATCATATGAAAACATTTTATTCTATAAGTGTTCAGAGAAAATTATGTTATTCTTTCAGGGTTTGGTGATATTTATCTATTTATTTATTAATTTAAACAGAATAGAAAAGGAATTTTTTTATGCAATCTCTATTTTACTCTAAATTACCTCTGTTATCAATTTCTCTTCAGTTACTGATGTTTCCAGTCAGAGTTTTCTCTCTCTGTTCAATTTCTGTGGCAAAATGCTATAATATACTTCTACTATTTGCACACTTTCTCTGCCCTCTAAATTGTTTAAATTGTTGGATAGCATTTCTTGGCAGCAGTCACTAACAGCAGTTAAAATTTTATAACCTTTACTTATAATTACAAATTGTGCTATGAAGGTAGCAATTGAGAAAAGTGCTTTTAAATTCATCCCGTAAACTACATAGTGGGTATATCAATCCAGATGTAAACAATGGGATTTCTTTTCTCTTATAATCTTAATCTTATATAAAATTTGGATTTTTCAAATCCATTTTTCAATTGCAGTTTAGAGGCATAAACAAATTCTTTCTAAAAGATGCATTGTTTACTAATTTTGATTGCTGAATTTGACTCTTTTTTAAAACATTAGAATGAGAATTGTGGTTAACAGCTAATTCTTGATTAATTAATTTAGAATTATTTGGTTTTCCTCCAGAAATTAAGAGTTTGACTGGAGCAGTGGTATTATGAAATAGTAAATGACACAAACCATTTTAAAATAAAAAACTTTTCTCATGAAAGCATGTAAAAATATTTTGACAATTACTTTTGTGTAGCAATACAGTAAGAATAAATTTTCACCCATGTTGATTTATTTTGGATGTGCTCTTTTTAGAAGAATGGTCAAGACATGCAGACACTGTTAAAACTGGGGGACTTCTGTTGAAATGTCAGCTGAGGTGGCTGGGAGGTGAGGTTTTGCAGTTTTCAGTCTTTCTTGAACTGACTATAAGGCCTAGTGATATTGACAACTTTCCAAATTTTGTATCTACAATAAAATCTATGGTAAATTTGGATCAGATGTCTTCACTAGTCAAAAAAAGATTTGTCCAAGGAGATTGAGCTTGTGTTTTTTCCCCAATTTTTGTTGGTTGTGTAATAATAATGAAAATAAAAATAAAAATAAAAAAAATAAAAAAAAATAAAAATAAAAATAAAAATAAAAATAAAAAATAAAAAAAATAAAAAACGTTAATCTTCTTAACAATGAGAAACTCGTAGGAAATAAGGAAACTTAATATTACAATTTATTTCATGCTATAGCTTTTATTCTTGATTTGATAATATAAAAATACATTGAATACTTCTAATTTCATTCAAGGTGATAAATCATCTGTGCTTTAGGAAGAATGTGGGTAGCGTATATTAGCGGGAATATTTCTGGCATCTGTGCCTTCTTCTATGATTGAACAAGCAGGACTGTGTTCCCCAAAGCCTGCTGAACCCCTTCCAGGGTTTTGAAAGGTTCTCAAAGAAGTTATTCAAAGAAAAAAATGAATCTCAGGTGATTAAATATGCATATTTAGATTGCAGATGAAGTTCTACATGACTTCACACTTCATTCTAATTTGTTATGCAGTGTTGCAGTGCCTTCTCAGACAGTTTATTTCCATGCTTGCCTTAGCAATAGGTGAAACACATCCGGCACTGTCTCCCCTTCTGCCTGCAAATACACTGTTGAAACTTAGTGTTACTACATTGCTACAGATGAACCGAGATGAAGTGCAAGAAGGTTCTGTGTACTGTGATATGCGGGAAGCCAGACAGCCATCTCCTTCCTCTAAGAACTTGTATTTATGAAAAGCTTTAAACAAATTTAAACTAAGATTTCTTTGTCATTCATCCATCATGGTCAACTCTTTGATTTGCAATACACTCATGAAGTGTTTTCCTTGTCTCCTATTATTGTCCCAAATAATGACAAACCACTGTCATATACAAGGTGATGATCTTTGCATGCCAGTAATGTAACAGCCATGCTTCATTTTTATCTCAGTATTCCCAGGTCGGGTTTTCAACCTTAGAAAAAACAACTGAACAGGTCATTATGTTTCCCAATGGCTTTTCATTTTAAATCTGAAATAGAAGACAATTTTCACTTCTGACAATCTAGCGCACATGAATCACCTATGTTAGAGAAAGCTTGCAGTATGAGCACGGTAGCATGAAATAACTCATTTTCATCTTCATCCAGTGAGGTCCATCCAGCCATAGAACAAAAACAAACACCTAAAGAGAGAGATGACAATTATTTTTTTTCTTGAGTCATTTAGATTTAGCATTCATTCTCCCAAAGTGAAATTGAAAGGCTGGGGAATCTTCAGGTAGTTAAAAGAAATCCTTTTGGAACTAAACCATGTCTGTTTTGAAGTCAATGATAGTCTTTCTAGTTGACTTCATTGATGTTAGATCAAACAGCTATAAGTGGTGGTTTGTCTCTTTTCTTACTAGAAATTGAATTTGCAAGTGAACACTTGGCCTCACTGAATTTCATTCATTTATTTTTTTTAACTTTATTCAGTTTAGAATTTCACCCATTACATTTGAAAATAAATCAAATCCCACCAGCTTCCTATGGCCTGAAGTCAATGTGATCTAAGGTAGGAGAAAGCATTCAGGATTGTGTATATTTAAATATTGCCACACTTCTGAAAGCAGTCAGATGTTTCAGAAAAAAAAAATTATGGACAATCACAAGACAGCAGGTAGGCAGCCACATAAATGAAGCATAATTGGCTGACTACAGATTTTAGTCAATAGCAAAATGTTTGATAAGGTGACCTTTTAAATTAACCTGCTTTGAAGATGCAATCTTTCTGAATAGACAGACACAAAGAAGCCTATTAGCAATAGGTAAGTTGAAAAGAAAAGCCATCAATCAGATTTGATGATAAAAAAGGTCAATTTTTAAATAGCCTATTTAACCACTGAAGCCTTTTGCTTTAGCAGGAACAATTGCTTAATCAACACTACTTAGCTACAATAGTCAAATCTGTTCAAACAGAATGTGGTCATCTTGCTTGTGCAACTATAGTTCATACCAAAGGAGGAGATTACAGATCCTTTTTCTGGTGTTTCTTTAACTTGTTTTAAAAAGCTCTTCTTAAAAATGAATCCTGTAGTATGTGGTTACAAACCAGAAGAGCAACCCAGCGCAGCCAAAACGACTGCATAGCAATATCTGTAGCTCAAATGGAAATAGACATTGCTACTTCCTTAGTCAACCAGCGACTCACTTTAAACATATGACATTCACTTTAGAAATATTTTAAAAAATCTCTCTCAAAATGCCAAGAATTGTTGCACAAGTGAAAAAGGTCACAATCAAGAGGCAACTACACAATTTATCCTGGGTTGGGGAGGTTTCACCATTACCTCTGTTATGTGACAAGGTTCCATCTGCTGCACATAAGGATTATTCAGTAAAGTTTTGTATACACAATCTCCTTTACTCACTCGGTCTTAGGATGTAATACTGTATAAAACATTCTAGAGTTTCAATAGCAAGATCTAAATACAGACAAGAACAACTAGTTCCTTAATTTCTCTTACACATTTGTAAAAGTCTGAAGGATACAAGACAATTTAATCCTAAAAGGTTTGTAAATATCTTACTTTATCAGGTGGAATTTACTTTAAATGCATTTTTTTTTTCATGTCAGAAGGCCTCTTCTGATTTCATTTTTAACTAAAATACAAAGAAGGATGTTAAGGTGCAGACTTGTCTACAGGTGATTAGCACAGGAAAAGCCTTCTTTTCCATTGCATTGGCTCTTTGGAAATCTTTGGTGTACACAGCCTTGCCTTTCTAGCACTAGATTTTCTTAAAATACATTTCATTTTCTATGGGAGTAGAATTGTGAAATAGGTATTAATTTCATTTTACCATGACAATGAAATACTTTTACTTTAGGTGGAGTGAGTTCAGAGCACAAACAGACTAGCACATCTCTCAGTTTTCATCAGGGAAAGCAGCAGAGATTCAGGCTAGTCACTCTACTGTAGGAATGACAGTTCTGCTTTTCATATTAATCTCACTTTTTAAAATCTCTGAGACAGAAGTTGACAGTTTTAAGACAACAAAGAGGAAAAAAAGGGGGGGGAGAAAAGAAGAAAAGACAATTTGTCAGTCTTTACATGAAACATTGCTTTTTACTCATTTCTGGCCTCTAAACATGAAAGATCTTGTTGGTGTCCCCAATTAAATGTAGGAGATCAAAGAATCAGTGATATAAAACCTGCTGTCTGTCTAGCAGCATTTCAAAAGAGAGATCAACTGAAAATTATAGAAAAATGTGCCAAAAGTTGATAGAATGTAGCTTTTATTTTTTGCTTTTGCTTTTGCTTTTTAAAGAAACAAGAGGGAAATTGCAGGTGATCTTTCCTGACTGTTTCTTGTTATCACACAATTACTTAGGTATCAAATGGAGAATTAAATTACATGAGGTACAAATGCAAGGAATGCAAAGTTCAAAAAGAATTTGTGTTAGAAATATCAAATATTATTTGTCTTCCCTCACATCCACAACAATATAGTATGTACTCTATGTGGTCTACGTGACCTTATTTCTGAAGAATTTTACTTAGAAGAATGAAAAATTTTGATTTTCAGATATTTTAAATAAATGATAGGAATAAAAAAAGTATGAAATATTATGAATTTCCTGTCTTTTCCTCCTACATTTTCCCTTTAAATTCATTCTTTCCAGTTATTTGAGTCTAAAAGGTTGAGTAAATAGATGAAGAAAGAAAAAATGGAGAAAAAGAATTAAAGATATGAGGACTGCTCTTTTTAACAGTAGTCTCCCCCCAAAAAAGTTGAAATAATATTTTTTGTTGAGATTTACCACTGCAAAAAAAATTCTGCTGACTTTTTTATTTTTTAGCTTTTTTCTTCTTTTTTTGACTGTTCACATAAAAAAAGGTTATCTGTAAAGATCTGTGATAATTTGGTGGACTTCTTGCCTGATTCTTTTACAGCATAGAGTCAGAACTGGAGGAATTTAAATCCTAGTGCCATTCTCATTCCCTGGTGAAGAGGAGATACCTCTGTGACTGATACCAAAGCATTGTGACACAGATTTTAGTGGCCTAGAACTCAGTGTCTGCTTTTTGGTGGAAGTTTGGATACTAAGCTCTAGGTCTTCACGTATCTTCATAGCTTTAGTGCTGCAATTCTACCTCTTTCAGACTGTTGCTAAAATAAAATGAAACATACCACTAATATTTCAAGATCTAGCTGTAATTTGCTTATGGGAGGAATGTATTACTCAGACTTTGTGTTCCTTGCACTTGTCAAATGGATGATGTGTGAGTTTGAAAGGCTCTTTGATGCCAGAGATACTCTGCTATCCCCCTTGTGTAAGCTGCTTTGAGATTTCCAGATGAAAAGTGCTATAAAAGTTCTAAATGGTATTTCTGTTATTATTTATTATATATTAAGCTAGAGTAAACTGTACATTACTTTTTCATGTTTATGCTTGGAAAGGGGAATGTACAGATAACTCATATTTGATAATGTAAGTATTTGGAACAATTGTTCTATGCCCTACTATCTGTTTCCATTATTAAAGCCAAGAGAGAGTTTTACATGGACAGAAACAGAACAAGCATGGCAAATTCATTTTACTGTTCTATGTATTGAATCAGGGATGTTTCTCTGTTCACTTTCTAGTTTTCATTCTTCATCCAGCTGTAATTGTCTGCTTTTTGTTTTCAGTATCTTTGTGCCAGTTGCTAATGGTGCACATCACTGGGTTGTGAGAAACTTAATAGTTTCATAAACTTTATTACAATGTTTCTGTAAACATCTCTAAATCTAAAATTAAAAATAATTGCTTCTCATTAGCAATGGCCTATAAAAAGTTTATTGGTTCACCAATACTGAATCTGTATAAATAATATGTGCAGGACCAGAGGAAATAGCCTACATGCTATTAAACACGCCCTGGACTATGAAAAGCAAAATCCATGACAGGAAAAAAAAGTAAAAATCCAACACAAAGGGCCACAATGAAATTTCTTGCTTTTAAACAGAACTCCTAAGGAATTAACTGAGAGATTTACCATAAACATTTAAGGGATAATGAAATCCACAGACATACAAAACCAGATTTCTGGCAAAGATGCTATTTGCTGGTTTCAACTTTTTTCAGATTGTCATGGTCATATTTGCCTTCAGTTTTAAAGTCAATAAAAAATCCTTCAAAGATAATTGTAGAATATGTTAATGCCTTGTACAAAATGAGTCTTCACCTTCGATATGATGCCTGGCCCCTAAAATGATACTAATTGCAATATTAATTGCTGCAGTCCTAGCAGCCTGCTAGATAATTGCAATTATGTACAATTCAAAGGCTGAAATCTTCTAAACTGAAATGTGATCTTGGGTTCCACAAACTGACTGTGGTCACTGTCAAGCATGACCCACATTACACACGACTGGTATTCAAATAAAGTCTGACATTTTCAAGAAATAATGTGTTGTAAGGATTTTCTTACAAGAGAATCCATAGCACCAGCCAGAAATCTGGCATAAATTTTGGTTTCAAGGCCTTAATACTCAGACAGGCACTGTCTATGAAAATGTATCAGAAAGTAATAAACAGTAAAGCCATATCTGTAAGGAAAATTCCTTTAGTTAGTCTCTGTGCTAGTTGCAGTTGGAAAAAGAAAATTTTCTTCCTAGTAGCTGGTATGGGACTGTGTTTGGATTTGTGCTGAAAACAGTGCTGATAACACAGGGATGTTTTTTGTTATTGCTGAGCAGTGCTTGCATAGAGCCAAAGCCTTTTCTGCTTCTGACATTGACCTGCTCTCAAGGAAGTTGGGGTGCATGGGAAGCTGGGAGGAGACACAGCTGAGACAGCTGATCCCAGCTGACCAAAGGGATATTCCAGACCATATAGTGTCACACTCAGCATATAAAAATGGGAAAGAGGGAAGGAGGGGATGTTCAGAGCCGTGTTTGTCTTCCCAAGTGACCATTATGTGTGATAGGGCCCTGCTTTCCTGGGTATGGCTGAACACCTGCCTGTCCATGGGAAGTAGTGAATGAATTCCTTGTTTTGCTTTGTTTGTGAGTGTGGCTTTTGCTTTCCCTACTATCTTTTTCTCAACCCATGAGTTTTCTCACTTTCACCCTTCTGATTCTCTACCCCATCCCACCAGGAGAGTGTGAGTGAATGGCTGCAAAGAGCTTAGTTGTCAACTGGGGTTAAACCACAACATTCTCCAAAACTGAGAAGGTGGCACCTAAGTTAAAGTATTTTCAAAACTTCAGAGCCTCAAGAGGCCTTCCAGAAGGCAAAAGGAATAGATTCTTTTAGTTCACAGGTTTTAGCTTTGCTTTTTTTGATGACTAAAAACCAATATTATAGGATTGTTGTTGATTGCAGGCAGAATTGCTCAAGTGCAATTTTAAAATGCCTTATATAATAAGACTCTGAAATTATTCCACACATGGATTGTTTAAAACAGCTGCAGTAAGTGCCTGAAATTATTTCATCTAGTACAATGCCATTTTAACTACTTTTTTAAATTTAGAAAAATATATGCAATTAAGGTGCAATTACCGAAAAATGAAAGTGCCAGTGTAATTAAAATACATTAAATGTATAAATATGTCCAAAATTCCTCCTGATTTATTTGTCTGCTGCTATACTCTGAATTGGTTTTCTGAGATAATTTCTTTCGTATGTATTTTAGGAAGTTGAGCTGGTGGAAAACATTTCCCGTATGTCAAAATCATTTAATATCTTTCCAAAAATAGTTAAATTAACATTTATTTTAAAATCATATTAGACATATCATCAAGAAAAGCTGTAGTACTAGATCAGAATGTGGAAGCAGCAGTCCTGATAGCTAACGTTCAATTAAACCGAGAACAGGCTCACCCAGCATTACTTTCAGCAGAAAGACACTCCTCATTCTGCTTCCCTATAAATGCAAAAGTTGAACTGTTTATTTAAGAAATAGGACTGAAAAACTTAGAAATGGAAATATTAGTATAGTGCAAAGAAAACTTTAAAGATATGCATCCACCTTCTTTCACAGTATTAGACATGCAGGAAAATTGACATGCAGCAACAATATGACTGATAAAAGAAAAAACATTCTCACAGAAGCAGCTTTGGGAACTAATTGCCTGAAGGTATCACCAAGGCCAAGAGCTTATCAGGGTTGAAAACAGGTTTTAACATTTACACAGATAACAAGAATATACAAACCTGTAATTGTAGGATTAAGTGTTTTACCCTGTACCAATTGGATTGCATTGTTCTCCTATGACTTCTGTGGTGTGAGATCCAGACTGGAAAAGGGAATTTCAGAAAGGATAAAACCCCCTTGCTTCAGAATATAAGAAAGGCTTTAACAATCAGAGATTAGGAAAATATTTTTCTGACAATGAATCCTATAACTTTGTGATGGATATTTCTTCTCTCTTGTATTAATTTGGAGGTGAATTAGTCTTCATCTTTCTTTTTAGGGGTAAAAGCTCTATCAAAATCCTCTTCAATAAAATGTAAGTCACAAATGGAAGGGATCCAGCCTACTTAATATTAAAGTACTGTTAGATGTAGTAACTAGTATATGCTGAGAAAAATTAAAATATGGGGACTTCTTGTTGAATCTAAGAGTTTTGTACATCAACTGAAGTCGAACTTGTTCTAAGGAACTTTAATGTATCTTGCGAGTAATATATAGTATGTATATTTCTGCAGTGGCAGTAGAAGTTGCTCTTATTTTTAACTGAATAGCAGTTAAATTAATTAATACTGCATATTCAGAATTAATACTGCATATTCAGATGAAACCTGAACAGATGATCAGAGCATGTTTTAAAGCTAACCTCAGCAGTCTTACCTACCCTTTCATTCAAGAGTCCATAGTGTCATTATGTCAATAATTAGATATGCAAATATGGGTTTAACTCCACAGAATTTTAAATTGTTTTTTGTTTAATTTCCACTGCGAAATATTGCCTTAGTGTTACTTCCAAGTCTCTTCAACACTAACCTAGAAAAAGAAAAGAATCATGAAGTTATCTTAAATAGCAATACATTTCCTATTGCTCTTTCCGATCTAATGTTTTCTTGGCATGCCAAAATGTACACAAACAAACAATTGCAAAGCAGAAATTATTCATTTGGAATTATTCTGAAAATTAATTTGAAAATAATTTTCTGACATTTACTAGTCCTAGGTATCAGAATTATGACACTAAGTATGAGTGGGAAAATGTGAAGTTCTCTATGGAAAGAAAAAGAAAAGGTTTAATGTTGTAAATTATTTTTTTAATGATCAAGCACATATTCAAACATACTTTCATTTTGTAACATTTGTTTATAATGAATATATCCTATACATGCACACACAGTTGAGTATCTAGACTCTACGTGTTCACTTGAAGTCAACTACCTACAAGCCGTGACTGAACTATTCACAATAAAAAACACTGTCTAAAATTATGACTCTCACTAAGCATTGAAAGTAAATTAGAGAGAAGTTTTAAATTAAAAAGAACTTAGTCTTTAAATATCCGCAATACTACAGAAACATGATTTTTGCCTTGAAAGGTGGATGATTGAATCTGCAAGTAAATTTTGAAGAAACTTTGAAACTGGGAAAATATATATATATTTGTATTAGATGGTACACTCAGATGGTGGTGTTTTATATACAAAGAAAAAATTTTACTTTTTGGACACTAGCTGCTTCCTAGCAAAGCAGGAGACTATTACTCTTTGAATTACTCACAAACAATTACATATAGCAGCATAAGATGTTCTTTAGTTTCTTCACAGAAAAGGTGCAACAATTTCCCTTTCAAGCTTGGAGAGTAATTTCTAGTGCTACTTTTAACATCGTGACTGAAACCTAAGACTACGGAAGATTGCTGCTGGATATGTCTGTTGCTATTAAAACATTCAAGCATTTTTAGTATTGTTACTGATGGATCTGACCTCCCACTCCTTGAAATTTATTGCACTTGGATAGATTCACATGATTTTTTTTTCTAAAAAAAAGGCATCCTTTTTATATTATATTTGGGTAGACATAGTGAAGCTGGTGTTATCTGGAATGTATGCTGGATATTAAAGGTGGTATTGGGAATCTTCTCATTTCACACCAGAAGTTTAAATGTTACTCATGTATCATAGAGAATTTGACATGTCATTGTAATGTGAACAGTACTGCAGAAATAGATCACCCTGGCATGTGTATTCGAGTTCAGAAGAGAATCATTAACTTGTCCTAACAAGCACGTTATTAAGTTAAAGAAAATGCATCTCTCAGCTTCATGGGTTTTTGGTGAGATGAGGGGAAAGTGTAGTGGTGGATTGTAGCTGCAAAGCAGTAGGAATTCCTAGTCTTTTCTACTTTGTTTGGAATTATTTATATTAGATGAGCATCAACATTTTTCTCAAGGCAGCCTCTCCTGGCAATTGTAAGATTCGCATTTTTTCCTGTAAACTTTAGACAAGACCTTTATGTATTTTAACTTAATTTCAGTTCCAGGATCTTATTAAGGTTCCAGATAATTTATAAAAATTTTAGATAAAATCCATTTCTCATTTAATCTGTTTTTAAATGGATGCAAACCATGATACTAAAAATTCAAAATTTGCTTTTATTTTCTGTACTTTTAACAAAATCCATTTGTTATCATGGCCTTTGCAGTAATAACAGAACGATGCTTTGTAACCTTGTTATAAGCATACTGCATTATTGCATCATAAATAATTCATACAAATGAATCATATGAAATATAGAATCACAGAAAATTACAAGTTGGACAGGACCTTGAAGATCATCTGTTCCTAATCTCTCTGGCCATGGGCAGGGACAGCTCCCACCAGACCAGGTGGCTCAAGGACTTGTTCAACCTGGCCTTGAATACTTGGGGCATCCACAGCTTCCCTGGGCAACCTGTTCCAGTGACTCACCACTCTGTAAAACTTGCTTTGATGGGCATGTTTCTAAACCACTGAGAAAGCTGGTAACGCCTCTGGGATTTGCATATTTAAAGGATGCACAAGCATGGGAATTTTTTTTTTTTTTGTTCCAGCTCCCCTGCTGCATGGGGGATCCCCAGGCCCTGTCGCCGGAGCGGGCCTGGGCTCTCCCAGTGCAGTGGTGCGGGGCCCAGGTTGCCAGGAGAGCTACCCCAGGACTGCAGGAAGCCAAAAAGAGCCATGAGCTGCCACGCAGCCAGGACCATGCAGTCTCTGGGGCCAGCACAGCCCACGCGGGGCCGATGGGGCCCTTCCACACTGTCAGCACAGCCTGCGCCGAACTGAAAAACACCACACACAAACGATGGTGAGAGACAGGATGGGTCCTTCCCCAGTGCCAGGCCCAAGGGAGATCGACTTGTCAGCTGAAGGCTTGAAGATGCCAACTATTCTTCCAAGTCAGAGAGGAAGAAAGGAGAAGTAAGACCAAGTGGGATGAAGCCAACATGGCGGCACCAAGATCAGTGTAAAAAATGGGAAAAGAGGGCAGAGACGCTCCCAGCGCCAGAGCTGAAAATCTCTCTGCAAGCCATGGTGAGGACTGTAATATTACAAACTGTTTTTCTATAATTCATTGAAGTGCATTGGGGGGATGCAGAAATCCACATGCAGCTCATGCAAAAGTTCTCAACACCAGAGTCCATAGATGTTGTGAAAGGCTTTTAGAGATTGAAGAAGAAAACCTTTGCTTTTAGGCTGGAGTAGCTCGTCCTTAAAAGACTAAACCCCATGGCTATTATGGCCCATTGGCAGCTGTAAGAAGACTTCTAAACTGTGGGAGAGATTTCTTCACTGTAGTAGATTTTCCAGGCGGGGCTGTTGCCTGTGAAAGTTTGAACCATGTTAAAGCAGAAGAACATTAAACTTTTCCCTTAAACATAAAGAAATATTCTTAAGAAATGAAACACTGACCAAACCCCATGTTTTGTTTCCCTTGTGCAGGTTGTGAAGGAAGGGAAAGAGGAACAGTATTGGAAGGAAAAAGTGTTCTGGGACTTTGCTTTAATTTCTTATTATTTCTTTTTACTTTTAATTCTGTTAGTAATAAGGCTTCTTTATACTGTAACTGTTCAAGTGTGGACCTGTTTTGCCTTGCAGTTTTTCCATTTTCCTCAATAATCCTTATTTCCCCTTATGAAAATAAATAGATTTCATTGGGATCAGTGCCTAACCAGCAGCAAACTATGACACTCTCACAGTAAGGAATTTCTCCCTAATATTGAACCTAAACTTCTCTTTCAGTTTGTACCCATTACTCCCTGTCCTATTACTACCATTCCTGACAAAGAGTCCCTCTCTGGCTTCCTGGTAGATCCCTTCTGGAGGGGTCTCCACACAACCTTCTCTTCTCCAAGCTGAACGGCCCCAGCTTTGCTTGTCTTCATAGGGCAGATGCTCCAGTCCTCTTATCAACTTTGTGGCCCTTCTCTGGCCTTGCTCCAGCATGTTCTTTGTCCTTTTTATACTGAGAACTCCAGAGCTGGATGCAGCACTCTGGGTGGGGTCTCAGGTGAACAGAGTAGAGGAGAAGAATCATCTTTGACCTGCTGGCCATACCCCTTTGGATGCAGCCCAGGGTTCCATTGGCTTTCTGGGCTGTCAGCCAACACTGCCAGCTCATGTTGAGTTTTTCATCAGCATTTACCCCCAAGTCTTTCTCCACAGGGCTGCTCTCAGCCCAGGTGTAGGATCTTGCTTTGTTGAACTTCACGATGTTTGCACAGTCCCACCTCTCCAGCCTGTCCAGGTCCCTCTGGATGCCATCCCTTCCCACCAGCGTGTTGACCACCCCACACAGCTCAGTTTTGTCAGTGAATTTGCAGAGGGTGCCCTCAATCCCACTGTCCATGTTGCCAACAAGATGTTGAACAGTATCGACCCCAGGACCACCCCTTGAGGGACACCTAGAAGAGCTAACAATCCATGGATGGTACATAATAGGGTTGACTGCAGGACAATGAACTAACAAAGAACATACAGAGCAAAAAAACCACAACCCACCACCACCAGACCAAAATCCTCCAAAAAAAGAGAAGAATCTAAGTTTTATGTATTGGAGACTATCAACTCAGTTTACCTAGAATGGAAAGAATCACAGTTATGAATGAACAGAGCAGAAGCCTTTGAGGACTTGCACATTCACAATGGAAATTACACAAAGGACCACTAATTATTACTTTGCAAAATGGATAATACGAGGTAAGAAGATACTATAGTTTTCATATGATTACTGCTAAAGATAATGTAGGCAGCAAGAGAGAGGTTTCATTAAAGTTGCATGCTGATTCTCTATTTCACTTTTAAACTCTGGTTCACACAAATTTTCCACAAGATTTTCTTTGTAGAATTTTTCTTTTTACATGAGAACTATGCTATATTAATACCTTTATTCTAAGGAGTCACATTTGTGTCAGGGATATCAACAGTATAGTTCAATATTATGGGGTATTCTCATCCATTAATTATATCTTTTTTTTAAGAGTCAGACTACATGAGCCTGGTTGTTTTGAAGAAGAGAAAGGATAGTATTTTATCTGAGATTATTGATAAGCCACTCTTCATCATCTTTGAAAGGTCAGGAAGAACAGGAGAGGTACCTGAGGACTGGAGGAAAGCCAGTGTCAGTCTAGTCTTCAAACAGGCAAGAAGGAAGACCCAGGGAGCTACAGACCAGTCAGCCTCACCTCCATCCCAGGAAAGGTAGTGAAACAGCTCATGCTGGATTTCATCTCTAAGCACATGGAAGACAAGAAGGTTATTGTGATTAGTTGACATGGATTTTCTAAAGGAAAATCCTGCTTGACCAATCTGATGGCCTTCTATGATGGAATGACTGGCTAGATAAGGGAAGAACAGTGTATGTGGTCTATTTGGTCTTCAGCAAGACTTTTAACGTTGTCTGCCATAACATCCTTAAGGGTAACCTAGGGAAGTGTAAGCAGATTGAGTGAATACTGAGGTGGATTGAGAACTGGCTGAATGGCAGAGCTCAGAGGGCTGGGATCAGTGGCACAGGGCCTGGCTGGAACCTTTTAATTAGTGCTGCTCCCCAGGAGACACCACTGGGTCCAGTCTTGTTTAACTTATTTATCAGTGACCTGGATGAAGGGACAGAGGGCCTCCTCAGCAAGTCTGCTGATAATAAAAACCAGAAGGAGTATCTGACTCACCAGCAGGCTGTGCTGACATTCTGTGAGACCTGGACAGACCAGAGAACTGGGCAGAGAGGAATCTAATGAACTGCAACAAAGGCAAATGCAGAGGCCTGGACCAGGACAGGCTGGGGGCTAACCTGCTGGAAAAGCTGAGGGAGTTCAGCCTGTTTAGCCCAGAGAAGACAGAGTAGAGACCTCACCAATACATGTAAATATCTTCAGGTCAGGTGGCAGGAGAATGGAGACTAGCTCTTTTCACTGGTGTCCATTAACAGGATAAGAGGCAGCAGGCACAGGCTGAAATACGGGAAGATCCAGTTGAATATGAGGAAGAACTTATTTACTCTGAAGATGACAGAACACTGAAACAGGTTTCCAGATAGGCTGAGGTGTCTTCTTCTCTAGAGATATTCAAAACCTGCCTGGATATGAACCTGTGCAACCTGATCTAGGCCAATCTGCTACAGTAGGGTGATTGGGCTAGATGATCTCTGGATGTCCCTTCCAACCCCAACCCTTCTGTGACTCTGTGACTTCACTTTCTTCCACAATTTTGCTTGTGCTGAGCACAACTTGACAGCACCTGAGGCTTAGATTAACTATAAATTGAAAGTACTCAGTAAGGTTTATATTCTCAATATGACAGTCTAGATCTCACAGGACTTTGCAGTTGAGATTCTCTATTCTTAAATATAGTGGTTTATAGACCAGAAGTCAATACTGGTCTTCACCCAAATGCCACTGTCCATTGCAAAAGTTCATAAGTAAATATTTACAGCAGAATGATGAAGTGGAGTAAGACCTCTGAAGTTCAAGACTTTTTACCTTTTACTTCTATATAGAATTGATTTTATTTTTATTTTTAAACCACCAAAAAACCTTTCATCTCTTTATTAGGAAGAGAGAATGTTTTCAACGTTATGTTGTTTAAGGAAGAATGCCAAAGGATAGAAATCTAAAAAGCAAGCCAAAACCTTTGAAGGACTCTGTCATTTTCTCATAAATTCTGCCTTGAGTGCAAGTGCAAAACAGAATCACAGAAAGAGCAGAGCTTTAATTCTCCATGTAGACTAGGGATTTTGACCTAAAACAAGATTAGATCCTTGTGCTCTTTGTGGAAAGATGGCTGGGGGTAAAATCAGCTGAAACTAAAAAGTTATATTCGCATCCTAAGAGAAGCTATAACAGTACAGAAATTATAGGGTAAAATGCAGCTGCTACTCCCTGGACGGAACACAGTGGGTATGCTCCATAATGATTCCCCATACAACAGTAAGCACCTGCTGAGGGGGACAGAATGGAGGGTGGAGCGGAGGGCAGGCACTGCGACCTGTCCAGACTCTGTGGAAATTCTTTCAGAGAGGGGAACTCAATGGTACTTTGCAGCTGATAAACCACATAGCACCAGTCAACCAGCGGAGGGAGGAGATGTCCTGCCGCTGAGCCAACAACTGTGATGAAATCTCGCTCCTTACATTGGTTCATCATAGCTAACTGTAATATTAACACATACATCCATCCCAAAGTTGCCCATCTCCAAGGTATGACCATCCATGACTAGGCATGTGCTCTATGCTTTTTTAACAGTATCTTTAAAAGCAAAGTGAGAGAATTTTACAACAATCAGTAACAATGGTAGGCAGGACTAGAGTCACTCAAGCTCCACCTAAACATATAGAAACAGTATAAAAATAGGTCAAGAATGGAGGAAAAGAGAAGACTCCATCATAACTGCTGGGATCAGTCAACAGGCTGAACCTGTCTTCTCCCCCATAGAGATGCCTATTGGGTAAGAACTGTACTCTGCATACTGAGCACTTTTGTTGGGGATTAGAGACAGTCATTTGAATATGGTTTTGCAGTCAGATACTGTCACTGGCAATCCTCGAACCTTAACCTGTCACAATGATATATTAATAAAGAGTGTTAGGCTGTAAACTGTTGTTAGTCCTTCACGGGCACTGGCTGTTGATGGCAGCGGGTGACATTATCAAATAAAGTGTAAGGCCTGCTGAGGGGTCATAAAATGGGAAGACCTGCTGAGGGGCCTCCCTGTTGCTGTCCCTGAAAAAGTCAGTCAAAGTGCCCTCCAGTCCTGCAGCATTGCTCAGTGAAGGGTTCCCCTGAAGGGCTGCTGACAGACTGGTCAGGCACAAGGGTCTCAGCTTTTCTGGAGCACTGACAGAATAACCAAACACTAAGGGTCAAGGAAATCTCCACACACTAAGGGTTGAGGAAATCTCTCCTTTTCACATGACAGCTCCTTCTTCCTTAAAGAAGAATTTGACTGTGCACTGTTGTACATTTCATCTTGTCCCGTATGTCAAATGTTACATCAAGGTTGTGATCCACACTGCCGCTGAAAAACATAAGATCCCATTCTCATTTATGAACAGTGCTGTTTATTTCACTATCATATATTGAGTGTAAGAAAAGGACAATAAATTTCTATAAATTCATGCATAAATATTCATAGATATGTATATGGATGCACTTACATACAAACCTGAATATTTTAACTATAATATTTGCTGTCTTTTAAATTAAGCTTTTTTTTGTGATACTTAAAATTTGGGGGGAAAAAAAAGAAGTTATGATTTCTATATATTTAAAGTGATGTGTACCTTTGAGTTTCCTTTCTTTTCCCTTAAAAATATATTTGCAACTTTCAGTCAGCTTTAGTCTTGACCAAAGTGTTTGACAGAGTTTTCAGATAAATTTGTTCTTGTTTTAAAATGTTGGATTCACATCTACACTGAAAGTAGGTGTCATGTATTTTATTTGCTGTCTTGTAGATGAGACATTTGAAAATAGAAAATACACAGGCTCAACAAACCACCCATGTTTTTCCACTAAGAACTTTATCTTTGTCAGTGCAAACATAGATAAAAAACATCAGAACTGAAATATAAATATTTCCTTACATCTGAGCTTCTGACTCAGTTCTCAGTTCAAATAATCATCTTCCAAGTTTTTCTGAGAAGCTTTTTAATAGCCTACTTTGAGACCACCTCTTTGAGTCTGTCATTTACCATTGTTTGTATCTTTTTAGGAACATAAGGTAAATTTCTGACTATTACCAAGTTGTTTTACTGAATTCACTGTTACATAAAATTTTACATATTTGATGTCTGTTTATTTTAGTATTGTCTGTAGGATAGAAAGCTTTTCCTCTTGATGAAAATGAAAGCGAAGAACATATTATTAGCTGAGCATGGGTATTTTAATAGGGCTTTCAAGTCTTCATATATATTCAACTGTTTAGCTCCCAGAGGCTTTATTTTTAATTTATGTTTAATATGAATATGTTTCATTATTTTAAATGTTAGCAAGTATAGAGGGATGCATAAAGAAAAAAAATTAACGCTCTTGCCCCAGTCACAAAATTAGTAAGCATTTTCTGTTCTCCTTAGGTATTATCTTATATTCTCTATGTGCAATAACTCAATGGGTAAAGCACTTGATGCTGCTTTTAATGATGGAGTTGAAAGACCATCTCTCTTGCTTTTTAGCTGGTAAGAGATGCGGGATATAATCAAACATTCATTACATAGCCCTCCTGATTTTGCTGGATTTTGGAATGTGTCTTAAGTGAGATATACATTCCAGATTCACTGAGGAAATTAGCCCCAAAACTACCTCACAAGACATGACCTCATCCTTATAATGAGCATCGGACAATTTGTTTCAGTAATGGGTATATTGGCAAAAAGCCAAGGAGGGTAGGGAGAATCTTGTCTGTTAGTTTTGTCTAACTAGGAATAATGTAAGCTTTGTACAACATACAAAGCATTACTTAGGAGCTGTGCCTAAACTGCTAAAGATGAACTCTGCTCTCTGCTATAGGCAGACAGCTCTCAGTGAGAACAGCAGGTATAGTCTATGCATGTCTGAATCTAAAATTTCTTCTAGACAGTATTGTTTTGTAGTGGCTTTTTTTTCCCAGTGGATCCTCTCTCAAATTCTTTCCCTTTGATCTGATTGGATGAGAGAATTTATTTTTTCTGTTAGTACTTCAGTATCTCTACTTCAGTTTCTTAATCAAAGCATTTCAATTGTGAGTGCCTTCAGTGTGCGAGCACTTTGGGGCAAGGGTTATTTTTCACCCTGCATTTAGTGCTTAGGAGCGTATTGGTTTTTAGACCCACAGTATTCTAAATTATAGGTAATACACAAAAACTTTATGAAGAAAACGCAGATTGGGTAAGAATTGTGTACCTGCATCTGATTTACTTGGAAACACTCACTTCACTCTCTGGTACTCAGCATGGAG
Source organism: Vireo altiloquus (assembly GCA_013396875.1). NCBI lineage: Eukaryota > Metazoa > Chordata > Aves > Passeriformes > Vireonidae > Vireo > Vireo altiloquus. The sequence continues at coordinate 702,186 of VZRF01007995.1, forward strand.
AAGGCACAGATTTTTCTCATTTCTATTTGCTGACCATTGATATAAACAATTGAAGTTAATTGATGTTTTCACAAAATACTGTGTAGTCTTAGTTTTTGTAATGTCATACCTAAGGAAGATAGTTAAATTTAACATTGGAAAGCAAGAGATACAATTTTTATTGTTGAAATACATTCACATCAGAAACAATGGATCATGAAAAGTGAGAGAGAATTTATGATTCATATTTCTGTTTGCAGTGACCATTTGACACACTTATACCTAAGATTTACATAAACATTTTTTCAGAAATAAGACATTCAGACTAATTATGACATTTTATAAAAGTAATTGACAATGATCTTAATGAGAAAGAAGATTGTTCTGCCTTTAATTAAAGAGAGTTATTTTCTTGTTTTTGTAATGTTATGTAACTGACATATGGATGTCAATGTTTAATCTACTCCTGAATGTGTGCATTATACATTCATATATATACATACTTATCCCAGCAAAGCAGTATTTAAAGAAAAACAGTTTAAAATTTATAAGATCAGAGAAAAGACAATTAAAAAGGAAAGTACAGAAGTGTTCAAAATAATGTACGATTGAGGGCCAGCAAATAAAATCATCTCCTCTAATAACTAGATGTGACAGTTTATAGAACTGAAAGGCAGCCCCTTTCAAACGAATAGAAAGGAAATAAATATATACACAATTCATCATTAGCTTGAGATAATTATTCCACAATGTGCCTTTTAGGTCAAGGCTCAGTAGGATTCAAATCATCCTAATACATTCATGGACAGCAAGAATAACTATGCTTAAAATAGAACGGTCACAAAGTCAATGTAAATGAAAGCTATAAACTGTCATTAGACATGTAGGAAAAAGAAAAGCTTCCTCTATGTCAGTCCACAATCATACGTTAGTGCTTTTCCCGTATGTGAAATTGCTTATTGTCAGGAAAAAAAATGCAGGTGACTGGGCTCAAAAGTTTCCCTTCTGGCCTGGACTAAAAATTATTACAGAAATGGCCCCTCCTGATGAAAATGGTCTTAGTTTTATTAAGAGTCATGAAAATACCTATTCATGGGTGCTTCATGTATAAAATCATAGAATCATAAAATGGTTTGGATTGGAAATGACCTTAAATATCATTTAGTATCAGTCCCCATGCCATAGGCAGGGTAATCTTTGACAAAACCAGGTTGCTCAGGGGCCTATCCTACCTGGCCTTGAATGCTTCCAGGGATGGGGCATCCACAACTTCTCTGGCCTGTCACCACCCTAACCTGTCACCAAGGATTAAATTCCTTGTATCTAATCTAAACCTACTTCTCTCACCCCCGTTGTCCTATCACTACATGGCCTTGTAAATAACCCCTCTTCATCTTTCATTCAGTCTCCCTTCAGGTACTGGAAGGCAATGTTAAGATCATCCCAAAGCCTTCTCTTTTCCAAGCTGAACAATCACAATTCTCTCAGCCTCCTCATAGGAGGCTCTCTCATAGGAGAGATGCTCTATCCAGCTAATCATCTTGCTGTTCTTTCTTTAGACTCATTCCAACAGGTCCATGTCCTTCCTGTGCCGGGGACCCCATAGCTGGATGCAGCACTTCAGGGGGGGTCTCACCAGAGTGGAGAAGAGAATTATGTCCCTTAAATGTCTACCCATGCTTCTTATGATTCATCCCAAGATACAACTGGCTTTTTGGGCTGCAAGTGCACATTAGTGGCTCATGTCCAGCCTCTTATCCACCAGTACCCCCAAGTTCCTCTCACAGAGCTACTCTTGATATTCTCATTCCCCAGCCTGGATTGGTACTGGAGGATGCCCCAAATCAGACGCAGCACTTTCTCTTGGCTATACTTCATGACATTTCCATGGGCCCACTTGACCTTGCCCAGGTGTCTCTGGATGGTATTCCGCCCTTTAAGTGTGGCAACCACACTCTTCAGCTTGGTGTCATCTGCAATTTGCTGAGGGTGCACTTGATCCCTTCATCTATGTCATTAATTAAGATAATAAATAACACTGGTCCCAGTACAAACTCCTGAGGGACACCACTCATCACTGATGTCCATCAGGATTCTGAGCTGTTGACCACTACCCTCCGGATGTGACTGTCCAATTAAATCCTTATCCACCTGAAATGGGTATTTCATGTCTAAAGTCCACAAAATGCCTCTCAGTCCTTACATGCATGTTGCTTTTGCTGAATGTCATGGTTTAGGAATGGCACTCCCCAGTTTAGTGTCCCACACCCCACTGAAACTCTGCCAAATCAGATGCCACTTATTTTCTCCCCTCCTCTCCCTTCTCCTTCTCACTTCAGGACTGGACTTGAAAACTAGAAGCACAAAAGTGTGATAATCACGGATTGAGATAACAAACAATTTACTGGAAAGAAGAGTGAGTTATGAAAATGAACAGTAACAATATTAATAGGAAAAGTATGCAAAAAGAGACAATTCACATGCAAAAATGCTCACTGCAGACTGGGCAACAATGAACAATTGTTTCCTACATGCCCTTCTTCTCACTGCAATGATGACCAGAGGTGGTATAAGGTAACAATCTAAACATTCCCACAGTGGTCCCAGCCCCCCCTGTTCACAGCTACTGTGGAAAAATTAACTCTGTCCTGGCCAAAACCAGGCCATTGGATCATCCAATACAAGAACGTTCCATGATGAGTCTTCTGTTTTCCTTAAAATTAAATTTTATTCATAGTAAATGGTAATCTCTAGGGTTAAAACATGACAGAGAAATAAGAAAAACAAAATCTTTACAATTCAGGAAGGGTGGACAGACTGTGTGTACCTCAAAATCAGGTTTTACTTCTTTTTTGTTTTCCCTTCTCATTTCTGTAGTCCTTGTGAGCTGAGGTCATGCCAGGCTGAAACTTCCAAAATACTCAGCCAATTAAGGTAATTCTGATGGTGTGTACTCATGGCAACTGTTGGTATAAGATACTGCAAAAGTTGTGTAAGTCAGCATGCCAAAAAGTAATTGGTGGCAGTATTCCAGAAAGAATTAAATGCACTGAATAGCTGTTAATAAGGTTTTTACTCAGGGGTATTTCTCTCTCATGCTCTGTGTTAGTAACCCTAACAACAGAATTCTCCCTCATGAATTAGTAAAATAGACTAGATAAAACAACATAAACGGAACATTAAAAAATTTCTATTAAATGATACAAAGCTTAAAGACTTTCCCTAATGCCCTCATCAATTATAACAGAGCATTTCACATACACATAGGATGCAGAGGTTTTGGTGAATCATATAATAAATACATATGTGTATATGTTTGCACATGTACGTACATGAATACTTGAAAGACGGAAGCTGCTTTTCTCTCTTATATCACAGTCATAGAAGCAATCCACATAATGAGGAAGAAATCATGTATAAAATAGCAGTAGGGAATTACCAAAGACCTTAGGATGCCTGAAGTGGCTACCTAAAAAACCAGAGACTAGACAGGAATAAGGGAATAAAGGTAGGTATTTATCTGAAGGGCCTTCAAAGGTACACCCTGTGGAGTCCAGAGGCTTTTGCCTAGATGGATCCCAAGATGGATGACAGGTCACGAGTTCTTCACGCTTTTATAAGTTTGGTTCATTTCCATATCAGGGTTAATTCTCCAGTTAAAGCTTCAGTTAATGATGCAATTTCCCCAAGCTTGCCTCCCTCTCCAAAATGTTGGTTTACACTTTTTGGGCCTGGGACAGTCTGAGTGTCCTTGGAGAGCAGACCTGGAGAGGTTTTGTTATGTCTACCTAGCATGAGAGAGCAGAAGTTAGCAGGCTACAAGAAACTTCAGAGTTACACACTAGGCAGAACAGGATTTTAAAAATATAAAAGTGAAAACCCAAGGCATCACTTCAACTGCAGCATGGGCAAAAAAAATAGTCATATTATCAGGAATGGAATGAAGTTCACATGAAGAGTACAGATTTTAGTCATTTGGGAAATCCCCTGTAGTTCAGAGTTCTCCTCTTCACCCTGAAGATTGCTTGTTAGCATTTGTAGCTAACCCCCACATCCTCATCTCAACATCATAACTACCTAACAATAATCCTGAACTTTTTCTGCTTCAATCAAAAAAAAATGGATTAAAATCCCATATTTAAATAACTCAATTTGTGAAACTCTCCTGACTCCATTACTCATGACGCACCCACAGGCAGACTAAACTACTGCATATAGCAAGACCAACAATACTATAGATTTGGTTCAGGTTACTCTGAAAAAATCTATTATACTAAGCATGTGTCCTCTGTAAACACATTTTTCTGTAAAGCTTGAGCCAGTTCCCAGTGAAACTGTGCCAAAAGATATCTGCGAGGAACATGTCAGTAAGTACTTAGAAGTAATCCTCACATCTTTCCTCCAGTAATTCATTTTGCAGTACCCTTTCCTGTCAAACTGGAGATGAAAAAATTGTCCCCTCTGCGCTGATGAGATTGATTTCTTTTACAGGCAGTGTTGTAACTAGTTTACGTAAAATGAAATGTGTGTCACAAAAAATAAACCACACAATGTCACTGAATAAAGGAGCAAAGTGTTTCTTTATACTGATGGCAAGACCTATTTTTGAGTAGGACAGAAATATCAAAAGAATGTTTTCTAATCTGTTGTTTAACACGTTCTTGTCTGTTTGTCTGGCAATGCAAATAGCATGTTGTGTTATAGCTAAATGGTTTAAACTATTCAAGCTTATCCCAAGCTGGTCTAAACATATCCCAAAATATAGGCTATGCCATGAGTAATTTTCATATATTTATTAATATTTTTCTTCTTGAAGGTGCTTTTCATTGCAAGAAGAGCTGCATGGGCCAGGAAATCTTTTCTAAAAGTTGAGAGAAATGGAGAAAACTGAACAAAAAATGTCAATAAATGTACATGTGTATTATGCCAGAGCTTTTAATATTTCTATGTCTGTGTATGTTTCTGACATGATACACAAATATCTCCAATTACGTGCATCATCACTTATTTCAATAATTTCTCTATAAATGATCAATCTATGGCACAAATACTACAAAACTTACCTGGCATAAATCATGGAGAAACATGTTAACCTCTTCATTTTAATTAATCTTTCTGTTTAGAACAGCGATCACTTCAGAATTTCAGGAAAGTCAGGGAGGAATTCTGGTGTTCAGTGACTAGGGATGCCAGTAGGTCCACTTTATATAGAGAACTTAGGAAAGAAGAGAGACATCTTTTTGAACTGTTGAGGGAAATGGAGAAAACTGAACAAAAAGTATTATCAAATTTACATGTGCGTCCCTCTGTTTATGAAAGTACTATTTTACTCTAAGTACTGCATAAAATCAAGATAGCAGGGAAAAATAATTGTGTACTAAATTATGCTTTGTTTGTAGCACTGGTTTTATTCTGATTTTCATTTAAGTGAACTTTCCTTATGTCCTTCTGGAAAGAAATATGAGGAAGAAGAGGGATGCTACAAATTTACTTGAATCACTTGAGCATCCTACTTATCTACAGAATGGGACTTCAGCTTGTCTCTTCAACTTGTACTACCACAGCTGTTCCACTCTGTATAATCATGTAGTGTACAGGATCCTATTATTCAGTGGTTAAGAACAGGATGTAAATAAATCAGGGTATATTTACAGAACCTTCTATTTTGTCTGGGCTAGAAAAATATTTGATTAATAGTAACAGCATGAACTTGAACACATATCTCACGAATTACAATCTTGATAATAATTCTGACTGCTCAAGCTTGTATTTCCTGAATTTTGACTAAAATTTCTGCCTGAATATGTTCAAAAGGAAGACAAAAATAAAATAAAATGCTTACTTTCAACATTTCAAACAAAACTTCATGGTTCTGGGGAAAGATGGAATTCTGGTATGACTTTTTTAATAGAACATATTATTTTCAAGTTGTTTTTGCAAGGCCACCGAAACATTCCTCTTGTGTTAGTGGTCTTTAAAAAAATTCGGTGAAGTGCTAAAAGTGTGCTACATGTTCTAATAGCAAATAAAGGATGGTTCCTATCAAATGAAAGGATGTCAAAAACTGAAGGACATTCATGCATGGAAAATCCCTCCATGTATTTGGGTGTCCTAATTTCTGAGAAAATGGCAACAGAGTTCAAATAATTTTCAATAAAGAGGGAAACCTTTTTATTGAATAACATCTGGTTCCTGGTTGGTACACAGGTCATAGCCTATAGCTAGGCTTTTTGCTAGGGTTTTCTAACAAGTCTGACAGCTGTGAATAAGAATCAAAATAATCTTCTTATAGATCATATTGAAGAAACCTTTAAGCCTTTAAGAAATTCAGTGATCTTTTTTATAGCCTAACTTATAGCAAGTGGAGTAAGACACGGCAGGTAGACCTCAGTTTCTGGTTTTGTCTCTAGTTTCCTTGGAGACTTCTGCAGGTCACTTCCTCACTCTTTGTGAATCATAGAATGGTTTGGGTTCAAAAAGATCTTAACGATCATCTCTTCTGGCATGTCTCAAGTGAAAGGACAATATCAGATTGGATATTAACAAAAAATTTCACTGAAAGAGTGGTTGGAATAAGTTAACCAGGGGGGTGGTGGAGTCTCTGGAAGTGTCCAAGAGACACTGGATATGTCACTTGGGGATATGGTTTAGGGGCGATTATTCTGGTCTGGGTTGAAAGTTGTCCTAGAAAGTCTCTTCCAAATTTGAGGATTCTGTGATCTATTTCCAAAATCCTCTGCCATGGAATGTGCACCTTTCACTAGACCACGTTGCTCAAAGCCACAAGCAGCCTTGCCTTAAACACTTTGGGTTGGGACATCCACAGCTTCTCTGTGCTACCTGTACCAGTGCCTCACCAGCCTCACAGTACCGAATTTCTTCCTAATATCTAATCTAAGCCTACTCTCACTCAGTTTAAAAACATTTCGCTTTGTTTTGTCACTGTATACCCTTGTAAAAGGTCCACTTCATCTTTCTTGTAGGCTCCCTTCAGGTACCAAAGCACTGCCATAAGGTCAGAGAGCCTTCTCCATGCTGCACAGCCTCGGCTCTCTCAGGCTGTCTTCACAGGAGAGGTGCTTAAATCCTCCTCTGATCATCTTGGTGGACTCCTCTGCACTCACACAGGTCAGTGTTGTGGGCCCCAGAGCTGGGCATAGCACTCCAGGTGAGGTCTTATGAGGGCAGAGTAGAAAGCCAGAATCACCTCCCTGGATCTGTTGGCCGTGCCTCCTTTGATGCAGCCAGGACAGAGTTGGCTTTCCAGACTGCAAGTGCACATTGCCAGGTCATGTTGAGCTTCTTATCAACCAACCCGTCCAAGTCCTTCTCCTCAGGGCTGCTCGACACCCAGGCACGGCCCAGCCTGTATTGCTGCTTGGGATTGTCCTGGCCCAGGTTCAGGACCTTGGACTTTGGCCTTGTTGAATTTCATGTTCATATTGTCATCAATGGGACAAATTTGATGTATTTAATCCTTTGTTTCCTTGCCTTTTATTAGTAGCCTGTGAAAAACAAACACCTCAGAAGTTCTGAAACAATCCTTCACCATTTCTGCCATGTTTTGTTAATTTTGTATAAACCTTGTTGGATAATTCAGCTTCAGACACAGGACTTCCTGAAGCCCTCCATTTTGGCAGACGCGTTTCTGGTGAATAAATAATTGTCTGGAACACATCACACAGGTTCATTTCGATTCACTTCCATGTAAGAATCCAAAATTCAGTACGGGAACAAGAAACTGTTCTGGGGATATGACACAATCTGGGAACTATTATAAGTCTTCAGGAAAAACTCTTTTTGGTCAGATTTCAAAAAAAGAAAATTCTAGAAACAAACACTCTGAGTATTGGCAGAACATCCAATGGTAACTGAATATTATTTTTTGATTCTTTGTTGCAAAGAAGGGAACAGAGTCCTGAAGAAAGACTGCTTGGTGACTGAAGTGGTTGATACTGACTAACCCAAGGTGCATTTACAAACTATTTTGCTTGACAAATTCTTTACACACTATCTTTTCTTATTTGAAATGTGGACCTTCTCTGTTTGGTAACCTCATTAAACTTCAATAGCATTTGAGGAACAATGTATTTGATCTGAAGTCAACCCAACATCCTTCTCTGAGTGTTTAAAAGGATAATGAAGTTTGGTAACATTAAGATTTCACCTCATCATTTTTCTTTTCATTTGTTAAATTTTCTTCTCTCTTATGCTTTATACTTAGTTATTATGTATCTGTCTTTCTTCACTCAGTCTTGAAAATGTATTTTTAATTTAATTGATGGAAACTGAAACAAAAATGTGAACTGATCTCTATTTTCATGATATGTATCTTCCATTTTAAGAAAAAACATTTTCAAAGAAGTTACGTGGTACAAATTTCCTTCTAGACAAATTTAATGCATCACTCACAATACCTTAAATTCCTTATTTTTAATCTTAATTTCAGGTAAAATGCAAACTGGGGGCAGTAATTTCTATTTTATCACTCACAGACTACTATTAAAAGAAACAAGAACTCCTGCCAACTCTTGGCCACTCTACAAAAAGAAAATCATTATGCACTAGAATGAGCTGCTTTTTACTGCAAAATTTTCCATTTATACTGGCAGTTCCCTACAAGTAAGTGCTTATAAACTGTGTCCATGATGAGCAGTATGGTTTTCAGTCAGAGGCTGACAATTTGTATCAAAATATGAGGACCAGCAGATGGTGATCTTGCAGATGGTGATCTTGTTGGTTTTATTTAGTTGGGGGTTTTTTTCTGATAAAACTGGCCATAGGCTCTTAAAAACTGCATTTATTGTCAGTCAAGGCCTGGTGTTTTTCAAAAACTGTGGATTTTCTTTCTACATAAGGCTACATCCAGTGATGTTGTTTTCTTAAAGATATATCACGGATTTTAGCCACATAAGCAACCTAATATTATACGGTGCAAGGAAATTGCAGCATTTGCCTTGCTGGAATGGAGGGATAGTACTCAAGTGAAAATCAGCAATGTGATCCTGCAAAGACACAATATTCTGGTTCCATATGGTCTAAATAGAGCAGCTTGAAATTACTGTAATTGGAAGTGTTTCATTAAACTCTCTAAGGTACAGAAATTTAAAAAGGACTGTGCTTCCAAGCACAAAGCATAAGTTTTCTCTAGGCAAGAAAAACAGAAGTGAAGCGTCTCAAGACAGGGGCATCATTAAAGCCTTATGATAAATGCTGTAATTTATCACAGGTACAAAGCTTTTTGTATGTTGGACCAGAAATTGGTCATTACCTCCAGTAAAAAGTAGAGAAGAAAAGGAAGAGAAAGTGGACAAAAACTTAAATTTAAAAATATAATAAAAGTTACAATAAAAAGATGAAGTGACTTTTCTTGACTGATACTAAGGAAAATACAAGCCTTCCCCTTTGTATTTTATTTTCGGAATCAGTTTTCCCAATGAACAGAGACCTATAAGTGCCTCTATGACCAGGCTGTTTGTACCCAGATACAGAACCAGTGGCACAAGATGTTAGGTGAAAGAAGGCAAGTATGAATAGCCTTTCTCTCAGGGATGTTACATGACCTTTTTGTTTTCTGCAACATAAAATATAAAATTAAAAGGAAAAAAAACAACAACAACAACAACAACAACAACAACA
>VZRF01007995.1:717005-730715 GCA_013396875.1 Vireo altiloquus
AAAAAAAAAGTGAAACTACAGCAATTCTCCAAACCTTGTTTATTGAATGTCAAGCTGAGAGCAGTTATTGACCCAGGGGGATTACAGTTTATTCAGGGTGCCAAGTAATTATAGAAGTGACATTAGATCATCATTTACACTCACAGTATAGTCATGAATGACAATGTCAGCTAAAACAAGGACAGATGAGAAAGTGCCCACAGTTTACAATATTCCCAAGAAGCATTGCACAGGATGTAAGTAAATGAGGGTTGTCTGGTCTAGTAGCTGCTCGTTTCCATTGGAAATTACCACCTGCTGTTCTCAGTGGCAGTTAACACTAATATGAGAAACCCTGAGCCAAAGCAATAAACTAACAGCAAATGTTGTTTTCTGTTTTCTGTCTTTTCACTTAGGTAACAGATAGAGAAAATTACAGAAGAGACCTCTTAAGCAGAAAGCTTTGGTACTCAGCAAAGGTATCCTTTTATCGGGAGATTCTGTAATAGAGTTTTGCAAAACTTGCAGCACTTGCCTAAATTCATACGAGTTATTCATTTACAAGGCAGGTAGCAGTCCCCTTTGCATAATTTCCACACAGTTCTTTCCAGATTAAATTCAAAAATATGCAGACTAATCTGCTAGAAATATGAGAACTCCTCAAATCGGAAATACTTACTGGTCTCTGGCATCAGTATGATGCCATTGACTTAAACAGATCTGCAAGAAAAAGTGAATATCCAACCCAGGAACATTCAGTAAAAAATACCTTTCTAAAATTGTTAACGTCAGGATAACCAATAGGGCTTTTGCCATAATCTACGAGCTTTACAAACAGGAAGGCTGAAGGAAATTCTTGGAGGTCATTAGGAGACAATCATCGATGTAGTCTTTCACTAGGCAAGATGAGACTCTTACAAAAATATTGCTAAGAACCCAACCCTGGAAGCTGAAAGATCAGTGAACACAGGAGAGAGGACCATAGGAACATGCACAGTAACCCTCTCACTTCAGCTTGGACAGAGAAGGATCTATTTAGCAAGGCAGCCAATCTCACAAGGAAGAAAAATTAGCAAAGCACTCTGCCCACTTTATGATCAAAGGATATCAAGAAAAATTTTACACTGAGTTAATTTTTCAGCTTCCTTTTTTTCTCATTACCTAATCTAAAAAGAAAATCAAGTAGTTCAGCTTAGGAAAGGATACCCCTAACTAAAACAGCACGAATTTCACATCCCTGCTCCTTTAAATTATCATTATGTCAAACCTTCTGAAGTAAAGGTCTTTTTTTTTTTACAGCTTCTATGTAAAACAGAAAAATCTGTTATTCTTCTATATTTTTCTGTGGTAAGCTCTCCTTCTCTATCGTGTAGGCTGATTCCCTTATTACAAATGGATACGAAAATGTTTAAAATGTAGTCTTAAGCTAGTTGAACCTACAAGCCAAAGGCTATAGTATTTTGGCTTAGTTCTGCATGTATCCTTGGTCTGAAGCAGGAGCCATGTGGTCAGTAGTATCATAAGCACAACTGCAGCTAGCTGCAAGGAATTTTTCCAGAAGCTAAGGAAAGGGACACGGCACTGGAAACACTAATGAAAACTAGCATGTGAGATAATCAAGTATCTGCTCCACAGTGATGGAAGAAAAGAAACTACAATATAGTTTTCTGGTATTTTTATGCAGACAGTGTTTCCCTAAATCTCTTTATACCCTCAAGCAAAAGAGAAGAAATTATAAGATATGTTTTTGCCTTTGAAAAGAAAGGAAGGAGGAGGAAAGTGGCAGAGCAAAGGATAACGAATAAGGATTACAATGTGTGGTTGGAGCTGAAACCCTGTTTCTGTTTTCAAGCAGATCATCACACACACCTGCCTGCCTTCTTAAACACAAACACATTTTGGGGTTGCAACAGCTATCAATGTCGAAACCAGCATCAAGAACATTATGTCCTTGTCTGGTCAGCACGTATGAATAACTCTACACCTAGACACAGTGCATTTAGCTTATTGCGTGTATTTCAACACAAATAACTATTTTCTGCTGTTGATGACGGGCTTTGCATTAACAAAATGTTTAAGACTGTAAAGTATTACAAGAATGTAATATGTGAATTTTGTCCAAGTGCTTTGTTTTGTTCAAAAGGGAGACATCTCTCTTGAAGAATTCTTCTACAGGATTCTTCTTGCATTGAATCGAACACCATTTCTATGGTTCTAAATTTTGCCCATCAAAACTAATTAAAAAAGAGAAAACACCTTATTATTAGACAATTTGGGATCTTAAAAATGGATTACCATTAAAGCCAGGGTTCAATCCATTTTCAAAGCTCATCTCATTTGTGCATCTGATCTCAGGGAATAATCATTGCTTGATATAAAATTTACCATGACACACTAACAACAAAGAAAGTGTTGTAGTGGACGTTGAAATGTCTGTTTCCTACAATTCAAGTATTCAAGGCATTTGTCTTCTGAGATTTAGATTAAAACTGTCATATTGTCCTAACACTTTGCCTAAATCCTACATTTCTCCTGCAATGTAAAGTTAACTGTGAAGTTAGGTCAGAAAGCAAGACATCCTCATTACAGCATAATTCTGACACCTGATAGTCCATCTCCCTCACATAATGCAACCATAAGAGAAATCTGTGCGCAAAGCAGCTGGAAAAGTATGAATTTACTTTAATGGTTGTAGGATTTTACATCACCATTGGCTACAGTAACTTAAGCACAAAAGAACAGTTCCTTGTGTAGGAATTACAGTGTTAAATAATAACCCCTCAATGGAAAACATCTAATTTGTCTCAAATTCTCTTTTTCTGACAGTGCTAGGAAGGAAGTCCATTACCTTCAGCAAAGCTGAAAAATAATAAAATACTTCTCTTACAATAAATATTTTTCTATTTTAAGAAAAAATGCAGTAACATCACAATTTATAAGCCAACATTGTTTTCCAGCTGGAATAAGAGAAACAGGGTGATGTTCTGGAGCAGGCTGGTCTCAAATATTCATGTATGTCTGTTTTCTGACAAACACTGCGAACACAAACAAATCGCCATTTCTGCTAGGAAGAGAGATAATCTTTACAAATAGATTTCACATTTGAAAGATTAATATTTTATTTTGGGAGTTATTTTATACAAATAGTCCTATAACAGCAAAACTAGGTGAAACTTTTAGGGCTTTTTCTCTAAATACAAAATTTCTATTAATTTTAAATCAAATGGACTTATACAGTTTAGTAATATAGAATTTAGTGAAGGAACTAATTCTATGTCTTATTTCTGTTTCTCAGACAAATTCCATGGTCAAAGACCTATATGTTTTAGTTAATTTAATGGGAAGAGAAGCTTTTAACCAATGATTTGCAGTGTTCATGCATTCTTGTGAAACCCAAGAAAGAAAACTCATAAAGAAATTTCAGAGGTGTAAATTTTCATGCAGCTGTAATGGATAACCTAAATTTCTAAAGTCTCCCTTTCTATTGGAAAGATAATACTGCAAAGAAAGTTTAATACTATTGGCTCAGGTTCTGCTACTGAGTGTCTGATCACAGCTTCTCTCTCCATCAGCCAGGAGAACTGCCTAGTTATAAACTTTAGGAGTGCAAGAGATAAAATGGCCATTCTCTGCCATATTTTCATTTAAAAGGAGCAAGTGACAGCAGAATGGTTTCACAGGATAATATTTTTCATGACCACTTGTGTACTGTGCAGTTTATGTGAATATTCCTTTAGGTCATATATACAGCAACTGCTATATTTTACCTGGTATAGGGCAGGTATAAAATCAGACATGCACTTCCCAATATTTTGGCATACAGGTCACACCTACTCCTGTACTTTGACAGGTAGATCAATTATTCAGTGTAACAGACAAGTTACCTTGTATAAAACCTTACTTTTGAAGATGTTTGCACAGCTACATTGCAATAGAAAAGTTGTTGGTTTTTTCTCATCACAAAAAGCCAAATTTTTAGAGTGATTATATGTTTTGTTTAGGGCTGAGAGGATGCTTCTTCTCTTTGCCTTCTGAGGGTTGAATGTCACCATACTTGCAGCTAAAAATTATGGCTTAAAAGTTCTGTTTTGTTTGATTCCATTACAGTGCTGTTACTGATTTAATTAAAAATCACTCATATATGCTGTCATAATTATATAGAATTATCCAAAGCCCTCAAAGCTCCAAGGACTGCATGGGCTTTTTAAAATTCAGTATATTATATTGTCAAGATTAATTGCACATTGAACATATATATTTTTTTAAAGTGTCTTTCCATCCTAGCTTTAACCACACAATAATGGAAAAATAAATAGACAACCTTTTTTGTTTTAAGAAATGGCATGTATTGTAATATTCTGTTTTACTTTGTCTTCTGAAATGTATAAACACAGACAAGTAAAAAACAGTGTAATTAATTTCATTATGTCATATGAGACTTGCTCTCCAAATAACAGTTTATTTTTGAAAGCTTATCTGAAGAACTGATCAGATTTTATACTAATCTGTGCCTTCAGAACAGTGAATAGTGATATATCAATGACACTAAATGGCACATGGTTTTCCTAAAATGTTTGCATTTGGCTCAGTAAGTCTATTAAGTGTCTGAAAAGGCTTCTGACATCTTACAAGTCTTGTCTTTTTATTTTTTTTTTTCCCAGAAGCCTTGGCCTTAAAAGGATTGGAATTTTCAGGTCTGTTAAGACTGGAAGAAATGTTCCAAAAATACACTTACAAATGTAAAATATTATCAGACATAGGATTGTTTTAGGGAGGATATTGCATAACCAGAATAAAAGTCATTCCATTGCAGTCATATATATGTCCAGCATTCGGCCTCTGGCTGGAAACACACTACACACAGGATTTCAGATGCATAAGAAAGCTTTATTTATTTTTTTTCCTGTCTACCTATATAACCAAGAAAACCACGGGATCACCAATCCTACAAGGATTAGAGAGGATGAGGTCCTAAAGTCTTTAATTCTTGTCTCTATTTCGTTGATTTTTTTAAAGCCTGATTGTTTTCCAGATAATTTTTAGTGTTTCTTGGAATGCAAAGACTAAAAGAAACCTTAAGGAAATTTTCATAAGATATACAAATAGACAATTCTGTCCATTTTCTTCTTATACTACCAAAAAAAAGGTAAAATTAACTTTTTTTGATATTGCCAGTTTTAGTTTTGGTCATTATTCAAAATAATTTCCTCCTCTCTGGCCACATTTGTAATTGTTTTTTTAAGATCTATCATAGCCACCAAATATGTGCTTTGACATATCCATATTCCCTCTTAATTGTATGTTTTTGCCGTCTGCAGATAAATAATTCTGATTTTTTGGGCTTTTGTAAAGCACCTTTTAAAAATGGCATTTTAGTGCTAATGAGTCAACAAAGAGAAAAGTGTCTATGGCTCTCAAAATACTGTGTTCAAACAAACTAATAGCATTAGAAAAAATCAACCTCATAAGTATTAACTGCACATTAGGGAACAGCTGAAATTATGGGTTTGGCTTCTCTTTTAGAGAAATTTTTCTTGATATATAAGGGAAAAATCTACTCACCTGGCTCTGATTCTGCAAGCAAGACAGGAGGAAAAAGCTGTTCCCCTATTTTACATTGCACAGGCAGTTAAAATAATTTTTCATTTAAAGTTTCATCCTATACCTAAGAAGCCACAAAATGCAATGAGAAGCTTCATTAATACATCTTAGTTTTCTAGAGCACAGTGGAGGAGTGCCAAACCCAGATTGTTTTAAAAAATACAAAATCAATCTTTCTTGTTCCCAGTTCTGCACTCTTCCCTCATCTCCCTGCCCTCGCAAAAAATCCATGAAATTTAAAAATAGTGCTGGTTTTCTTTTTAAAATTTGCATTGCTTACTGAACTCTCAGAATTCATGTCTTCACATTTTTCTCCTCACCAGGAGCTCTGAAGCCTTAGTGATATTTTCTATTTTTAAAATAGATGATCACTTAACTGCAGGAATTGCAATTTAGAGGGAGCCATGGGCACTGTCCCTCTCTCAGCAGTGAAGTGAAGCAGGGCAAGACCTATCCATGGAGGGAGGCAAGGGACTCACCTCTCTCCTCACCCCATTGCTCAGTATGGAGAGGGCTCTGCTCTCCACTGATTGGTAAGGAACGAGGCCTCAGAGACTCATCCAAGTCTACTTCTGCAGAACTTCAGATTCTGGGGAATACAAGAATTACACAGGAGTCAAAACTTGAGGTGGGAGCTCAGGCTTTGAGGACATAAAAATCCTGAGCCTCTTCCCATCCCTGCTGTGCAGGCACTTCCCAACGCCACTGCTTCCTTCTGCAAAGTAGAAATCAACCAGCACATGTGGGTCGATTTTATCAGACTTCTTATCTGCTCTCTGTTAGGGGAATACCACATCACTAGGGTATATCATAATATGATATGTCACCTAGCTATTTTTCTTATTCCCTAAGCAGAGAAATGAATTCTGGATGAATGCTGGATATGCTGGATGGGCTTTTTTCCAACCTATCCCTTGAACATAATAATAACATTAATAATAATAACAATGTTAATAATAATAACAACAGCAACAACAATAACAACATTAATAATATTTTTTGTCATCATAATCATCATTAGTACTACTACTACTGCTACTACTACAACAATAATACGTACTTAGTTTCCAAAGAACTTTCACAAACAATACTGCATCTAGACAGCTCTATAAAAATGTGTTTACTTTTGGGCTTAAAAGAAGCAGCCCAGCAGTAAATAGAAGAGAGTCTTGTAGAGGAAGAACAAATTTGGTAAGAGAAAACTGGGATAAACTGTAGTTTCTAAAAGGAGAGTCATGACATTTGTCTGTCTTACTAGAAAACTTTCACGTTAAAAGTGTTTTGTGAATTTAGTATAGCTTAGAAGCCTGGAAAGACCAGGTGGAATTTACAGGGATTTGGACACGAGGTGTTAGAAAGTCTGACCATCTCAAAAATCCTATGTATTTATGTCACTAAACGATGCCCTGTAGACTTGGATTGTTCTTGTATGGCCCTTAAAATATTGATTTCAACTTGCACTGAAGTCTGTTTGTCATCAAAGAACTCAGCATGTCAGAAGAAGTGAACCCTGGGAGGACCTGGGTCTTTATCAAACCTAAAGTGGACCAAGAAAGGCAATAGTTTACCTGACTCAGTCAGGAATCTCACTTGGTGTCAGATCTTATTTCTTCATTTCCCTGCTGAGCCTCTCTCCACCAGCTCCTGAATGATGCAGACAATACTGAGGATCTGCTGGGGTAAAGTGAAATAATCCCCATGGGAAGTTGTGGGGAATAGTTGGTTCAATACCCCCACCTGAAATATGTCATGTCTTTTTCAGATTGCAGTGGAAAGAGTTGTCTCAGTTATTGAAGGCAACTATCTCCACTCAGAGGCAACTCCTTCTTTTATTTCCTTTCATCGACCAAGTAAATCCTATCTTAAAATTAATTAAGGTTTCTTTGTAAAATTTGTAGTAAAATATACCACTAAGAGACTTTCCCTGGTTTTATGCCATTTTTCACTACTTCCATCTCCTTAGTTATGGTCTCCTTCAGAACTTATGCTCATGTTTTGCTTATTGTTGAATGTTGGCTAAAAATGTTGTGGTTCATTTTTCCCCACTGATGGATGAGGAAAGTAAAAAAAATTGATTCTTCCTGGACATGTGATTTTGTATGCAGTTTTTTTCTCAGTGTAGAAACCAAAATGACTAATTCCTCCTTAAACATTCAAAAAGGACTCAGAAAGTAATTTTTTTTCTTCTGTTTCAATATTAGATTGGCAATTTTCATATCCAACTTCTTATTTCCCAAACTGCCCCTTTTGAAAAAAACTTGAAAAAATGCAGCAAGGACCCTCTGTACTCTTTTAAACCCAGATGCCTTTAGAATATGTAGGATGTATGCATACATGTACACTGTCTGTATAGAAGTTTGTGTCTTCGTTTATCATATTATCTGCTGTGCTATAATCACTTTTCTGTGTTAGGATCATTTAAGGGGCTTTTTATGTTTTGGGGGGGAGGTTTTTGTTTTGGTTTTCTGGGGGTTTTATTATTTAGTTTTGGTTTTTGTTTTGGCTTATTTTTTTCTGAAGTCTCCATGAAATTTGAAAAAATAACTAAAGTTCTCTGTTAGTACAACTTCTGCAAAAGGAGATGTGTGTTTGAGAGAGACAGCTCCAGCTCTCAGGAGGCTTTGTTTTTATATTGCTGAACATACAGAACACAAAGAGAAGGGTCTGTCCTCCCACATATCTTTTCACTCCCTATGGGGAAAAGAGAAAGTTTCAAACCACTCATTTAGCAGCCTGCTTGGTCTTTTTTTAACTTGACTTTTAAGGGGCCAAGAAACAAAGGAATTAAAACTCATTCGGTTGGAAAAGCAGATTAATACTTTCACTGATTTAGAAGTGAGGAATAATCCACTCAAAAGAAATGGGGTGAATTTGGAGATTGTTACTATCATAAAAAGAACCAGGGGATACATGAATTCTCAACAGCTACTGTAATCCCAGGATATTAACAATGGGTGAAACTGAATTTGCTTGAATTTAAATTAGCTTAATATGTTGCCATAAATAGTTATAAATTTGAATAAGCAACTGTGTTTCTCTTACTTATCAGCAATTCATTTTTGTTACTTAGTGGAGGAGAAAAAATCTTTTGTGTCAATGGTGACGATCTCCACAGGACTTACTTTACCAGACACCATTATTCTACCAAAAACTGGGACAAAAATGCTTATTTATTTGAGGGCAATTCCCAGCTCACTTTTAATCTTCAACATACCCCCATTGTATATTGACTCCACTTTTGTTTTTCCCTGTTCTTTTCCTCTTTATATCACTGAAGTAGCTTTTACTTGTTAAAACAACCTTTTCAAGATCTAACAGTTCCCTGACGGAGTTGATGATCTCTCTTTTTATGGTCCTTATAGACTTCCTATTTATTCTCACTCTCTTACCAAAGAAGTCATTTGTCTAGTTACGTCTAGAATTCCTTCCTCAATATTTTTCTGCCTTACTTGCAGCAAACATGACAGATCTTTGAAGATCAATACCAATAATTTATGTTATTCATTCCATTTTCTTTTTATTTTTATTGTCCAAATAAAAATATTAATTTTCTACTACTTTGTGTGTTTCTTTTTAATTAAGTTAATCACCACAAAATCCAAATTCAGTCTTCCATAGAATCTTCCTTACTTTTCAGAGATCGCATTTGTATTAGTTAGTAAATTATTAGTTAGAAACTTGCTGGTAACAGTGTAAGAGACTTAAAGATCATGACTGCCTCAAACACTGTTAAGGTCACTGTAGGACTTTCCCCTCCGTAGCAAACTGCAAAGAAGCAACTGCTCACCTGCAAACACCAAACTCACCCCCTGCAATACGCCTCTTGGATTCTTGGAATTTGGACTGTGAGTTAAGCCACCTGAGAGGAACTTGAGATGAGATAAAGGTGGTCCTATTGCCCAGTTATCTCAGGTCTAAAGAGAGGTTAACAAGGCTGGGGGAGAAGAATGTGCCCACAAGGAAAGCCAACTCCGCAGCTGGGCTGAAAATCAGCTCTGGCCGGGTCCATTGTGGGGAGCGGGGAGCCCACAGCCCACAGCCCACAGCGCACAGCGCACAGCGCACAGCCTACAATCCACAGCCCATAGCCCATAGCCCATTCCTGAGGCCCTTCCACCAGAGACTGCACGGGACACACAGTGCTGCAAAGACAGTGAAAAACTACCTCGGGGGAGGTGCTTGGGCATTCCCAATACATCTGAACATATATTAACCCATTGAATTCCATGTTTTGAGGACCCCACCACCGAGAAGACCAGAAGAAAAGGACCAATGGGAAACCATCTGGACCCACAGGTGGAGATATCTTTTTACTTAACCTGTGTCTCAATCTTCTTCTTTCCTACCTTCCCCCACCTCTCCTTTCCTATTTCTTTTTACCTCTCTCTACCTCACATTTACTATTAAATAAAATCCCTACAATTGACTTGGAATATGGTCTTGTTTGCACCTTAATTCAGGCAGAGGCATTCCTCTAATAATCGTAATAATTGGATCTGAACAAGTGAAGAGACAATCTGATGGAGAAATGTTTGATTCTCATTTCCAGCAGTGCTAAGCTAGAACACTCATTCTAAAATCCCTCTAAGGAAATGCAGAATTTCCACTGAAGACACAATAGCCACAGTATTTACTTCAAATGCCTTTACCAGTATCCTAGTCTATCTAAAGTTAATTTTAGCTTTAGATTTTAGTCATAACTAAAGGTCTGTAGAAGGCAAGTGAATCTCAATGGTTTGTGAAATCATATTCCTTGCAGATATCTTATTATAATAACTATCTTTGTGTATTTATATTTATACAAATATGAGATAAAACAAAGAAAGGAAAGATGACAGAACTTTGCAGCTAGTGATTTCTTTACTTCTATAAACCAAAGCTCTGAAAACTTTGATCAGTACATGTAAGTACAAGGTGATCTGTGTTATGTGTCAAAGTGACACAATAATTAATATCCCTAATAATAATCTAATGTGTTCCTCTACTTGTCTATAAAGCCAGTGCTTTATGGAGTACTTAGTCTTTATAATGTTATCAAGTTGTTTCATTCCTTTGCAAGAAAATTGAGTTATCTTGCCTTCATCTATCAATCAGGACAACTGGAAAGAAAATGTAAATTTAAAATTGTGTAAAGGAAAAAATCTAAATATTTACTTTTTCTAAGAATCCCTTATGTGCAAAAGACCATTGAGCATGGAATTCTTGTAGCACTGTATACCAATCCCAAATTCCTTTTCTGAATGAAGGGCGAGTTCAAATATCTAAAACTGAATATTTGGTGCCGCCTTTGTCTCTAGATTCTATTTATAGCATGGAAACATTCATTTACTTCTTTAAGAAATCATGATTTTTAATTTTCTTGAAGAGCATTGATTCCAAGACTTCACAAGATCAATGGCCCAGGTGATCAGGATCAGCAACAGGATCTATCTGAGAGAAGCTTACTCTGCCTCTCATAGACATGGGAATAGAGGAAAATATTAGATTATTAAACATTATATCAAATTTATATGAATAACAAAATTCCTCATAAATGCACACCAAAAACTCCTAAGAACATGCACACAACACATAAGAATACATACTTTACATCTGAGATTCAATGTCTTGAGTCTCATTTCATACATTTTGCCATGAAACAAGACAAGTGGTCATTTTGTTATACTGAATGTCTTTTCCGAAAAATATTTGCAGTGCTGTTGATAAGCTTTTTCAAAAGAACAAGATGACTTTTACTATTTTCAATTTTCTCAGCTTGAAAAATATCCTTTCAATTCATTATTTGGAATATACATTTTCAATGGCAAAACTCAGGGGTACCAAAATGTACAAATACTTTTGGTTTTACTTATGTTTTGCGCCTAAATGGTCACTTGCTTACACAGGCCAGGTAAATAGGCAAGCCTTACCTGTCTACTTCACCTCTGGTAAAATATTTCCTTCTGTTAAGGCATTAGCTGTCTTTGTGTTTATAACTGGGTCCCGAATGTTTAACACCAACCTTAGGGGCTTCCTTAGGAGCCTGGCCCTTACAATAATCACTTCTGGAAAACAAACAAACAAACAAACAAGTGTCAGATATAATTGTGTCTGTATTTTTTTTTAATTTTATAATTATTTCACCTGTTTGATTCTGGTATTACTATCCACAAAGCCATTTAAGTCTTCAGAGCTAAAGTTTTCTCATTTTGCTACTTCTTCTAAATAAAAAAAATTCAGTCACTCTTGTGTTTCCACTCAATACTATTAATTCACTATATTGTTTTCTAAATGTAAACAATTTAAAAAATTTTACGAGTGAGTGTTAGATGGCGATGAATTTACTTAGAAACATCTTTTCTCTATGTCCCCCCTATACTGGGGAAAAAGATGCTGTTGGACACAGCTTTGTGTGTCTGAATCTGGCCTGCAAAACTGTGCAGATTTCTCTATTACATGGTGGCCAAAACAATGAGAAAATATTCTTCTGAAGCCAAATGGACAGGAGATATTGCTGCAGAAGAGCACAAACTGGAGCCAATATAGAGTTGTTAATCCTCAGAGAAACCTTTGAATAGCAAATAGATACATAATTCTCTCTGACACTCACACAGAAAAATACAGACACTTTGAACTTACAGTGTTGAAACCTGTACATTCAATAGCTGAGTTACACAATGCACTCAGTAAAATAAATCATAAATGAACAAATAAGTGTTTTGATGGTTTGGTTAGCTGACAGTGGAGCTGCCATCCTTGTTTAACAAATCCAAACCATTTAATATTTCCAAAAATATTTGGAGTTTGCAACTGAAATTAAAGAGAGATGAGTTCAAAGCCTAAATCATCCCAGCAGCATCATGCTCACTGATAAGTTTTTCTCATCAGAAAATCACCACTTTTGCATGTTACTCTTAAACATTTTATAAAATCATGTTCATATACAGATGTTTCCAGATTAGGAGAGTTTTCTCATTTTCTGTTATGTGTCACTCTTTGGGAAGAACATATGCAGTCTTTCCCTTGACCAAAGTATTACACTGCCAGATGCAGCTGCTTTGTCACTTTATTTTAAAAGGAGTACCTTTTATTTCCTCATCATTTCATCCAGAGGTCAGTTATTCATTGTTGTCCTAAATAAATCTGTATTTTCCATTCTTACTCAAATAATTTTTTTGGTTGTCTTTCAAGCTGGCCTTACATTCTGCTTCAGTGACAAGTACATATCAGGGGCTGAGCTCTGTGGGCTAAAATACCTTCTCTTACCAAAACTAAGAGAAATTACTATGTTTAGGAATGTATACACATATGTTAACATGTTTCTTATTAAGAAAGTGCATATATATGACAGTGGATTATGGATATCATTTGACTTCACATATGTTAAAGAAAATGGCAGGCTAATTTTTAAGTATTTTTCCACAAACCATCTTTCAACCTGAAGGAGAGAAACAAGTGTTAGTTCTGACATTGACACAAGAATTTCAAACATGGAATATTATTTGACTAGATAAAATCTGTTGGATTTCAAGTTTTTCTGCAAGCTCCAGAGAATGAAAGAATCTGTGGTATCTTGACCTTGGCTGGCTGCCAGATGCACACGCAGCTGCTCTCTCACTCCCTTTCCTCAACAGCACAGGGGGAGAAAACAAGATGTAAAAGCTGGTGGGTCAAGATAAAGATGAGGCAGTCACTTAGCAAGTTACTGTCATGCACAAAATAGATTCAATCTGGGGAACATTAACTCTTTGACAAATAATTTATAGTTTGATGGTGAGAAATAGAAAAGAACAGAGAAAAACTGAAAAAAAAGACAAGAATTTAAGCCCACTCCCTGCCCTTCCCCAGATTAGTTTCACTCCCTCATCTCTGACTCCTCTACCTCCTCTTTCCCAAGCAGCACAGAGGGATTGAGGAATGAGGGGCTGCAGTCTGCCTAATAGCTTCTCTCTGCTGCTCCTTCCTCATTACACTTTTCTCCCACTCCAGTGTGAGACCTTCTCATGGGCTGCAGTCCTTCATTGTCCAGCATGGACTCTTCATGGGCTGCAGTTCCTTCAGGGAATATCCGTGTGCTCTGCGGCAGCAGTGCAAATGTAAAAAAAAAAACAAAAAAAACCCCAAATACTCCCAACAAAACAAAGAAACCGA